>JASVEL010012139.1:0-361793 GCA_032618575.1 Nicotiana noctiflora
AGTTGAGCCCTAATTCACACCATAAACAACCAGCTCCTTCAAACAATTCGAACCATCCAATTAGTTTAGGTTTTTGGTTGATTAAGCTCGGCTAACAGCTCAAGTTTCACAGACCTAATTCAAGGTTTTTGCTCGATTCTCATAAATTTTCTGATTTATTTCGCATGCTCTTCTTTACTGATTTTGCAATTTCTCAACAGTTGAGCCCTAATTCGTCTATTTCATTCGTCACTGAAGAAAAATTTGCCGCTGGCTAGCTGTGGAATAGATATCATCGTAAGTTCCTTATTAGTGGATTAATTGTTTTTAATTTTACTCGTTACAGCTTCAAAACATCTCTAAACAGTGGAGTTAACAATGGAGGTCGAGGATTCCGCTAGAGCTCCAAGAAAGTGCCATGTTGGTTGAGTTTGTTTTTGTTCATCTTATTCGTTGCCCTGTTTGATTTGCTGAGTTGCAAGTTTAACTTCGAATTCATATTTAAGGTCCATTCCTTTCTCTATGTGTTGTATTTCTTTTGGACTGTTTCTTCCACGAGCTTGAATATAAATATGATGCCATTGATTTTCTTGCGTAGCATTGAATGATTTGTTCTTCATTTCTATTTCAAATATGGAATCATGCTTTAAATGTTCATATGTGAATTCTTCCTGGTTATCATTCTTTTATATAATATCTAGTATGTTTATTTTGGTACTGCTGCATCAATAATAGAAATGGGGAAACCCAACAGTTCATTGGAATTGGGATTTTCAGTTAACTCTGATTTAGATAACTAATGGGCCGTGGAATTTGTTTAGTGATAATGGGTCAGTTGAAGTTTAACATTCATACATTAATTTAAAGAGAATTTTTCGCAAAACACATTCTTTAAGACCTAATTAGCAATAAATAGAAATCCTTTCCTATATTACATGGTATAGATATGTTATACGGTAATTGACAATGTATATAATGTATTACTTGCTCTTGGGGAGACTCGAACTTACAACCTCTTGATTGAAAGTAAATGTTGCTTACCATAAGAGCAACCTCTAAATTAGACAAGTGATAAGAAGAATTGTGCAAAATAAGTGAATATATCATCGTAAGTTCCTTATTAGTGGAATTATTACTACTAATTCCTCTGTTTTATCGTATAGGATATCTATGGATAATAATGATAAAAGTTGGATGAATCTCCTAAGATGGACAGATAACTATATCCGTGGAGTGAATGATTTTCTTGATAAGGCATTTGAGCGAGCCGCCCAAGGAAATGAAATATTATGCCCTTGCAAAAAGTGCATGAATCGCTATTGGTATTATAGAAATGTGGTGGAGGATCATTTGGTTGTTCATGGATTTGTTGATGGTTATACCAAATGGGTTTTCCACGGGGAAGGAATTTCCTCGAGAAGTACACCTCATGCAAGCAATGATGATGAAGGTTCTACCATGCGTGACGATATTGATGGACTACTTCATGATTCATTTAGAAATATAGAGGGTCGGGTAGGGGATGAAGAAGGAGTTGGGGAAAGACTATCTGAATATGCAAAGAAGTTTTTCAAATTGTTGGAAAAAGGAAAACAAGAGTTATATCCGGGGTGTGAAAATTTTAGTAAACTGAGTTTCACTATTCGATTGTACTTGCTTAAATCCTTGCATGGGTTGAGCAATGTGGCTTTCTCCGATTTGTTAGAGTTGATAAAAGAGGCATTTCCCTTTGCTCAAGTACCAGAATCTTTCAACAAGGCTAGAAACATGATAGCAGATTTGGGTCTTCATTATGAAAAAATACATGCATGCCCTAATGATTGCATGTTATTTTGGAAAGAAAATGCGAATGCTGAGAATTGCTCTATTTGTGGGTCTTCAAGATGGAAGAGTGGTGGTCCTTTGACTAAAGCAAGCTCTAAAATCCCTGCAAAGGTTTTAAGATACTTTCCTTTAAAGCCTAGGCTTCAGAGGATATTCACGTGTCCTGAAACGGCTGCTGCAATGAGATGGCATTCTAATGAACGACCCAATGATGGGAACATAAGACATCCTGCTGATGGGGAAGCTTGGAAGGCTTTTGATTCTTTGCACCCAGACTTCTCTAGAGATGCTAGGAATGTTAGATTGGGTCTTTCAAGTGATGGTTTCAACCCGTTCCGGACGATGAGCATTTCTCATAGCACGTGGCCTGTAATGTTAATGAACTATAATCTATCACCATGGATTTGCATGAAGCCGGAGTATATAATGTTGTCTATGATCATTCCAGGTCCATCATCACCAGGAAATGATATAGATGTGTACCTACGACCATTAATTGAAGAATTGAAGGAACTATGGGAAAATGGGATAGACACATTTGATGCTGAAACCAACCAAACTTTCCGAATGCGTGCTGCCTTAATGTGGACAGTTAGTGACTTTCCAGCATTAGCAATGCTTTCAGGATGGAGCACTAAGGGGAGATTGGCATGCCCCACTTGCAATTATGACACATGTTCTCAATATCTCAAAAATAGTCATAAGATGTGTTACTTGGGCCATCGAAGATTTTTGCCTCGTGATCATCCATTCCGACGAGATAAAAAGTCTTTTGATGGTAAGGAGGAGCATAGACCTGCACCTGCTCCATTGTCGGGTGAAGAAGTGTTTGAAGAGCTGCTTGAATTCAATAATATCTTTGGAAAGAGAGCTAAAAAAAGGCCTCGGAGTGATAAGGGTCCGTGGAGAAAGAGATCCATTTTTTTCGAATTACCATATTGGGTGCATAACAAATTAAGGCACAATCTTGATGTGATGCACATCGAGAAAAACATATGTGATAGTTTGCTTGGGACATTATTAGAAATAGATGGAAAATCAAAGGATCATGAAAAATCTCGCTATGACTTACAAGAAATGGGGATACGAAAGGAGCCGCAACCAAGAATAAATAATAATGGAACTATAAGTTTGGCTAAATCTTGTTTCTACATGGAACCAAAACAGAAAAGTTTATTTTGTACTGTCATGAAAAAGGCTAAATTACCAAAAGGGTGTGCTTCGAATATTTCAGAACGCGTGCAAGTGAAGGAGATGAAAATATCAGGGTACAAAAGTCATGATGCCTATTTTATAATGCATTACTTGCTCCAGATTGCTGTTAGAAAAGTGTTGCCCAAAAATGTTTCATTGGCCTTGATTAGGTTGGGAAATTTCTTTAGAGCTATATGTAGTAAGGTCATAAGGCGAAAAGATCTTGAAACAATGCAGTCTGAAATTGTTGAAATAACATGTGAGCTTGAAAAGATTTTCCATCCAACATTTTTTGACATAATGCCACATTTGCCTATTCATTTGGTGAATGAAATTAAGCTTGGGGGTCCGGCTCATCTTCGTTGGATGTATCCCATTGAGAGGAACCTATGTAAGTACAAGGCCTTTGTACGCAATCGATCTAGTCCAGAAGCGTCAATAGCAGAGGGGTTTTTGGCCGATGAGTGCTTGACTTTTTGTTCGAGATATTTACATGATGGCGTGAAGACAAAATTCAGTAGGTACGAAACTGTGGATGATGAGTGCTCTCAAAATTTGTCACCTATATTCCCTAATATAGGCCATCCAATTGGAAGTAAGAAAAAAAATACTTTTCTCATGGATTCACAGTTATGCTTTGAAGCACATCGGTATGCTCTTTTCAATACTGGAGATGAACAAATGGAAAAGTTTATAGAGTAAGATAAATTATATTAATATTTATATTTTTATATATATTTTTTTCTTTAATATATGATTAAACTTGAAATGTTCTTGATTGCAGGGAACATAAGAATTTAATTGTTAATCATAGTAGATCAAATGCATGGGTAAGAGCAAGGGATCATAGTCGGGAATTCAGCAATTGGTTTAAAGAAAAAGTTAAAAATATTGTGTTGCCGGATTATTTAAGATGGCTAGCCAAAGGACCTAATACAATAGCCAAAAGATATACGGGATATTTTATTAATGGATACCGATTTCATACTAAAGAACGGGATTCCCGAGGCAAGACTCAAAATAGTGGAGTGACTTTATCGGCAACAACCGATAGTTTTGCTAGTGCTAGGGACCAAAATCCCGTCGATGGCGAGGTTACCTATTATGGAGTGATTAAGGATATCATTGAGATTGATTATTGGGGTTCTTTTAGTGTTGTATTGTTTAGATGTGATTGGTTTCGTAATGAAATAGATGATTATGGGTTAACTAGGGTGTACTTCAATAGATTATGCAGTATAGATGACCCTTTTATGTTGGCATCACAAGTTTATCAAGTTTTTTATGTGGAGGATCCAATTGAGAAAGATGTTTATTATGCAAGGAGTAAAGTACCTGTTGATTTAAATGATCTGGAGGAAGAGAATTGTCCCAATATTGAAGATACATTTTGGCGGGAACCTAATAATGATATTGGTTCCTCATCTATATTCCTTGATGATGACATTAGATGGTCAAGAGAAGATGTACCCGTTGATATCATTGATATTCCATCTCATGCACAAAATTCACATGATACAATTGGGGAAACATCGGAGGAGGAGGATGAGTTTGAGGATACGGATTGGGACTGGATGGAAGCAGATGATTAAATTACAAAGGAGTAAGTGTTCTCCTTTAACCGCAAGAATTCTATATCTTGTTTTGGGTTGATTTACACCATTGTAACCGATGGTTCTCTTTTAACACCTTGTCTAACATTGTTGTACATAATACCAAACAGGCAATGATTGAAGCCACTACAGGCAAAACTAACATCAATAAGCCTCATTGAAACCAGACACAAGTCCAACAGTTAATCATTTAACTTAAATAATACATATGAAACCAAAGAAGGAATACAAGTGACTTCACTGTGACATAAAGTAGTTTTGTGACTTTCTATTATAGAAACAGGAAGTGGATTAACCTGACCAGGACGAGGCAACTGGCACCGTAGTATAGAATTCTGAATCCTGTCTACGCTTACTGTATTCCCTCCAATGTTGTAAGCTGCATGAAACATGAAAAGTTTATTCGCAATAGCAATTACAGTGCAACTATTTTCAAGGTAAATCATACAAAATTTTCTTACCTTAAGAAGTAGAGATGCTCTCTTGAGATTACTTCTTGGATTCCCATGAACCAGAAATGCCTGCAACATATATAGTGCTGGTTCATAATTTTTCACATTTTATTATAAAGCAGGAATACACAATAAAAAAATTCTAACTCCTAGCTACAGAAATCTTACATGCATCACTAGTGCATTGTGGACATTAATCCAAAAGGCTAGTTTCTCTCCATATCTCATTTTCCTGGGGTCAACTTCTTCCAACTTTGAGACCAGATACCTGCATTGGAAAGTTTAAAAGTATTCAGAATTGCATAAGTTTAGCATTGCAAATTAAAGTCAATGCTCCACTTTACCACTTATGAAAACTTAAAAGCAAATTAACACAAATTTGAGGTATTTCCAAACCAATGTAAAATGTGTCTGTTTGTAATATCTAACATTGTTGTACATAATATTACAGCAACTTCTGGTTGCTGGTTAATTAATATAATTACCTTCTATCGATTAGAGAAGTAAGCTAAAATACTGTGACATGTCACATGTTAAAGGGCACCATGTTGTCTGTTACATCTTACATGTATATATAAGTATTCTGGATATCCTACAAAACCACATGTGCAGTCATTGTATGTTCCTGTCATAGATCATAAAATTAATTTTTCCTGTTGTGTTCTCATAGAGCAGTTCACTTCTTTGTTACATTTGTCTCTGTTCTTGTTAATCCTAGTGTTAGACCAGCCACCATCTTGAGTTAAAAGCTTGCTGCTCCTGGCGCGCTATTTGCTCTATAATCTGTAGAACTTGTCATGACTTCTATCCCTTGGTCATGACTAGTAAATTATCCAACTTTGCAGAAGCATCTAATTGCACTGTATTCTACCAAAACACATGCAATTCACTAACATAACGAACTGGCTGAAGCTCAGACTTGCCTTGGAACTATCCTGATAACAAATTTATGTCTTATCATGATAACAAATTTATGTCTTATCCTGATAACAAATTCCTGATAATAAAATTTTGTTTGATTCAGTAAGGTGGTGAGGTTGTCAATAGCACAAGTATTGACTGTGCACAGAAGCAGAAGACAACACTGAGAGAAGCTTATAAGAACAAGAAGTACTTTCCGCTTGACCTTCGTCCCAAAAAGATCAGGGCCATTCGTAAACGTCTTACCAAACATCAGGTATTTTAATTTTCTCGATTTTATCACTATGCTGTTCTGATCTTATACTGATTTCGGTCTAAAGCAGATGTTTTGTGTTTCATGGAGTGATACATGTTCCACTGTTGGTCTTTCAATTGAGTGATGATCGGTAAAATTTAATTCCATGTTGTTTGTTGTAATATGTTATATATCTATAGGATTTCAGTGTCAGACTTGAAAATGAAATGTTGTTTTCTGTGATGCATTAAAATGTTTAATTTTATTAGACAGCTTCATCTTCAGGATGGATTCTTTTTAAATCCCTTATTTTATACCTTTTCCTCCGATTTTCCTTGGTGATATACACTATGCTTCAAAATGTGAATATTCTCAGAACATCTTTTGTTTCTCAGGAATAGTCTCCCAAATCTTCCCCTTCCCCTTCCAAAATCCGAATACTTTCTACTATCATCTGCAGTTTGCACTGGAATTGTCATCATAACCTGAAAATAGTCACCAAAATCAGAATTGTCACCAAAATAAGAATTGTCATCTGCAGTTTGCACTGGAATTCACATGGGATTGTTCTATCTACCAAACTTTTGCAGTAATTGTAGTTTCCAATAGTCATTGAAAGAAGGTGTATTGTGTTTTAAGGTTCTAGAATTTTTACGAAGATTCAACGTAACTGTGTGTCCTTTTACGAAGATTCAACGTAAGTTGTAACGGCTCACCATCTTCTAGTGATTAATTCTAATATCTAACCATTAAGCTTCCACTTTTACCTCTTTTTTCTCTCCTTAAATTCTCCAACTACGTTCCCTCACTGAAACTATCAACAATATTCTCTTTAATTCTCTGCTCTCTGAACTTAGCCAGACAGTTCTGTTTTTTCAAGGAGTATTGGCAAAGCTGGTCAACTAGAATCAACTCCATCCCCACCTCATTGATATCCATATTTGATCAATGTTACCACAATTTTTCATATACATGCAGCAACAGATGACAACACTTAATTTCCAAAATAATGCCAGAGGTTCAAGTCTCAAATTGAAAGAAAGATTAACTGCTTAACAAGCTACAAAAAAGAGTGTATACTGTACAAACTTATGGCATACAGCCAAAGATCTGAAATAGTTACAACTCACATATGAGTTAAGATCCTACTAATCAAGGCTTCTTTCTTTCCAGTGACCGGAATGTTATGTGCAGCTAGGTAATACTTCAGCTCTACAACTGTTAAATCCTTTAACTGCAAGATGGCAAAAAAAAAAAAAGTGAAACCAAAACATATACTAGTGAAAACTAATGGAATTCTATGGTGTGCATCCAGAAAAAGAGTAGGTTGTTGATAACAGCTTAGGCCAAACCGCCGAAGTACATTAGTGCCTATCGCACTAAAAGTTCCTTACATACTTGAAGTACAAACTTCTGTGTTGCAACTAATTTAGCTAACACAAACCATTCCTAGTAAATTATAGTTTGATAACATTTTGAATTTGTTGTTAAGCCCAGAACTAAGGCAAGAATCTATAGAACATAAATTTTGCTTGTTCTAATGTGGACTGCCGCAGTATATTCCAGGAGGGTTGCCCTTGCTTTTCCCCAAACAATTTTATAAACCATGTTTCAACTTAGTTTGATCTTTTGTAGTAACTGTAGTTTCCAATAGTCATTGAAAGTAACTGTAGTTTCCAATAGTCAAGCTTTAAGGTTCTAGAATTTTTCTGATGTATGAATATATATATTTCCATCAAGAGTACTCTTGACCATCTAAACTGTACTGTGTTTGCTTTTCAGAATCTCAAAAATATTTGAGTAGTCATGAATCAAGAAGGGTGCTCAAGCAGAAATAAGAAAATATCCAACCGCATTCCAGCTGGATCACTTGCATCTTTGCGAAATCAAAGGGTTTCGTCATTGACAACAAAAAGAACCTTCCATGCTACAAGGTCAAATGCAAATGAAGAACGACAATCAGAAGGTGGATTACCTTCATCTTTGCGAAACCAAAAGATTTCGTTGTTGACAACAAAAAACAACCTTGAAAGCTCTACGGTCAAATGCAAATGAAGAACGACAATCCGAAGGTGGATCTTAATTGCAAGAACAAGTACAACAAGTGCCACAGAATTGCACATCTTCAGCAACACAAGGAGTACACGAACAAGTGCAACAACCAAATATGGATTCCATCACTCCTGCATCACAGGGAGTACATGAGCGATCTGATGATTTTACCACTCATGAAGCAGTTGAACAAATTGAGGACCAAGGCAAATATATAAAAATTATAATCATAAACTTAACTAAAAATAGTGATTAATGATTGTCTTTGTTTTGTACTGTTGCAGGCCCCTCCTCGCCAAAAAGAAGAAAAAGAGGTCGTACTCAAATGCCAAGAGTTCATGTTAGAAAGGAGCGTAAAATAATCACTCTAAATGAGTTTAATCAACCCATTGGTCCTACTAAAGAGGTTGTAAAAGAGCTGGGTAGCTTCCTCGGCACATTGGCAAGGAGCGTGACTTTTTGTCCTCTTAATGTAGTTAATTGGAGGAAACTAGACACAAAAGATGATATGTGGACATATATCAAGGTATGAAGTTACCAATGTCCAATGGCAATAAACATGGATGCTATTTCTTATTTCTTATACTAATTGTACTAAATTTGTAGGAAAAATATGACATTCCCGACGAGGCGAAAAAATGGGTTTTTGAATCTGTTTGTAGTGCTTGGAGAAAGTATAAGAGTCAATTGAAGGCAACTCACTTCACAACCTATGAGAATGATGAGCTTCGAATGGAGAATAGGCCATTAGATGTTCCGGAATCTCACTTTAAGGATCTTCTTAACTATTGGAACTCCGATCCTTACAAGGTAAAATTGCTTGTGATTACAAATTTTCGATTCATTTGTATTCTTTATTTATAGAGTATGAACATGATGATATGATTGTTTACACACCATACTGGAGTTTCTTCTAGTCTACACATATATATAGAACAAGCATTTCTAAGCTATCCCAACAAGTTGGAGTCAACTGATCATGTGTCGCCATTTTGTTAAAGATTTTGTTTGGTTCTTTGTTACTTATCTGGAGTCTGCCTCATGTATTAATTTAGCGATGAGTGTTTTGAATTTTTCATTGCTCAAAGCCAAGGGACTTCTCTTCTGTCAACAAGTTTAGTCCATTGATAACTAATTTGATATGTATTATTGCCTTCAGTTTTCATAAGGGACTTCTCTTCAGTTTTCATCCTCTTGAAATTCACTTAAACAAACAGAACAATATGTGCCCTCAGTCAATAATCCATCACCTTTCTTATACTTAAACACAGTAATAGATTTGATTAAAGCTTCATCTAAACCACCTGGATTTATCTTCCTAAGAATAGCTCTAGTAAAGTGTCAGATCATAGTGTTCATAAAATTTTTAATAAGAAAACAGAAACCATATTTTGGTTACTCAGCTGGATAATTATCCTAGGAACAACATTAGATATAAACAGAAACCATATTTTGGTTACTTGATATAAATTATCCTAGGAACAACATTAGATGAACCAGAAAAAATTTCAATCCACTCGAAAACAGTTCAATAAATGTACTGAACGTCCAGCAACAAAATTAGAACATTAAGAGCTAAAATTAAGCTTAAACTTCAATCAAATAGAGATTGTTTTTTTGTTTTTCTACTGATTTTTATTGTTTTTTGGGATTTTTGAGGGTTTGTTGCTTATCATTGATATACATATAATTGCAGAAAATGTCCGAAACCAATATAGTGAATCGAAATAAGTTGAAGTGTCCACACACAGCTGGCGGAACACCTTTTGCTCTAATTCGCGAGGTTTGATGTTTTATCTTTCTTATTTTTTTAACATTATGGACTTGCTAACTTTATATGGAAAGATTCTTATACTTGTTTTCATGTAACTAGGAAAAAAAGAAGGAAATCTCTGATACTTCAGATACTGTATCAAGTAAGGACATGTTTGTGGCAACAAGAAAAAGAAAACTTGGCCGTGTATACAAAAGCTCATATGACAATACGACTAGTAAAATTGTATGAAATTTCTAGTTTAAAGTTTGTCATGGTTATTTATTTGTTCTTAATTATTAATTCAACTTTAGTTACTTAAATTTTTTTTTCTCGCATTTGGTTTGTAGGCTGAAATGGAGAGAATGCAATCTACTCAGGGAAGTGAAGGTGACAATCATTCAATTGATGCTTTTACATCAGTTATGGGACCTGAACATCCAGGTCGCGTGAGATTGTATGGACGAGGGGTTACCAATACTGTGTTAAAAGGGCAAAAAGGGAATCTTGGATCTTCTGACGAGAGGATGCAGCAAAAATTGAGGAAATGGAAGAGAGAATGCAACAAAGATTGCATGAAAAGTTGAACGAACAAAAGGATACTATGGAACAAAATATTACAATGAACGTCATCGCACGACTTCAGCGTCTGAACCCAGATTTGCGACTTGATCCTGACATGTTAAGGTTCAGTGCACGTTCACCTGTAGATGCTTCCGCTGCACAACAAGCTGCTGTTCAACTAAACAGTCGACCATCTGCTGGTAGTAACAATCAAGGTCAGTACGTACCAAATATTATAACAATCAACTTCACTTGAATTTAAAAGAACTAGTTTGGAAGTAGTGTTAGCTAGCGTAGTTTGGAAGTAACTCAAATCTTAATCATCTAAATTTGCATTTTGATTTTTCGCGATGAAGTGCTAATAAATGATAATTTCATTTTAAGTCAGCCAAGTTGGTGTTGCTATCTACGAAGTTAGTGAGTTGCTAAACCTCGGTAGGCAATAGGTATAGTCAGAAGTCTCATGAGCTCATTGTTTTAGAAAAGAGTATTAAGGTTTCAAGTGATTTTTTCTTTGTTGTATTCTTTTTACTGATTATTGTCCTCAATGTTGAATGGTTGTTGCTTCCTAAAGTTGCAAGTGTTGACTGCTCTCTTAGTGTTGTCAGTAATTTGCTTTGTGCTGTTGGTATAACTAAATAGCACTATTGTCATTGCTGTATCTATGGAAATGTTGGGAAGATGTCCAAATTTTTGATATGTTATTGGGTACTAGTTGGAGTTTAAGGTTCGATTTTATAGGAAAAGTTCTATTTTAAAAGATAAGATAAGAGAGTTTAGAATTAAGTACTGTTTCTCTCACGTGGTATGAGTTTTGAAGGTTGAGCTTGTTCAGAAAGTGATCGAAATAAAGAATCAGTTGTATCGTCTATGTGATCACATAAAGATAAGATTAAAAGCTTGCAGACTTAATAAGCCGAACACCATAAAATTAGGAAACTGAGCTAACATGACACAGTAGGGCCAACTGACTCCTGCTTTAAATGATTATGTATGTTGCATCTGAAAGAAGAAAAGACAAGAGAGGATAATGAACTACAAGAACATGAAACATTCAAGTCAACTCAGAAAAAAAATCTTTATAGTTTTAAGAAAAAAGTCTGGGAAACATAGATTTCCAGCCGAAACTTTGATGGCTTCTCTTGAAAAGCCTCTAAAGTTTCCAAGGAGACGAGGCCTAAGCTTATCACATAAAATTGAAGGCAACAACATACTTTGACAAAGTCTTCTTATCCTTATAACACATTCTACCTGAAACTTATACTTGGAGTTCTCTATTTCATGCTAAAGTATATAATTTCGTCTGTCACAATTTACTCGATACTTTCCATTCTAGGAAATCCCACAACTTCTGTACCAAATTTTGAGATGGTGCTCTGAGCAGTACAAGCCCTTGTCAATATCCTAAGCTGCAAGAGAAAGCATTTGAGAGAGACTTCCTGTGACTTCTACAGTGTGCAGCTTGAGCCAAATGTTTTTCATTTTTCCTGTTGCCTTGTTCATGTTCCAGCTTTAATTTCAACAGCTATCATATTAAATTCTGTCCAGCAATGACATTTTAGCTGTTGCCTTGAATTCTGTCCAGTGTGATGTATTTTTTATTTTCAAGCTATGGCTTAGTTTATCTTGAAGATTAATGACTTGATTTATCCTCTTTTGTAGGTAGAGTAAATCCAGAAATCGAAGAAGATGATGGAAGTGAAGAACTAGACCTTATTTGAGATTGAATTTTGAATTGCTATAGATGAATGTTCTATAGGAATCTTTTGTTATCAACCTTTTTGAAACTAATTACTCTCTTGAAATGTATTAAACTTATGCATTTGGGGTAGAACATTTGCTTTATATGAATACTATTTGCTTGATGGATAATTCGTATTATTAAAAGTTTGATTTTATGATTATAAAATTTTTAGTGTTGTTATAATTTATTTTATATATACATAAATATTTATTTATTACAGGGGCTATATTTTTTTGTATCAATTGGATTGTTCCCACAGAAAACTAAAACCGTTGCGATAGGTCATATTAACCGTTCCCATAGAAACAAAAACCGTTGCGATAAGTCATATAAACCGTTCCATAATAAAATATTAATTGTTCCCTAGAAACAAAAACCGTTGCAATAGGTCATATAAACCGTTCCATAATAAAATATTAATTGTTCCCACTAAAAAAAACCGTTGCAATAGGTCATATAAACAGTTCCATAATGAAATAATAACCGTTCCCACAAAACCAAAAACCGTTGCAATAGGGTAACGGAACCGTTGTTATATCCATATATAACCGTAACAATAGCTTATAAAAATGTTGCAGTGGATAGTATGGTAACGGTTAGGAACCGTTACAGTTGGAAAATATAACCGTTCCAATAGAGAAAATGAAAAACCGTTACAATAGATTCATCTATGACCACGGAGATGCAAACCGTCGCACGAACCGTTCCCGTAGACCTATTGCCACGACGGCTGATGGAACGGTCTGTAAACCGTTACCATAGCGATATGGCAACGGTTAGGCAGTCTATAGGAACGGTTTTACAACCGTTACCGTAGGATGATTTTTCAGTAGTGTCTCCGTCTCCGCATCACGTTCCGAGCTGCAGCAAGATAAGATAAAACGTCAGTTGTGGCGACGCCAAAAATAAAAATAAAAAAAGAGACGGAAACTAGAAAGTCGAGACCATTCTTGGAAGGCCATATTTCAGAGTGAAGGCAGCCCACATCCTGCACTCTTCGGTGTAGGGGATCAGTTGCTTCACCCACGCCCTTATGTCGGGGACAGGTTGAGATGTGCGCGTCCCCACTACGTACAAAAAAAATAAAGGGTGTTAGCATCTGAAAAACGGCGTAATGATGAGCAATATACAAAAACTTAAAAAGAACAAGTTAATACTTACAGTTGTCATTCCACACCTCCGGAAAATCGGTCGCGTCCGCCACCAAATCTGAGGTACGGATATAGAAATATTTCATCCAGAATTAGTGGTTGGTCTTATCGTCCGCCTCGACGACTAACCCATTTGTTCTGTGATTCTTCAACTACATCATCTTGCCCCTCATATAGCCGTGACTAAACAGTTGCAGTAGATGGTGGACGGAGACGTCCACGCTAGCCCTCTCCGCATACGTCGTCAAGATGCGGCAGATCTTCTATGTATACAGAGTAAGCTGGGCCAGGCAGATATTGTAGAAGCGGCACATTGCCTCCGCCAGGGGGTAAATCGGAAGTTTGCATCCCATTATGAAAGGGTACTCGTGGATGGCACAGAACTCGGCCGATGTACGTAAACTAGGTCGTTCCCGGCCACGCTCGTCTCCACCTCCTCCGACACATGGCAGGATACCCTGAGGTCATGAAGTTGGCCCACAGTGTACGTGGACCTCTTCCATACAGAGGGCTCTGTCGGTGCGGAAAAGTCCTTCCTCATACTCAGATCACGAGGAAGGAGGTTGTCTTATTTTAAGGGACAAGAGGTTTTTTGACCTTTTTGTTACCCTTCGACCGCCGGTGTAACGACCCGGCCCGTCGTTACGGGAATTACAACCCCGTTATGTTGCATTTACATATCTTATGCTTTTATATCAGTGTTAGAACCTATCGAATGAGTTAGGAATGAATTGAATTGAAAATGAAGCAAATAGCATATTTGAAGGAAGTTTGAATATGGAAAGTCAACCAAGAGTTGACTATTGAGTTAGAGTGCTTGGAATCAGATTCTGATGATTCGACTAGTTTCGGGGGATCATTTATGACTTAGGAGAGCAATCAGAATTGAATTTGGAGGTCCGGTGTAGTTTTAGGCTTGAATTGGCTAAGGTTGAATTTTGGCGAAATCCGAACGGTAGGTGAGATTTTGATCCGGGAGTCGGAATGGAATTCCGACAGTTGCAGTAGCTCCGTTAGGTGATTTTGGATATGCCTGCAAATTTTCAGGTCATTCGGACGTCGTTTGGTCGGGTTTTTGATCGAATGTTAGTTTCGAAAGTTTTGAATAAACTTAGACTTGAATCCGTGTGTAATGGGTGATTTTGATGTTTACGATGGTGTTTTTATGTTACGAGCAAGTTTGAATGAGGTAATGTGATGTATTGGTGGCTTTGGTTGAGGTCCCGGGGTCTCGGGATCATTTTGGATGCCTAACGGGCAAGTTTTGATTTTGAAGTTGCTGCAGAAAATTTGCAGACAGTGATTGCTCTATGCGATCGCATAGAGTCATTGCGATCGCATAGAAGAGCCTGGAGGGGTGTGGAAAATGTGCTATGCGATCGCATAGCAGGGGGTGCGATCGCATAGGTTTGTCAGACTGCACATTGCGATCGCATATCCAGTGCTGCGATCGCAGAGAAGAAAAGGGGAGGTCCGGAAGATTGTGCTATGCGATCGCGGAGGTGCATTGCGATCGCATAGAAGGGGAAATTGGCAGGAAAATTTAACTCTATGCGATCGCATAGGGCCATTGCGATCGCATAGAAGGATTTTGTCTGGCAGTGAAATTAAATTTGCAGAACAGAGGCTTACGGGTTCATACACCCCAAAACACCATTTTTGAGCCCTAGAGAGAAGAAATCACGGGAAAACACTGGGAAATCATCGGGTATTCACCGAAGGTAAGTTTCTTGACTCAAAAACATCATTTTATGGTAGAATTAACATCAATCTTCATGAATTTTGGTAGGAATTGTGAAGGATTGTGGCCTAGATATTGAAAACGAAAATTTGGGTTTTGAAAGGCCAATCGAACTCCGATTTTGGTAAATTTTATATGTGTGGACTCGTGGCGAGACGAGGGTTCTGGAAATATGAGTTTCGAAATTTTTTGAGATGTGGGCCCGGGGCTCGGGTTTTGCAAATTTCGTGATTTTTGATATTTTTCGAGTTCTTTCGATTGGGTTATGTTCCATTAGCCTATTTTGATATATTTGTACTGATTTTGGCTAGTTTGGACGTGCGTGGATGCCGGTTCGAGGAGCTAAGGCGTCGCGGGCATGAGTTTTCGTCGGTTCGAGGTGGGTAATACTTGTAAATGATGTCCCGAGGGTTAGTAAACCCCGGACTTGCACATGTTAGTGCTGTATTGAGGTGACTTGCACGCCGGATAACGGGCGTGGGGTAGAGCACCATTGGGGATTGTGACTTGGTACGTCCCGTGTAATAAATAATAACACCTAATTGTTGAAAATGAATTGGACTAATTATCATGTTTGGGCTTCGTGCCAATTGTTTGAATCCTTCGGGGATTGGTATCACTATCTTGATAACACTGTGCATATTTTATTCTAAATTTAAGGTTTTAAATGGTATTTTGCTATTGAGCATTCTTATAAGGTTATGAAAAACTTGAACAAGGTCTTAATAACATTTTTGCTGTGAGCTAATATGATATTGTTGCCCGTAGGGCTTTCTTGATTATTTGTTAGATTGATTGGGGCCGAGGGCCATATGTTAGGGCATGACATTTCATGTGAGCATATGCATACACATGCATGGATCGGACCGCACGCCGCAGTGGTATACGGATCGGGCTGCACGCCGCAACGGTTGTGATATTGATATTGTGCTTGGGCTGTAGGAGCCCCTCCGGAGTCTGGACACCCCCAGTGAGCACGGGTACCCAAAAGGATCGGGCTACACGCCGTAGCGATCATATGCATTGCATGGCATACATACATTGGTTTACGTGTACTACGTGGCATAACATTTTAGCACTCATACTTTACCGGCACATGTGCATTTGTTGCTTTATTGACCAGATCTCCTGGTATAAATTGTTAAGGAGTGCTGAGCCCGAGAGGCTGATTTGAGTGCTGACTTGCACTGCTTGAGATTCTCTCCCAGGTATTGGTATATTATCATGAAAGAAAGTAGCTAAAAATTGAGATTTCTAAATAATCTACTCACATATGCTGAAAAGGAATAAAATGATAGTGTTTTGAAGTTTAATGATAGTTCCGTATTGTGTAGCAAGAGATAGTGCCTTGCGTGGTTTTCTTCCCTTCAGCATTATTTACTTTTATTACCGCTGAGTTGGAAGTACTCACACCCGACTCCCTACACCTTGTGTGCAGATCCAGGTACATTACAGCAGAGCTGATTCCATTGCGGCTCGGGAGTGCTTTTGGACAGTCGAGGTAGCTGCCAGCGTTCGCAGGACCTGATTCTCCAGTTTGTCTATATTTTGTTCAGATCATCCCACACTTGTGCACAATTATATTCACTATCTACACATGTATATTCCGGAGAGGCTCATGACTCTTGACCCTTCGGTCTATGGGAGTTGGTATGTGTTTGGGCTTAGTTCCCTGTTTTGATATATCTATCACCGTTGTCTTTTAACTTGTTATGCTTAAATGGGTTAATGCGAGCTCATAGCTCCGTAAATTGTTGTTAATTGGTCGGGCTGGCCTAGCAGTGTGCTGGGCGCCATCACGATCGAATTTGGGGTCGTGACAGCCGGGAAGCCCCGGAGCCAGTCCCTTCCTCCTCTGGTTCTCGATGATGACTACCTTTAGCCATTTTTCTAAGTCTTGTTGAGTTACTAACTGGATATTCTAAGTGAATGGTAGCAAGAATGCTAAGAACAGAGAGATGGATTGCCGGATATGTGAAAATAAGAAGTTAAGAGGCAAGGAGTTTTTGATGATCTAAAAGAGTGGATATTACTGAAATAATCCTCTATTTATAATAAGCCATTGCGCGAAATTCGAAGGGTTTTTTGCACCGGAAAAAGGGCGGGAAACCGAAACGTCAAATCAACTTTATGACCAGCATTGAAAACAACAGTAATTATGATGCACGCCGTCAGCAGGAGACGGTTCAGAAGAACGTGCCACACATGCGCGTGTGCAGAGGACCCAATGTGGGATGGATCTATCCACCCATCGCAGATACGCATCGAGCACATCTCCAATAGGCGGAGGGACGATCTATATAAGGAAAAATTGGATGCAAAGTATGACTAGTTTGTATATACACGTGGCCGGTCCGGATGAAGTGCAGAATGAGGACGCCTCCTCATGAGGACGGCGACATCCGGGGACGTCCTCCCTTATGGTCGTACGCCAAGAAGCATACAGTCCCGCCCTTAAAATGTCTAGTCGGCAGACCTGTCTAGGTGGACGTCCCCGACCTCTCCCTTTTTATATTTCTGATATTCTTGTAATATCTTAGCGTCAATGTAATAGTTGGGCGAGGGGACCTTTTTCCTATAATAAGAAGTGTCTCCCCCCATTTGTAGGGATCGATCAATTTTTAATAAGAAAACTCTTTCTCTCTACATCGCTCTTCTCTCTATTATCAATATTTCCACTGCTCATTTGTTCTTAATACAACATTAAACGTTATTACCTTCTTGTAAGGGTAATCTATATACACTAACCCGACGATCAATCTTTAATATATATTACCATTGATTTCGATTGTCCCTTTATTTACATTGATTAGTTTGTTCAAAGGTATTCAACAACTTTTGAGCAAAACATTACCTAAATAAAGATGAAATGTTGAGTATAGTCTTTCATAATAAGTATTTGAATTTATTTATCAACTTAAACAATATTAATTATTGAGTAAATCTTTTTGTGTTCCTATTCTTAATTTAACACTAAAAATCACTTTTGAGAAACTTGCCAAAACACCCAAGAGTATGACTTAGTGGCCAATGAAATGGGTAGAGAGCTTGATGTCACGTCCTTAGTTGTTAACTAAGTATACGTGCGACACTTGACAACTCGCTCACGATCTTGCACAACTTGCTCACGTTCTTGCTATGCCAAGTCAGCCTTACTACACTCAAGATCGCTAAGAGAATGGAAGAAAGAACACGAGAGAATTTTTAAAGGAAGCTTTGTATTAGAGAGAACTTGAATTATTTTCTTGGTTGATGAATTACAAATGAATGCCCACTATTTATACTAATCACCTAGGGGCTAGTATATAAATAATAATTGTTCTACAAGTCCTTCCATATTTACAAATAAGTCCATTCTCTAGAATACTCTACAAGCCTAGAAGATTCCAAGGACTTTCCTAGCAAATTCATAAAGATCTAGGTTCTTCCTAAGGAAATGTCCATACTTCTCTAGAATCTTCTCACAAATGCTAGCCTTCTTCTTATGTAAGCTTCCATATGGCATTAATATATGCCAAATGGCACCTATGTGGCATGATGATGTGGCATGTCATCACACTCTCCCCCACCTAATATTGCGACGACTGTGGCGCAATGCTGCTGTATAAACTCTCGGATCTTATCTTTGAATTGCCACAAATCCTTATATCGTTCCCACGTGTCTTCCTCCGGTGATTGCCCTTTCCAATGGACGAGGAAATAGCGGTCGCTTTTTGCCCTTGTTTTTGCCTGGCTTTGTAATCTATAATAGCCTCAATCTCCCGATTATGCGAGGCAGTGATAGTCATTGGCGCTCGACTTGATTGGCCCCTACTCGGATCATCCTTATCTTCATGATATGGCTTAAGCATGCTCGCATGGAAAACAGGGTAGATCTTAAGATACGATGGCATGTCAAGCTTGTATGAGCTCTTGCCTATCTTGACGAAGATCTTAAATGGCCCCTCATACTTGCGAATCAAATTCTGATGCATGCCCCGTAGTGCCTTGAATTGCCTTGGGTTAAACTTTGCCATGACCATGTCCCCAACTCTATAGTCCATGAGACGCCGCTTACGGTCTGCAAATTTTTTCATCTTCTTAGCTGCCTTATCCAAGTAGGACTTAGCAGTGTCGAGCTGCTCCTCCCATCCTTTGGTCATATGATAAGCCCCTAAACTATTTCCCTCAAAGGCGGCTGGTAATAAATGTGGAGTTTGTGGTTGTTGGCCTGTGTCTAGCTCAAATGGTGTCTGCCCCATGGACTCACTCCGCTGTAAGTTATAAGAGAATTGGGCGATGTCTAGGAGTCTTGCTCAATCTTTCTGATGCGCACGTACATAATGCCTCAAGTAGCATTCTAGTAAGGCATTGGCCCGTTCCGTTTGTCCATCCGTCTGTGGGTGGAAACTAGTAGAAAAGTGCAGTTCTGTGCCTAGTATGTCGAACAACTCCCTCCAAAAGTTCCCAGTGAAGCGGGGGTCTCGATCACTGATGATATGCCTTGGTAAGCCCCAATACTTCACTACGTTCTTAAAGAATAGCTTGGCGGCTTCCTTAGCTGTGCAACCCGGTGAGGCAGGCATGAAGGTAGCATATTTGGAAAATCTATCCACGACCACCATAATAGTACCATAACCGTCAGACTTCGGTAAGAAAGTGATAAAATCCATAGTTACGCTCTCCCATGGACGCTCTGCAACTGGTAATGGCTCTAAAAGTCCTACGGGTTATTTTTGTTCAACCTTGTCCTGTTGACAGACAAGTCAAGTCTGCACATAGCACTCTATGCATGCGTGGTTAATAGTAGACTGACTCAACCAAGGCCCTAGTGCGACATTGGCATAGACGAACAACCCACGTTGTATCATAACTCTCCCTTATGATCCACCGTCTGATGTCTCCAAACTTAGGCACGTAGACCCGCCGACCCGTGGTAAGTAATAGGCCGTCTTCAACCCAAAAACGTCTCGTCTTGCCCTGGTTGGCTAACTCGATAAGTTGTTTGGCTGTTGGATCATGTTGCATTCCCTTTTTTATAGCCTCACGAATGTCCCATGTTGCTGAAGTGATGGCAGCAAGCTCAGCTTTCCGGCTCAAGGCATCAGCTACAACTTTACCTTTTCTCGGCTTATACTCTAGCTCATAATCAAACTCGACCAAGAAGTCTTGCCACCTAGCTTGTTTTGGTGTGAGCTTCTTCTGCGTCTGAAAGTAGCTAGTAGCCACATTGTTGGTCTTGACCACGAACCTCGACCCGAGCAGATAATGTCTCAATGTACGAAGGCAATGCACTATTGCAGTCATTTCCTTCTCTTGCAGCGTGTAACGCCACTCCATCTCATTTAACTTGCGGCTTTCAAATGCAATGGGATGCTTATCCTGCATAAGGACACCCCAAATGGCAAAGTCTGAGGCATCTGTGTGCACCTCAAATGTAGTAGCAAAGTCAGGTAATGCCAAGACTGGCTCCTCAGTTACATCTGCCTTAAGGCCTTCAAACTCCTTTTAACAATGCTCCGTCCAATCCCACATATTGTTCTTCTTTAGCAACTCGGTCAATGGTGCAACCTTTGCTGAGTAGCCACTGATGAACCGATGATAGTAGTTAACAAGGCCAAGGAAGGATCTCAACTCAGTTACCTTTGTAGGTGCCTCCCACTCATGGATAACACGTACCTTAGCCTCGTCCATGCGTAGCTCGCCATTGCTAATGACATGGCCCAAGAAGTGCACCTTTGATTGTGCAAACTCGCACTTCTCCCTCTTGATGTATAGCGCGTTCTGCCGTAAGACTTGGAAAACCTTCCTTAAGTGCTCCATGTGTTCCTCCAAGGTGTTGCTGTAGATGACTATGTCATCTAGGTAGACTACCATGAACTAATCAAGGTAGGGATGAAAAATCTTGTTCATAAGGGTGCAAAATGTGGTTGGTGCACTGGTTAAGCCGAAGGGCATCACCAACCACTCAAAGGCTCGATATCTTGTCACACATGTTGTCTTTGGCTCATCCCCTTCAGCAATGCGAACCTGGTAGTAGCCCTTTCGAAGATCCACCTTGGTAAAGTATTTGGATTGCCCAAGTCCATCGAACAAGTCATCAATAAGTGGAATCGGGTACTTATTCTTCACGGTAACCTTATTAAGTGCTCGGTAGTCTATGCACAAGTGCACGATCCATCCTTCTTCTTCTGGAACAATACTGGTGCGCCAAAAGGTGCCTTTGATGGGCGAATATGACCAGCATCCAGCAACTCTTTCAGTTGTTTCTTGAGCTCCTCTAGCTCGGTCGGTGCCATACGATATGGGGAAAATGCTGGTGGTTTAGCCCCTGGTTCCAACTCAATCTTGTGATCTACTCTCACCTAGGTGGCAAGTGCCTAGGCAACTCCTTGGGGATGACATCTTTGTTTTCATCAAGAAACTTCTCCATGCAAGGCGGCAATGTCTCTTGGAAACTCTTGTCTTCCTCTAGACTTGCAATGGTTGCCATGAACGTTGGATCCACTTTCGTGATTCGCCTGACAACCTGCATAGCTGAGATTTGTGCTTGGATCTGTCTGTGTGGTATAGTCATTATAGGTTCCATGCAAGCTCCTTCTCGCTCCATAACCAAAAGACGTTGGAGGTAGGGGTCGATCAAAGTATGACAATGTCTAAAGAACTCTTGCCCTAGTATGATGTCAAATATATCCATAGCGGTTAGGGTAAAGTTTATCGTACCTTTACAAGCTCCCAATTTGACTCCTACTCCATTAGCTACCCCGCGAGCATTTTGTACGTCGGCATTCACGGTCTTGACGCGAGAGTTGATTGGGGAAAGCTTCAATTCTAGTCTCTTTGCGGCAGCCTCAGTCACGAAGTTGTGAGTTGCTCCGGTATCCACCATTGCACGAGCGTTCTTGTTGTTGATGGTGAGATCCACGTACTGATTGCCACTCTTGGTAGGTTGGATAGCTTGCTTTGTGACGGCAACACATAATCCGATCATACCCAACTGTGCAGTTCTCGAACTCTCTCCTTGCGGCTGCTCCTTCCGTTCATGGACTGTGGTGCTAAGGCTCTTTAGGTCGGGACAATTCCTAAAGCCATGTGGCCCTTCGCATATGTAGCATCCCTTCTTCTCGGCCCGTGCCTTCATCTCGGCATAGCCTTGACGACCACTCGACTTTTTGGAATCTTGAGTCTTGGAGTATTGTTGATGTATCTCCTTGACTTTTCCACGATCTCCCCCACCTTTGACATTGTTAACTTTTGACTCATTGCCATTGCCTTTGTCGTGCTTGTCATGCCTGAAATCCATCAATGATTCGGCCTCTACTATGGCTTGGTCTATATCGGTGACTTGCCGACGTTGTAACTCCTGCTTAGCCCAATTTTGCAACCCGTCCATAAAGTGGAACAACAAGTTATCGTTTGTCGGGTTGGGGATTTGAAGCATAAGAGTAGTGAACTCATTGACATAGTTACGTATGCTCCCTGTTTGCTTCAATTCCCTAAGCTTGCGCCTTGCCTCGTACAAGACGTTGTTTGGAAAGAACTATCGCTTGAACACGACTTTGAACTGATCCCATGTGCTAATAGTACATAGACCTTTATCCACGTCTGACATCTTCCTTCTCCACCAAAGCATGGCAGTCTCTGAGAGGTACAACACCGTAGTGTTGATCTTTGCCTCATCGTCCCTCACTTTGCCGTGCTTGAAGTAGTTCTCCAAGTGCCAAAGGAAAGTTTCCACTTCTTGAGCATCACGAACACCTTTGAACACCGGTAGTTTAGGAGCATCGATCTTGGCCTCTCTCGTTACCACAACATTGCTGGCTACCTCGGTCACGCCAGCATTGACATGCTCCTCGAGTGAATCTATCTTTGCCTTTATAGCATCGATAGTACTCAAAGCCTCCATGAGTCTGCACTCTAAGGTAGTGATGGTTTGCCTTCGTTCTATCTCAGTCTGTGTACGTCCCTCCAAGTCATTTCGGATACTCTCAATCTCTTCAAAAGTGTGCCCCTCAAGAATGCTAAGGGTGCCTTCCACCTTCCCCAAGCATTAGCCAAAGATCTCCACGGCGTCCATCCCCGCATTCATCTTCATCACCCACTCTTTACCGAGCGAGACGTCCTCGGACAGGACCTCCACTTCATCCTCGCTCACCTCAGTGGCAGATGATTCTTGGGATGTAAGCCCTTTGTTTGACACAATCTCGGGTAGTACCTCCTGGCTCTTGTTGGTGGCATTCCTTTTTTTCCCACGGCCGCTCTTGCCAGCAGCATCCTGGATGACATTGGCTTGGGTGTTGGCAGCGGTAATTTCTCCGTCGTTCCCCATTCCCTTAGTTGAAACCTTCGCTATGATACCACGTTGTCACGTCCTTAGTTGTTAACTAAGTACATGTGCGACACTTGAGAACTCGCTCACGATCTTGCACAACTTGCTCATGTTCTTGCTATGCCAAGTCAGCCTTACTACACTCAAGATCGCTAAGAGAATAGAAGAAAGAACACCAGAGAATTTTTAAAGGAAGCTTTGTATTAGAGAGAACTTGAATTGTTTTCTTGGTTGATGAATTACAAATGAATGCCCCCTATTTATACTAATCACCTAGAGGCTAGTATGTAAATAATAATTGTTCTACAAGACCTTCCATATTTACAAATAAGTCCATTATCTAGAATAATCTACAAGCCTAGAAGATTCCAAGGACTTTCCTAGCAAATTCATAAAGATCTAGGTTCTTCCTAAGGAAATGTCCATACTTCTCTAGAATCTACTCACAAATGATAGCCTTCTTCTTATGTAAGCTTCCACATGGCATTAATATATGCCAAATGGCGCCTATGTGGCATGATGACGTGGCAGGTCATCACATTGAGGTCTCATGTTAGAATTTGATGGATAGATTATCCGATACTTACTGCTGGCGGGAGGTAAATAATATCTCGTGACATTAGTAGAGTTGTGCGCAATATGGTCCGGATATTAAAAAAAACTAGAAATATAAATTGATGCTTAAAAGTGTTTTTATATTTATTAATCAAACATAAATTGCTTTGCTCCAATAGTACATTTATAAGAAAATACTTTCATATAAGTTGGCCTCTCTACTCATATGGTAGAGGCATGGTCTACATACACAGTATCCATTAGAGCTTACTTGTAAGATTATATTAGGTGAAGTTTTTGTTTTAAATAAATTTATTATAAATTTTTGCCAAGCATGCTATAATTTTGATTTGGACACTTGTTTTGCGATGTTCAAGTGAAGCGATTCATTGAGTTGAATATTATGAGTGAATATGTTGCTCTAATAGATTAATCACATGAATATTGTACATTTTAAATGATTTATAATTCTTGAAATTGATGCCAAATTAGTATAATAGAAGGCACATGAAAGAAAGTATAATCAAATAGACGATACCAATTGGTTGGATTAAATTTTTGTAACGATCCGGTCGTTTCTTGAGTTACTGCTTCATATTTCTCATTTCTGCTTCTTTATGTGTGTTCAGTTGTATCATGTGGTATCGGGTTGGTTGGTTCGGGTTTATAGTGATTTTATTGAGAAATGAGACACTTAGTCTCTTTTGAGTGAACTAAAGTTGGAAAAAGTCAACCAAAAGTTGACTTGTGAGTAATGATATGGGAATTTGGGTTTCATGTCTTTGATAGCTTTGTTAGGTAATTTAGGACTTAGGTGCATGATCGAAATATATTTTGGGAGGTCCGTGGTTGATTTAAGCTTGAATAGACAAAATTAGAATTTTGGAATTTTCCGATTGGTAGTGAAATTTTGATATCGGGTCGGAATGAAATTTCAAAAATTGCAGTGGGTCCGTTATGTCATTTGTGATGTCTGAGAAAAATTTCAAGTCATTCGGGTAGCGTTTGATAGACTTTTTGATCGTTTGCGAAATTCAGAAGATTTAGAATCCTTCGGCTTGATCCGCGGGTGACTTGGTGTTTCGGCGTTGTTTTAAGTGTTGCGAGGATTGGTACAAGTTTGAATAGTGGTATGTTACTTGGTTGTATTGTTGGTTGATGTCTCATAGTCCTCAGGGTGATTTCAGAAGGTTGTCGGAAAGTTTGAACTTGAATTGCAATAGTTGAAACTATTGCAATCTGTCACAACAGCACTTGCGGATTTGGGGACCGCAGGTGCGATATTTTTCACGCAGGTGCGGAAATCGCTAGGCAGAAAGTATATAAGTTCCCCATCGTGCAATTTAGCCTATTCCACCATTTTTGAAGTCGGGATTGAAGATTTTGGAAGGTTTTGAAGAGGAAATCAAGGGGATTCTTGTGGGGGTAAGATTTTTGAACCTAATACTTATATCTGTTGTGAATTTTAGTGGATTAAACATGGAAATTTAGGAGATTAAGGGTTAAATTTGGAGAAGTTAGGGCTTGGGTATTGGAGAGTTCTCATTGGGGATTTGAGGGGTCATTAGGGGTTCAATTTTGATGTTCTTGGTATGTATAGACCCATGAGAGGATAAAGATTTTAGTGATGTGACTTTTATCAAAATTCAAAATGTGGGCTAGGGGGTCGGGTTTGGCCAATTTTAGAATTTTGAGTTGATTTAATAATTTTCATATGGATTACATTCCCTTAGCGTATATTAATGTTAATATACTAATTTGGTTAGATTAAGGGAATTTCGAGGAAGAATCAAGAGGCAAAGTAATCGGGAGCTACAATTTGACTTGTCTTGAAGTAAGTAATGCTTCCAAACTTATATATTCTGAGGTTTGAAATCCCGAACTACGTGTTCTATGATTACTATTGAGGTGACACAACTGCCAAGTGATGGGCGAGTGGGCGTGAGATCGGTCCCAACCCTGCACCACTATAGAGAGGCGAGAGCGATCGATGCGACTTTTACCCGAATAGGTTGGGATCGAATCCACAGGGAGCTAGAAGTTGGAGTTGATTTCCTATCCAAACTAGAAATTCCAATCATAGTTGGTGTGTTTATTACTTCCAATATTATGCTAACAAGATGCTAAATTAAACTAAGAGTGACATATTTTAAAGGTTATCTAATTGGTTAAATAGGCACTTGGGAAGTGACTCTCTCTTAGGTGGATATTTGACGGGTTCTCAAGTCTAAAGCAAAGGATGTTATGATGGGATTACGATATAACCAATACATGAAACTTCTCACTTTATATCTCTTGGTAGTTTGAGTGATTTTGCCCTAATTGACTTTCTTAAGACCAGTTGGGTATTATAATTGAGCAAGCAACTGAGGTTTAAGTCGGGTATTACTATCTCTAGGTTTAACCCTTTAATTAGGGCTATCAATCTCTTGAATATGCACCAGTTACTTGTTGGACCAATTTTCCTAGACTCAAGCTCTCTTTCTCAAGATGAGCCCATTAAAGACACAAATTAGTGTTTCTAACCGCTAATTCAACATGGAAAGCATAAATTGGTCCAAATATCAAACACCCATAAACATTCAAGCCTTAAACTCAAGAACCATCAAATACTCATATTAGGGTTGAGCCACAACCCTAGTTGTGGGTCTAGATACTCAAAATAAGGAAAGAAAACAAGAATTTAGATGAAGAATAAATCATAATAATTAATTACAAACTAAGATAATAAAGGTTTAGCGTAATAGTAGCCACAAATTACTCAAAATGGAACAAAAGAGTCATTCAGATGCTCAACCCAAAGTCAAATTACAAAAGATGACCTAAAAATGTGAAAAGAAAGTATTTATACTAAACCGAATTTTCTGGACACAAATTACCCCTGACGAGGTAGTGCGGCCCGCATAAAATGCATCATGGGCCGTACTGAGGCTTTTTGGCTTGGCTCTCCAGTCTCAAAATGTGGCCACCGTGGGCCGCATAAAATGCACCGCATATGCGGTGGCTTCAATGCGGTCCACACAAAGTGGCTTGCGGTCCGTGTTGGCTTCAATCCTTGTTTTCAAGAACTCTCTGAATCTCATCTTCATGAACCATAAAAAATGGGTTGCGGCCATGGTAAGGCAACTGCAGTCCGCATAAAATGCTTTGCGGCCGCAGTGCTTGTGTTACAAAAAACTGCACCTCTCTGAATTTTATCACTGTAGACCGCACAAAATGGGGTGCGGCCGTAGTGGCTCTATTGCAACTGTGCTTGGACTTGTCCTTGGTACTTGTGCATGTTTCTTTCCCTTTTAAGCTGGTTTGACTAAGTGTCACTTTTTTTATCAAACCCTACAAACAAGTATGACATGTAAGCCGTCGGGACTATTTTGTATACATTTTTACTCAAAACTCAAGTAAAAAACCAAGTGTATAATGAACTAGAATCCCTAGTTATCAACTATTCCAAACTTAAGCTTCTGTTTGTCCTCAAACAAACAAAATAAAACTCGCCTCCTTAAGAGTAAATCCAAGAATATTTGGTTACCTAAAGTGACCTCATCTAGCATCAATTGGGACTTACAATTGCTCTCAACTCAAATGGATCATTAGCAACATTCACTTTTTTAAGCATCAAGGTTTTAGTGTGACATAAGAGAATCAAGGATTGACTCGACTCATCGAAGAAACTCTTTCTACTACTTTGGTCATTGTGGAACCCAAACTCATACATCATCAACCCTTCTTAAGAAAACCTCACTTTCAAATTGTAGCACTCAGAATAAGGATAGTGTAAACACATTCATCTCTCTCAAAGAGAGGTCACAAGTCCAGCTCTAAGTACCTTAAGCTTGCCCCTTATGTGAGTTATTAATGTAAGCTTTGTTCAACTTAAGATCATATAGGGCTTTTGTGGAGTCATAGTAAAGTCTTTTGATTCAGGGTAGGAAATATTTGGTCATAGTAGGTTCCATCTTCCCTTATAAACTTCATTTACTTTATTTTAGCACACATTCTCTTGACTTTCTTTTGAGTCATTTAATTCTTCATTTGGGTGTAGAGAGACACATTGTCACTCTTTCTTGTTCATTTCAAATCTTTTTCTCCTTTTAGGCTTTTAACGCCTTTCATCACTTTACTTTTATTCAATCCCTTCCTTTTTTCTATATTGCTCATTGTTTTTTGACTTTTTTACTTTCTTTCTTTTTCATTTGCTTTCTTTTTATTCATTTTGTACCTTTTTACCACTTTGTTGCATTCCTAGCCTCTCTCCCCTAACTTATGCTTTTTCCATGTGCTAATAAAATATTGGGTGCAAAGAGAGAGTCATTTCAAAATGGGTAAAGGCTTGTATCATAGTTTTTAAAGGAAAAAAGGGTTATGGCTCAAAGGGTTTGACTAGGTACATTATCATTAGTAGGCTATTGATGTTTTCAAGATATCATTTAGATCAAAGAGAGACTATAATCACTTCTCAAGTCAAACTACACTTATGATTTTGCCTAGACAAACATTCAGGGCAAGTTCTAGACTAATGGCGCATGACTTGGACTTACAATTCAAATTCTCACCACACAAGCTATGGGATTGCTAAAGAGACAGAGTCGGGGTTCGACAACGACCTTAGCTAAAATTTGAGCAACACAATCGTCCTAAAAAACCACTTGATGATTATCGGCCAACACAAGAGTCTCAAGGTCACAACTTTCACCATCATATACACAACAATTTATTTTTGACCATAGGATCAAAGGCAAATGTGTTAGGCCCAAGTGAAGCTTTGTTTGAGGTACCACTACTCACTAGCTATTATTTACACAAAAAGAAAAAGAAAACATAATCAAACCCTAAAAAAGATTGTCAAGCCATCCATCATCGGAAAGAGCCACCCGATTTACACAAATTCCACCTTTAGAAAGAACGGTGTCATTAAGAAAACTAAAGGCTTATTGCACACAAAAACTAAAAATAAGAAGCTATTAAAATGAAATAAGAAGTTAGTAAGGAAGAACAAAATTCAAAAAGTAAAATGAATATGTACAAAAGGAGATTTTGTCGAATATACATAAGGGAGAACAAATATATACATCAAAAAATAACTTTATATATAGACCAAAGTTGCAAAAGTACGAAAAGTGAACTAAAATGAAAAATTTATGTACATACCAAAAGTGAAAATCAAAGAGTAAAAAGAAAGTAGTGTCATATATACAACCCAATGTCATCAAAATAGGGCTACCCCCTCAAATGAAAGCTAGAATTGTCCTCAATGCTAACTAACCAAAATAAGATCAATAAAAGATAGAGAGTGAAGAGAAGAATTGCTATTGGCCCTCTATCTGAATAGGATCATGAGCCTGAATCCCTGGGTCCTTGGACTGTTGAGGAACTTGTGACTGGATCAATGACACCTATATATGCACTGGGTCCTAGGCCTGTAATGGGTCCTGGGTCTGCACTGGGGGCTGGGGCTGGCTAGAGGAACCTCCATATTGCTCATCCAACTCTATCACAACATCATCAGCAAAGGGAATCACCCTCCTCCTCTTCGTTGGCCTCGCTGTCACCAACTTTGGCTTAGGCTGGGCTGCTGGCACTGGGTCATGTAATAAAAGGTCCAAAGGCAAGTGACCAGCCTTCATTTTATCCACCTCCACCCTCAACTCTTTTTCCGAATCCTTGAATGCCCGAGTCTTTCTCAATTTCTTAGTTCCTTTGGTGAGCAACTTCAATGATTTTCCATGAGAATCCACAGCATCTAATATTAATTAATGGTTCTCCAAGAGCTTCTTATGGTTGTCAAGAAGCTCCATGAGAGTATTCTCTACTAATTGTGGGACATGTGGCTGAGGTGGTACAAACTGGACTGCTACCAAGGTAGACAACACAAACATCTTAGAAGTGGATTCATGCATCCAGTTGTTGGTATTAGCAAGCATTTGGTTCAAGCGGTGGGCACTCAATGGGTAGGATAAAGATGAGGCGATGTCTGGGATAGTAGAGGGACCTGAGGGCATGTCTGGGGTGGATGAAACAGGCTGAGTAGGAGTTGCCATTACTACTGGCTCTTCAGACTACCTAATAGAAGTGGTGGATTTGCTTTCGGATCTTTGCCCTTGAGGTTGTCATCACTTTGTAGGATGTACTAGTAGAAAGGTGTCTTTGGCTTCATCTTCACATCAAACCTCCTCTTGTTCACCTCCAAGTCATCCACGTGCATAGTCAGGAAATTTGGGAAGGGATACGACCTGTCACCCTCATTGACCACCCGTGTGATCACCCTAGACATCATATTCCCGATGTTGATCGGGAACCTTTCCATGATAGAAGCTACTAGAATTGCACAGGATATATGAAGAGAGTTCTCATGAGTGGTGGGATCTAGCCTACTGCATACAAATGTCTCCTACCCTTTGGCTTCGAAGTTCAGGGTTCTCCTCAAAATGTTTACTCCCGCTGTCAACCATATTGGGGTGGTACTTGAGATTGCCAAATACTATGCTAACCATGGACGGGCATCCTCCCCCAATGCTACCTTCTGTAAGTACAATGTCTCATCCTCCTCCATGAAGCCTAGGTATTCATTGATCATTTTCCATAAAACTTTACTTTCAAATTCCACACCTTGGTCACTGTAGTGCCCTTTTTTTATGTGGGCAAAATTGGTGTAGAACTCCTTGACTAGGTGCTCAGTTGCATCCTCAACATTGCTTGTGAAGTAGTCCCAGCCCACTCTCTCTCTCCCTCTCTCTCTCTCTCTCTCTCTGAGTTGTCTCCTCACATTGGGGTTGTGAGGCAAGAGGTCTCTATCAATGAAAGTCTGTTCAGGTATCAACTTCCTCTCAGGCCACCATTTTCTTAACATGTGGTAGGCCACTTCACAATAAATCGATCCTACCATGCTTCTAGTTTTCTGGTTCTTGCCACCCCTCCTACTTGGGGCTCACCCTATCCTTCTTCTTATACAAGATCCTCACCGGGTGGTAAAACTCTAAGTGAGGTAGAAGAGGCATTGTCTTCGCTCTCGGTTGAGCCCTCAAACGACTCAAATGAAATTGCAATTGAAACTTGAGCAGTGGGGGATCCCTGAGAGGTAGGCGCATCTCTCAGTCTCATGCTCTCTGGAAAGTTATCTGTATACTCCGACATTGAGTCAGAATCTGATGCCTCCCGAAAGGGCTCATACTCAATTCCCTATGAATGGGAAGCAGCTCTATCAGCCGCTTTTATTGACTTTCTGGTCGCCTTTATTGCTTGCCAAACTTGGGGGTCAACCTTTTCTTTCCACGCCCCCTACCCTGGGAGGAATCAACTTTTCCTTTTTTATTTGTCTCCACTGCCTCATGATTTAACCATTTTCTGCAAGTGGAATTCATTTTGTTATTTTTAGTATCATAGTACCAAATAAAGCAATGAATAATAGGATTGCAAATAGTTGAAATTGTAAAGCAGACTGTAGACTGTGGACCGCACAAAATGAAGTGCGACCGCAAAGAGGTCATTGCGAACCATACAAAATGGCACCACAGTCCGCATTGAGGTTGGGGTCAAACTACCCACTCTCTGAATCTAGGTATTGTGGACCGTAATAATTGTAGTGTGGCGTGGTAAGGAACCACAGTTCACACAAAATCCATCACAGTCGGGGACCTCAACTATTAAATCTCTAAAGTTATACCATTGCGGTCCATAAGAAATGGCATTGTGGATTGTGAGGGCCAAGAACAGTAGCGAACCTAGGGTTTCAAAAATCCATCTCAGTTTTAGCCTAAAATCTTATATTAACTTTCTTCATTAAGCAGTATCAAGCAAAACCTACGCTACAATTTAAAGAAAAAAAGAAGAAAACAAAGAAGAAGCTAATGAATTAAAATAAAATAAAATAAAACAAAATTAAAAATTATGAAGAATTTGAAGTACCAGATATGAGATTCACACGAATGACTTAGAAGTAGAGTTTGGATTTATGCAGTTAGGGTTTGGATGAAAAGTACTTTTATTATTGATTGAGCAAAGAGCGAAAAGGGTAAATGAAGCCCTGGGTCCTATTTATAGAAAAAGACCCTGGGACCTACTACACCTACCCACCCCACACCGCACAAAATGACACCATAGTCCGCCGTAATCAGACTCATGAAGCATTAGGACGCAACCTCTGCGGACTATACAAAATGCTCCGCGGCCACAATGGTCCACCGGGACCGCACAAAATGCAATGCGGCTGCAGTGGTAAACTTCAGAGAACAATCATTTTGTATCAATCATCATTGAGGACCGCATTGATTTGTTGCCCTGCCCTAAGGCCTTTGCAGCCGCATAAAATGCAAATGCGGCCGTAGTGTAAACTTCAAAGAGTGCACATTTTCCCCAACTTGGTCCTGTAATGTATAAAAATAATCCTACACACATCTCAAAACCAGTTAGTCAAAAATAAATCCTACATTAAATAGATTATCAATGAAAAACAAAAAGAAAGCCACATGGGTTGCTTCCCAAAAAGTGCCTGATTTAACATCGCGGCACGACTGTAGGTTACCATCAAATCACTTGAGATGGATCATTGCCACTACATGGCTGTCATCAATCTTGCCAAGATAATGCTTAACTATGTGCCCACTAACTCTGAAGATCTCACCATTTGTTTTCAAGTCAAGTACACCAAACGGAGTCACAAGCACAACTTCAAAAGGTCCACTCCATTTTGACTTAAGCTTTCCCGAAAACAGACGTAACTGAGAATTGAACAAGAGAACCAAGTCACCCACTTTGAACTCCTTGCTACGAGCATATTTGTCATGAAGGTACGTCATCTTGTACTTGTATAAGGACGAACTGGAGTAGGCATGGAATCGAAATTCATCAAGTTTATTAAGCTGCTCCACATGAAGATTTGCTGCCAAATCCCATTCAAGATTCAATTTCCTCAAAGACCACATGGCCTTGTGCTCTAACTCAACCAAAAGATGACAAGCTTTCCCAAACAACAACTGGTATGGAGACATACCAATCGGAGTCTTGTAAGCAGTCCTATAAGCCCATAGAGCATCATCCAATTTTTTTTGACCAATCGGTCCTATTTGCATTGACCGTCTTTGACAATATACTCTTGATTTCCCTGTTTGAAACTTCAACTTGGACACTCGCTTGAGGATGATAAGGAGTAGAAACTTTGTGATAGACACCATACTTTGCAAGGAAAGTGTCAAAAGCTCTATTACAAAAATGCGACCCCCCATTACTTATGATTGCACGAGAAGTGTCAAACCTTGTAAAAATTCTCTTTTTGAGAAATGCAACAACACTCCGGGACTCATTGTTGGGTAAAGACATGACCTCGACCTACTTTAAAATATAATCAACTTCCACTAGAATGTATGTGTCCCACATTAGCTTAAAAATAGGCCCATAAAATCAATACCCCGCACATCAAAGATATAAACTTCCAGAACGGTGTTGAGAGGCATCTCATTTTTTTCGAAATTCCACCCGCTCTTTGACATTCGTCACACCTCTTCACCAGTTCACTTGCATCTTTATACAAAGTTGTCTAGTAAAACCCCCAACTAATAACCTTCGAAGCTGTCCTCGCCCTGCCATGATGGCCACCATAGGGAGATGAGTGACAAGCCTCTAAGATGCTCAACTTTTCCTCCTCTGGAACACACCTTCGGATCACTCCGTCGGTGCATATCTTGAACAAGTACGGCTCATCCCAACAAAAATCCAAACTATTCCGTTTGAGCTTCTTCCTTTGGTTAGAATAGAGCTCACCTAGGATTATACCAGTCACAAGGAAATTAGCAAAATCCGCAAAACATGGCATATCATTCATTGACACAAAAAGTAGTTGCTCATCGAGAAATGCATCATTGATCTCTAGGCCATCACACAATCTCCCTTCCTCCTCCAAGCGGGACAAGTGGTCCGCCACTTGGTTTTTTCTACTTTTCCTGGCCATAATTTCCAAATCAAACTCTTGAAGTAACAAGACCCATCGCATCAGCCTAGCTTTGGAATCTTTCTTCGTCATCAAATACCTAAGAGTGGCATGATTGGTGTGCACTATGACTTTGGCGTCCATGATATATGTCCAAAAGTTTTCCATTGCGAACATAATAGCCAACAACTATTTCTCAATCACCGTGTAGTTCCTTTGGGCATCATTCATTGTCTTGCTCGCGTAGTACACTGGATGAAACATTTTCATCACTCTTTCACCCAAAAAACTGCCCCAACCCTTCTGTCATTAATCTTCGGAAGCGAATTACACTGCAATATCACGCGTATTGCACATGAACTCGAAATGCAAGCTCCAATTGGGTGCGGTAATAATAGGACTCATGTTCAACTTTTGCTTGAGAGGTTCCAATTCTTTCATACATTTCTCAACGAACACGAACGTGGTATATTTTTTCTAATAGCGTGCACAAAGGATTCACTACCTTTAGAAAATCTTTGATACAACTCCGGTAGAACCCGGATGCCCAAGAAAACTTCTAACCCCCTTGACAGAAGTGGAGGAAGGAAGCCTTGAAATTACCTCTATTTTAGCTTTGTCCACCTCTATGCCATGTTTTGAAATATTGTGGCCAGGGACTATGCCCTCCTCAACCATGAAGTGGCATTTCTCCCAATTGACCACACGATTGGTGTCTTCACATCGGGCTAATACCCTATCAAGATTCTTCAAGCATTCATCAAAGGAGTCTCCCACAACACTAAAGTCATCCATGAACATCTCCAAAATATATTCCACCATGTTGGTGAATATGGCCACCATACACAGCTGGAATATAACCGGTGCATTACACAACTCAAAAACATCCTAGAAAAGGAAAATATGCCATATGGACAAGTGAAAGTAGTCTTCTCCTCATCTACTGGGGCAATTAAGATTTGATTGTACCCTTAATACTTATCCAAGAAATAGTACAAGGCATGCCCAGCAAGTCGATCAAGCATCTGGTCAAGGAAAGTCAATGGAAAGTGATCCTTGCAAGTCACTTAGTTCAGCTTGCGGTAGTCCATGCACACCCTCCATCCGGTGACTATCTAAGTAGGAATTAGTTCATTTTGTGCATTGGTCACCGTAGTAATACCACCCTTCTTTGGCACACATTGCACTGGTAAAGTCCAAGAACTGTCGAAGATGGGGTACATGACCCCGGCATCCAACCACTTGATCACCTCCTTTTTCATAACTTTTTGCATTTCCTCGTTCAACCTCCTTTTGATGTTCAAGGAGGGTTTTGCACCACCTTCAAGAATAATCTTGAGTATACAGAATGTGGGGCTTATTCTCCAAATATCAGCTAAAGTGCATCCATGTTGTCTTCAGCGTTTGGAGCACCGCCAATGTGGCATCTACCTGCAATTTAGTAAGACAAGAGGAAAGTATAACTGGCAAACTTGAACTAGGTCCTAAGAATTCATACCTGATGTATGGACGCAACAACTTCAACTCCAAGATCGGAGGTTCTTTGATTGAGGGCTTTGTTGGTGGAGTCTTCCTATTTTTAAGATCCAAGGATAGCTTTCAAGGCTCATAAGAGTAAGAGCCCATTCCATGTAACGCATTGACATACTCCACACAGCCTGCATTCTCAATTACATCAAGATTTAACAAAACTTCCTCTAGAGGGTCCTCCATATTGCACTAGTATCATCGATTATCACTGCTGTGACAAAATCCACAAATGAGCACACTTCGGTACAGTTGGTCTACTGCATTAACTTACACATATGAAAAACCACTTTTTTATCACTCACGCTGAAAGTGAGTTCCCCTGCTTCCCCATCAACTAATGCCTTCCCCATTGCAAGGAAAGGTCTTTTCAAGATTATAGGCACCTCAAAATTGACCTCACAACCAAGAATCACAAAATCATCTAGAATTATAAATTTGTCCACCCGAACAAGAACATCATCAATAATACTCAACGGTCTTTTCATTGATCTATCCACCATTTGCAATCTCGTGGAAGTTGGCCTCAATTGCCTAATACCCAAAGTCTTGAAAATTGAGTAGGGCATCAAGTTGATACTTGCCCCCAAATCAAATAGAGCTTTAGCAAAGTCTGTACTCTCAATGATGCAATGAAAGGTGAAAGAACTAGGATCTTCTAGCTTTGGAGCCATTGAATGCACGATTGCACTCACTTGGTGGGTCATCTTGATAGTTTCACAATCCATAGATCTTTTCTTTGTCACCAAGTCCTTCATGAATTTACCATAACCCGACATTTGTCCTAGAGCCTCCACCAAAGGCACATTAATGGATAATCTCTTCATCATATTAATGAATTTCTTGAACTGATTCTCATTTTGTTGTTCTGCTAGCCTTTGAGGATACGGTGGAGGTTTCCTAGGCAAAGGTGCCGTAGCTTTGGGCATAACCATTTCCCGCATGTCTTTTATGTGTTCCCTAGACGGGTTCACGGCATTCTGTATTTCTGCCTCTGTATTTTTTATATCAATCCTCACTTCTTCATTCACCTTCTCATCAATTACATTCTCAACCACCAAAGGGATCTCATTCTTTTGCAACTCAACTTCATCATTAACAATTTCTTTTTGTTTGGAGGCATTTACATCACCACCTCACCCACTACTTGTTGTAACTACCGTTGTATGACCGTTATTGTTCCCACCTGAAGGTAGAGCCCCCTTAGGAAGAGTATTCAAGGACTGTAAGATTTGGCCTAGCTGAACCTCCAAATTTCTGATTGAATTATTGTGGGATTTCAATTGAGTATCGAAGTCAGCATTCTTTTTCATCACCTGTTCAAACATCATTTCAATTCTTCCCATTTCATTGTTGGATGAACTAGGACCTTAGGATGGGAAATGAGGTGTATTGCACGGTTGTTGATACATTGAGGGCCTTTGAAAGCCTTGCCCCGGATTTCCCTTATTGTTATTATTCCAACCACCCTGATTGTTGTTTCCACCCCAATTGTTGTTGTTACCCCAGTTTTCTTGATTGTTCTCATTGTTGTTTTGGTTTACCCAACTAGGATTTTGATTGTTGTTTCCCCAATTGTTTTTCCCTTGTTGTTGATTATTACAATTATTGTTTCCTTGTTGTTGATTACCCCAATTTTCTTGGGATTTTCGTTGTTGTTATTGGTTGGAAGAATTGCCCATTTGGCCCTGATAATTGTCATGTATTGCACTTCTTCATTTTGTTCTTCATACCCATCATCTTGGAGCCCACCATTATCTTGGTTGTATTGATCAGAATTCCCATGGTTTTTTTACCCAATTTGTCTTCTTTTGTTCACCAACATATTGACACCCTCCATAGCATTCACTTGTCACGGAGCTTGAACCTGTTGTAATTGTGCCTTTGCTAGTTGGTTCATAGTTGTTGTCAGTTCTGCTATTGCCTGCCCATGATCATGGAGCTCTTTTTGCAAATGAATGACTGTGGGATCACCATGTGGCACATTTTCTCTTGCCAAGCGGAAGAAGTGTCTGCCATCTCATCCAAAATCTCACAAACTTGATCATACGCCGTGTTCATGAAATTGCCCCCACGTAATTGGTTCACTATGCACTGATTTGTTGTGTTAGTGCCTCGGTAGAATGCCTGTTATATCATCGTCTTAGTCATATCATTGTTAGGGCATTCCTTAACCATGGTCTGATATCGCTATCAAATTTCATGTAGTAGTTCGTTGGGCTCTTGTTTGAAAGCCAAGATTTCATCCCTCAAAGTTGCCATGCGCCCCAGAGAGAAAATCTTCGTAATGAACTTATCTGCCAACTCATCCCAGGTATGGATGGAATGGTTGGGGAGTCTCCCCAGCTAGTCAAGTGCCTTCCCCCAAAAAGAGAAAGGGAATGGTCTTAACTGCAAGGCATCCTCGGGCACGTTGGTTTGCTTACTCCCGCAACATGTATCAACAAAACCCTCTAGGTGCTTATAGGCAGTTTGATTGGAGCACCCATGAAATATCCTCATTTCTCCAGCAAGGTCAGCATCACATTGGTAATTTAAAAATTGCCCGCCCAGATTCAGGGTGGGACAATTGCACTGCATATCCTTGGTTGGGAAGCACCCAAGGGGCTACTCTGGGAGGAGGTAGGGACGGTCTGTAATATTGTCATTGGCATTAACATTGTCCCGGCAGCCTCTCTGTTGTCCTTGAGGCACAAAAGGTACCTTATCCTCACCATTGTTATCAACCTCCTCCCCTGGGATCACATTTCCAACAAGGTCATTGTGGTGATTTGCTGCTATTTTGTCCATGAATTGGTGTTAAACAAAGATTAGTATCATAGAAGGAAAGAAAAGCAATACACAAAACTATTTAGACAGATAGCCAAAACTGTTAGCTCTCCGACAATGGCGCTAAAAAGTAACCGGTACCAACCTTGCACCACTATAGAGCGACCAGAGCGGTTGATGAAGCTTTTATCCGAATAGGTTGAGATCAAATCCACAGGGATCTAGAAGTTGAAGTTGGTTTCCTATCCAAACTAGCAATGTGCAGTACTCTTCATTGCACTTCCAAGCATAGTTGGTATTTTAATTACTTCTAATATTATGCTAACAAGATGCTAAATTAAACTAAGAGTGAAATACTTGAAAGTTTATCTAATTGGTTAAAGAGGCACTAGGGAAGTGACTTTCTCCTAGGTGGAAATTTGATGGATTCTCAAGTCTAAAGCAAGGATGTTATGATGTGAATTACGATATAACCAATGGCTGAAACTTATCGCTCTATACATCTCGGTAGTCTGAGTGATTTTGACCTTATTGACTTTCTCAAGACCAAATGGGTATTATAATTGAGCAAGCAATTGAGGTTCAAGTCAGATGTTACTATCTCTAGGTTTAACCCTCTAATGGGGCTATCAATCTCTAAATTCACCTTAATTCCTTATTGGACCAATTTTCCTAGACTCAAGCTCTCTTTCTCAAAAAGTGCCCAAGTCATAAAGGCACAAATTAGTGTTTTCAACCATTAATTCTACATGGAAATCATAAATTGGTCCAAATATCAAATACCCATAAATATTCAAGCCTTAAAACTCAAGACCCATCAAATAGCCACACCTCAACCCTAACTAGTGGGATTAGCTACTCATAATAATGGAAGAAAACAAGAAATTAGATAAAGAATAAACCATAATAATTAATTACAAACTAAGATTATAAAGATTTAGCGTAATAGTAGCCACAAATTACTCAAAATAGAATAAAAGAGTCGTTCACATGCTCAGCCCAAAGTCAGATTGCAAAGGGTGACCTAAAAATGTGAAAATAAAGTATTTATGCTATGCCAAATTTTCTGGACAAAAATATCTCTGAGGAAGTAGTGCGGTCCGCACAAAATGCATCGCGGACCACACTGAGACTTTTTGGCTTGGCTCTACAATCTCTAAATCTGGCCACTGAGGGCTACATAAAATGCACCGTGGTTGCAGTGGATTCAATGAGATCCGTACAAAGTGGCTAATGGTCTGCAATTGCTTTAATCCTTATTTTCCACAACTCTCTAAATCTCATCTTCGCGGATCGCACAAAATGGGTTATGGTCGTGATGGGGCCACTGTGGTTGCATAAAATGCTTTGAGGCCACAGTGCTTGAGTTATCAAAAACTGCACATCTTTGAATCTCATCATTATGGACCGCACAAAATGCGGTGCAGCCATAGTGAATTTATTTCAATTTTCAATGGTGCTTGGACTTGTCCTTCGGTACATGTGCATGTTTCACTCCTTTTTGAGCTAGTTTTGACTAATTGTCACTTTTTTTACCAAACCCTGCAAACAAGTATGACACATAAGCCTTTGGGACTATTTTGTATACTTTTTTACTCAAAACTCAAGTAAAAATGAGTGTACGATAAACTAGAATCCCTAGTTATCAGTGTGCACCAGGAGAATCGCGGCCTGGATTATTCCATGGCACTAGTTAGTGAGTCTTTCTTGCTCATATCTGTGTTGTGGTTATGTGATTAAGTTAATAAGTTGTAAATCATGCTAAATATTATGTAACGGCTTCACGTCGATACTGTTGAGACCCGATAGGTTATTTCTTACTATCGTATCATTTGATTTATTGATATTCTATACTTAGTCATGTTCTTGCATTCTATATCATGCCTTAATCTTGATTATTATTATTTGGCACATCAATCATTAGCTGGGCTAATATCATGGCATTGTGAGCCGGTGTGTGTGAGACTAGAGAGTGATGACTGAGTGAGGCTGAGGGCCTGATTATGAGTGATATTTGTGAGATCGGGCTACACACCACAGTGGTTATGTGATTATTATGATAGTTCTTGGGATATAGGATCCCTTCCGGAGTTTGTAACACACCCCTAGTAAGCGCAGTTGATGATATTGATGGATGGATCTTCCTTGGACATGGATCTTGTCTGAAGTATTATTGATGGAGATGGATCTTCTCCATAGGGCTCGAATGGCCTTCCTCAGTACTGGATGACTGCAGTTAGTGATGTATATACATATTCTGGGATGGATCTTCCCTGGGTCGGATGGCCATATATAGTACCAAGTGCTTGAGCACTTGTGAGTGGGGGTACACGGAACATTGGTCATGCAATATGTGCATTGGTATATATAGATTTTTTTCCTGATCTTTATACTCTGTACTGTTTAGACTACATTTATTTACTGTTGAAATATTACTTGAACTGCAAGCATGTCTATTTTTCTGTACAGTTTAAATGTATTACTTGTTGAGATTTGATTTGTCACGACCTATAAATCCATAGTTTGGACTTGTTACTTACTGAGTTGGTGCACTCACGTTACCCCTGCACCTTGTGTGCAAATTTAGGAATCTCGAATTACGGTAGCGATTGCTGATCATTTCAGTCGTGGGCTTTCGTTGGAGAGAGCGAGGTAGCTGCCTAGCGACCGCAATTCCACTTTTCTATTTCTCTATCTTCCTATTAGTACTTTATTGTTATTTATAGACTATTTTGGTCTTGTCTTGTTTCAAAACTATTGTATGTCGCTCATGACTTAGTAACGTCCGAGGCCGGGCTTGTGTTTTCCACTTTGTTTTGATTTTTACTTTATATTCGTTATCGGGATTATGTTGAAAACATAGTTTTACTTAAGTTTTAAATGAAATATGGAGTATTGGGAAATGAATTGGCTGGCCTAGTTTTGCGATAGACACCATCACGACCGAATCGGTTTTGGGATCGTTACAGTTTTAGCCTTATTCGTATATTTACTTTAATTTATATTCTAATACTTTTATGAGTTTTTTATCCTAATAGACAACTATATGCCAAAAAAAATATAAAGAACTTTATAATTATTATTTGGATATCATACAATACAAGACTAAGATTAGCTTAAATAAGAAGATATAGACGCTGAAATTAACATTTTGACTAATTGCTATACTGCAAAATTGCTTCTTGTTTTTCTGGTATTGTATAACATTACTTGACTAGAAACAAGGGAGGAGGGAGAATAGAACTTATTGGTTTGGCTAAATTCAGTTTTTGATTCAAATAATGTATTTATCTTAAGAAAATATTAAATATATATAAATTATTAATTTACTATATAAAAGGCTAATAGCTTAAAAACTTAAAAATCCAAACTCGTAAATTTTAAATCTTGACTATATCTCTAATTGAAATAATATGTTTTTATTACTCACCGAGTACGAAACTTGAGTACAACGAAAAATACAGTTGTTTATTGAGAGTCTATCTAGCATTGTGGCACAACGAAAGCTGCCTTTGGTGGTATTAGCCTTTCCAACTGTATTTTGTTGTCTAACTGTCAAAGTTGTTTAGGGTTGGATAAGAATTGTCTCCAATATGCTCTCTCTCTACTTTTTTTTTTAATTTTAAATCCCCTTTCAAAATAAGAGTATCTATAGTGTTTCCATACTCGAATCCAAGACCTAACAATCGTGGTTGTATGTGTACACGTTAAAATCATATATCCTTGATTTTGTGGGCTCGAGAGCTCGCATTGAGAAACAAAAGTCTCATATCGAGGAACAGAGGGCTCACATCGAGGGATAACGTCAGTATGGACCAGGTTTGATTTCGAGAGCATTATATAAGGATCAAAGATCGAAGTGCACGATGAGTACCGAAGCCGAGTATGACTAACCCTTAGATGGAGTTGTTATGAGTTTGTAACAGAAAAAGAAAGATTCCTGCCATATCTCCAAGATAATGGCGTAAATTCTAGAATGTGTACGAGCTAGTACTAATCCGTACTAGGCGATTAGACAGCTGTCCAAGTAAGATTCCTTGTTGTAAATCGAAATATACCTTATTTAGGGTTCGCCTATTATATAAAGGGGACCCCAATCATTTTGTAACGGTCATCAATCATTAGCAAAAGAATATACTCTCTTACTTTCTTGCTCATTGCTCACAAAAGTTGTCCTTTAACTTTATTGTTCTTGACCTACCTAATGGCCACCTTATCCCGAGATCGAGACTGACTTGCACACTGGTTTGATTTTACTTATTTCTTTCATTTATACATTAGATTTCTGGGTTATTAATTAGTATTTAACTAAGACATATCTTTAAAATTATTGTTAGTTTGTATGGGTCCACCAAACAGCAGAATACATGGTCCTCTACAAAATTCTACTGAGAATGCTAATAAAACAGTATGTAAATAAGGCAGGGGATTTTTACGTGGAAAAATCTCACACAAGGGGATTAAAAAACCACGACCTACACTTGTAGGCTTTTAACTTCACTAACTTGCAATCTACCTATTACAAGCCACTTTTCAACGATTCCTATTGTAAAGGATTTACTCAACAAACTTGTGTTACTCTTACCACAAGCCACTTTATGACTTCCTAGTTACAAAGGCTTTTTCTAACTTCTGATGCTCTCACCACAAGCCACTTCGTCATACTATGGTTACAAAGGATTTTTCTAACTTGTGATGCTCTCACCACAAGTCACTTTGTAATTATACAATTACAAAGACTTTTCCTTATGACTAAATCTAGTCATAACATAAACTCAAGGAGTTTGTGGATTTACAAGAGGATTCCTAATGAAATGCTTCTAGGTAAGCAGTTTAGGAGATAAAATAATTACAATAACAAGGTTACAACTCAACTAGGATAACAACAAGCTATCTTTTATGAATTGGTCCGTAGTTGAGTTCAACCTTGTTCTTCAAGCTTGTGGGGATTGATTTCTCTGTTAATGCAAGAGGGTTGAATGATGTAATAGAAACCCTCAATGATGTTTTATATAAATCTCATTCTCGGTACATCTTGATAACATCACTTGAAATGATGTGAGTACTTTGTTTGGTTAGAGAATGATTGGGCGGACAGTGTAGTGCGCAAGAAACAGTACCGTTAGTCACTTCATTTCTAGATGTATCCAATTGACTCTATACTGCTACAGGTCCTTGTATGAGCTCCTAGCTCCTGATGCTATAGTAGTTCGCCCTTCGCTGGAATCTGTTGAAACTTTCAGCAGTCCAAGTAGGATATGTTCCTTATATATAAGTTTGTTAGATCATCAAAATATATGGAAAGAGTATTTAAAATCTATCAATTTCCCCTTTTTTGATGATGTCAAACTTAACATTTATGGGTGGAATTTGAGCAGTAAGAACGAGTTTTAAAGTATCAGGGAACACATTCCCCCTGAGACTACGCCTTATCGTAACCATAATTTATATGGCCAGAGCAGCAAGAACCAGTTCCCCCATTTGTTCCCCCTGAGTATTTTTCCTCATTTTGGTATTATTAAAAAGAATAACATCACAAATAAGTCCAGCGAAGCTAACTCATGCCACATATGTTCACACAATCATGATAGAGAACACAGAGAGAGAGAGAGAGAGAGAGTACTGACATAACAAAATGAGGATTGATATTAATAACGATTTAATATGGGTTTTCCTTTGAAACAAGGAAGAGCCAACATCGGATTTGTTAACAGGAGCAGTAGTGTTTTATCCCAACCATCAAAAAATGTAAATAGAAAAATATCCGCCAAACCATCAACAAAGAAACAACACATAAGAAACATATCTAGAAAACTGGTCACTGAAGGGGTACTTAGGGGGCACTAGGAGTAAAAGGCTTGGTAGTTGCAGCAAGTGTCTGGAGAACGAGGTCTATTCCGGCGTTTGATAACTTTTGCTCATTGAGCAGTTCTGCTTTCAGGTTCTCTACTTGCGCCATGAGATCAACATTCTCCTGTGTCAAACGAGCCACTTCATCATTCGACATGGGAAACCCTCGGCTTGCTAACATTCCACGATAGCATTCCTGGCCTTTAACCTATGTTTCCTCAGCTACATTGTTCTGGGTATTAATAAGCTGAGAAACGGTTAATGTGCCCCCCCCCTCGTACTTTTCACACACTCACACTTTTCCAAACTTGTCTATGAAAAGGTCTGCTTTCGAGTCCCCACTTACCCATTCCTAGTGGGACTTTAAAGAATTTTAATGCTGGAATAAGTAACAATACATAGGGAAAGCCATGATTACCGCCCTTGAAGGTGGCAACTTTTTGCATGTGTTCAATCATAATAGCAGGCAGACTCATATGATTGAAACCATCCAGTTTCTCCATAAGGAACAGGTTAGACTTAGAAGTCACTCACCTCCTTTCAGCTCGAGGCAATAGGACTTTGTTAACCAATTCAAACAACAGCTGGTAAACCGAAAGTAGTGCTTTCTTATAGATCTGGTCCCCTTTCTGGTTAGCACTGTATTTTACCACTACTTTTTGGAATTTGTACGGACATATGTCTCTTACACTCGACACACGAACAGTAAGAACTTTTAATATCTCTCCAAGCAACTTTAAATCAAAGACGATGTTTACCCCATTGACCAAGGCACAAACATGGTCGGTATCAACTAGAAGGCGCCATTTTTTGTGACGTCCAAATCGACTGCTAAAAAGCAACAGATACGGTCGCAGCAATATAATTTACCCAACTAAGAGTCGGGGTTGAATCCCACAGAGAACAATGTGTAGGCGATTAGGTATATAAGAAAAGTATTGCTAATTATGCAACGCCAAACACTAAGAATGGTGATTGAAAAAGTATTTAAACTTAAATGCGAAAATATAAACTAAACTAGAAAGCAAGTAAAATGATCAATGGCTACACGTATGATTTGCTTCGGGAATTACACTGAAGTGGTCATGAAATTGCTAGTAATTATGCTTTTTTTCATACTCATAATTGATTTATTGAACTATTCGGATTGTTGATTATAAGGTTAATAATATTCATAAGAATCTTTCGAGTTCTTATGAATCTATCCAAGTTAAATCAATACCTATATGTCTATGGTATTAATATTAACAAGAAAGCATTTACCACTCTTATGATTCAACCAAACAAGGCAACTAAGTATATGTCTATCTTAATTGCAAATTCTCCACCCGATGCCCGGGATTCAAATCTTGTTCTATTTGATTTTATATGCAACCAAGAATTTCCTCTATCAAGTTTAATTCAAGGTTCATAAATAATATTTCACTGTTGGCCGAGCAGTAAAATAATTAAGATCAAAATCAAAAAAACAAACCACAACAATAATTTCAATATATTCAATATAAGATTCAAATAACAAGATCATCTAACAAATACATAATCACAACAAGTTATTTAATCCACACTTTAAACATGAATATTCTTATAAACAAGATTCAAGTGTTGGAAATAAATACCATACACTTAAATTTTCAATACAAAGCAAGGAAATGAAGAAATAAACATAAATGGGTAAGGAATTCTTAACCAAAAGCTTCAATCTTCAAGACCCAAGTGTGTGTGCAAAACCCTAGCTTCCAAAAATGTTCTCTCTACTGAAAATAAGCCAAAGATCCTTTTACAAATGAGCCTCATCGGGTATTAAATGATTTGGGGATCAAAAGGTGCAAAATTCCATAATAGCCCATGCCTGAAGCACGTACCTCGCAATTGCGATCAAAAGTTCGCAATTACCAAATTTGCCCAGATAAGCCTATGTTCGCAATTCCCAAAATAATTTCGCATTTGCAAAGTTTCCCTTAATTACACAGTGTTCGCATTTGCGAACATATTCTCGCAATTGCGAAGCCTCCCCATTTACTGCACAGTTCGCATTTGCGAACAATTCTTCGCAAATGCGAAGAATCCTAATTACTGCTAAGTTCGCAATTGCGAACAAGTCTTCGCAATTGCGAAGGTGTCTTCTTTAAGCCTGCTTTCACATTTACCATGAAATGTTCGCATTTGCGAGGCATAAATACACTGTCCAGATTTTTTTCTCTTTTTGGCTTCTTTTTCCTTGTTTTCACTTGGTTTCTTCGCCATTACTTCTAAATCACATTCAATCCTGTAGAATAGAAGTAAATAACATTAAATACATGATTTTGTCACTTCAAACATAGCAAATGTTGTCATTTAAAGGCAAGATAAGTTGGTATTTTACCAACTTATCACACCCCCAAATTTGAACTATTGCTTGTCTCAAGCAATGGAAACGATAAAATCTCCTCACAAGTGAATAAATCAACCTCATATCCTCAACACACCAAGCCAATTAAAAAGAAAGTCTATTTTAATTACAAAAACATGACTTCGATTGGTACCAACAATTACTCCAAAGCATATGAATTATTGAGCACTTCACATAAACTTCATTATAATTCAAGTGCTCAAACATTAATGCAAATCAAAGTAGCAACCAAATTATGACACTAAAGCTTCAAAATTTTCCTCTATATCACAATCAACTTTCTTTGGTCATTCTTAGCAATTGAAAATGAGATTAGATTCACAACTAAATTTTCATGTTCCCTTACCTTCAAGAGAGGATCCCACACTCATAAATATCAATTTAAATCAAAATTGGGATATCAAATGGAAAGAATTAACTCACTCTCAAAAAGATGTTCAAATGCATACAAGTAGTACCATAGGCTTGCCCTTTATGTATTCCTCCACTAATGTAGACAACTTGATTCAAAATCAATTAGGACTTAAAAGGTTGTAGTTTAGGCATTTGGTTAAGGTAAGGCAAAATTTTGGTTAAAGTGACTTAAAACCTCCCAAAGCACTATAATATCAAAATTAAAGTCCACTTCCTTCAAAGATATTTTCCACTCTTGTTTCACTTTTCAATCCACATCTAGTCATTTATTTACAACTTTTATCAACATATATATATATATATATATATATATATATATATATATATATATATATATATATATATATATATATATATATATATATATACATATTAATATATACATAAATATACATTTTGCTTTTCACAATCCAATTAACCAATTCTTTTACATACCTTTCACCTTCTCAAATCAATTCCATATCACAACTTTCCCAACTTTCACCCCCAAACTTAGGCTTTTAGCCTACATAAACACTTTCAAGGTACTTTAAGGAAGTAGGGTGCCAAGAGATATAACATTTAGGAACAAATGGTTTAAGCATGTAACATGGTTGCCAAAGAATAAGGTTAAAGGCTCAAAATTGGTTGACTAGGGAAAATATTTAAGGGTAGGAAATATAAAATATACTAGCGATCCAAGGAAAGTCTAATATCATTTTTTTAAATTAAGTTAGTCTATAATTTCGCCTCAAAACACATTTCGGGCAAGTTCTAGACCACAAGTACTACAAAAGAACCTACAAATAAATCTCACCACACCGGCACATGAAAACTCAAATGGAATACAAATCTACAATCCAATTAACACAAATGACTTAAGAAGGTTATATAGCATACAAGAAGCTATTTAGTGAATTAAAGAGCCAAAAATTGAATCTAAAAGGTTATGACATTTTCTTACTTTAATTGTTATCTTTTTCACCAACCAAATATTCATATGCCAAGGTTTAAAATATATTGGTACCAAGCAAGTCACATTTTTATAAATGGGCACAAATCCCAACTTAAACCATTTATTTGCTCAAATGTACAAAAACTAAATCTAACCACAAAACTAACTCCCTATACTTTATTTCTATAATTACCCGGTTCAAGAAAAGAAAAAAAATACTAAAATATTTTGCATCCTTGGAAAAAGAACCGTGGTATAAAGAAAACCAAGGATATCGCCACTAATATTCAAATATAATAATAAAATAAAATAAATAAAGAAAATAAACAACAAAAACATGAAGAAGCTAATGAAAACCACGTACTAAACATAATACTTTCATTATACTAATACCGCACATGATAAATAAAAAAAAATAGTACTAATCTGCCAGATATCCATAAAGAAAAAAAATAACTATAGCAGTTCTACAAGAAGCTACCCCCAACAATAGATATTGCATTGTCCCCAATGCAACTAAACATGATATAGTAAAAGGTGGTGAAAAGTGCTCCCTGTATTATGCATCAACTGCTCTCCTCACTCTCTGACTCGGACTCATCATCCTCTTTTTCTTCCTCGGGCCACTCTGCCGGAATATCATCAGGATCCACAGCTCTGCTCGATGGTGGAAGGTCCCGAGGCTTAAGGACTTTCCATATGTCCTTCACACCTTTCCACATACGAGTAAAGAATTTATCCCTCTTCTTCTCCCGTTTCACCATTTTAGTGTGTGACTATTCCAATTTGGTATGAGAAGTACTCAGCTCACCATGCTTATTTGCCAACTCCGTGTATGCTTTTTCCAAAGCCTTGAGGTGATCTCCCTGTTTCCTTTGATCGTCAATATATTTCTGGAAATCTTTCTTGGAAATATTAACAGATCCCTCAGATGTCTCCCCATGTCCCTGAGGAAGGCCAGAAACAAGCTCACGAATAACTCTCATTTCCTCACTAATCACAGCAAATGGTCCTCCAGCTGATGAAGATGGCATACTACTCTGAGAAGATGAAACCAATTTCCTTTTCTTCTGCTTCACTGCTCGTCCATCTCCCCTTTTCTTCAATAGATGTATAGGCTTCCCCAGATCTACCCAGTTGTCCCCAGGAGTGTGATGACCCGGCCCGTAGTCACGGGAATTACCACCCCGTTGTGTTGTAATTACATAATTCATGCTTTTATATAAGTGTTAGAGTCTATCGGGGGAGTTAGGAGTGAATTAAATTGGAAATGAGGCATATAGCCTTTTTGAAGGAAACTTGAATAAGGAAAGTCAACCCGGAGTTGACTATTTGGTTAGAGGGCTCGGAATCGGATTCCGATGATTCGGTTAGTTCCGGAAGGTGATTTATGACTTAGGGGAGCGATCGGAATTGAATTTGGAGGCCCGGTGTAGAAATAGGCTTGAATTGGCTAAGGTTGAATTTTGGCGAAATCCGAACGGTAGGTGAGATTTTGATCCGGGAGTCGGAATGGAATTCCGACAGTTGCAGTAGCTCCGTTAGGTGATTTTGGATGTGCTCGCAAAATTTCAGGTCATTCGGACGTCGTTTGGTCGGGTTTTTCATCGAATGTGTAATTCGGAAAGTTTTAAGAAATTTAGGCTTGAATCCGTGAGTAATTGGTGATTTTGATGTTTAGGATGGTGTTTTCATGATTGGAACAAGTTCGTATCGTGTTTTGGAGTATGTTGGTGGTTTTCGTTGGGGTCCCGGGGCCTCGGGTTGATTTCGGGGGTCCAAACGGACCATTTCTTCTATTTTTGAACTGCTGTTGGCTGCTGGTTTTGTTGCAGACGGATGCTCTATGCGATCGCATAGGGTAGATGCGATCGCATAGAAGGATGAAAGCGAGCCCCAGAGTTGTTCTATGCGATCGCGTAAGAGGGGATGCGATCGCATAGGTATGGAATCTGGCGCTCTGCGATCGCAGGGTCACTTGTGCGATCGCATAGAAGAGATTGGAGGGGTGAGCAAAATGTGCTATGCGATCGCATAGCAAAGGGTGCGATCGCATAGGTTTGTCAGACTGTGAATTGCGATCGCATAGCCAGTGTTGCGATCGCAGAGAAGAAAGGATGAGGCCTGGAAGGTTGTGCTATGCGATCGCGGGAGTACATTGCGATCGCATAGAAGGGGAAATTGGCAGGAGGATTTAACTCTATGCGATCGCATAGGGTCATTGCGATCGCATAGAAGGAATGGTCTGGCAGTGAAATTAAAACCAGAACAGAACCAGTCGCGGGTTCATATACCCAAGACGCCATTTTTGAGTTCTAGAGAGAGAAACTCACGGGAATTGCTGGTAATTCATCGGGGATTCGTTGGAGGTAAGTTTTGTGGCTTAATTACATCATTTTAACATGAAATCATGGGTTAAATTTCTGTAAATGGAAGATTAAAGGTGGGTTTGAGCCCTAGGCCTAAATTTAAGAAAAACACCGATTTGAGTGGGCAAATGGAGTCCGATTTTGGTAAATTTTATATGCCTAGACTCGTATCGAGATGAGGATTCCGAATATGTAATTTTTGTAATTTTCCGACAAGTGTACCAAAAGTCGGGTTTTGACAACTTGTGGGTTTTGATATAAATTGGGTTATTTCGAATGAATTTCGTGAAATTAGCGTATATTGATGCATTCTCTATGATTTTGAGCAGAGTTGGCATCCGAGGAGATTGATTTGCGAGGCAAGCGCAAGGCGGATTGAAGCTTCTACCGGTTCGAGGTGAGTGGTAGTAGTAAACAATGCACTGAGGGTTTGAAACCCCGTACTAGCACTTTACAGTGCTATATTGAGATGAGACACACGTTCTATGACGGGCGTGGTGACATTGTGATAGGGGATTCGGACTTAGTCCTTCCCGGCTAATAGAATACTGTGTTGTACAACTGTTAATGAGGTTATAACTGTACCATTGGGCTAATAGCCATGTTTGGGGCCTTGTGCCGATCTGTAGAGCATTAGGGAACCTATAGAGCTAGGTGACCTTTATATCGTGTTGGAAATATACACTCAGCCATAGCTCTAGTTGTATAGCATAATATGAGCCCGTACTAGATGTGTACATTGAGAGAGATTATCTAGGGTGGAATTCCCTGTTCTAGCTGAGTGGGCCTGAAAGGCCAAGTCTATACCGATTGAGATGAGATAGGGTCAAGGACCCACTATGAGATGTTATATTGGGCCCGAAAGGCCAAGTCTATATTAACCGAGACAGGGTCAAGGACCCATTGTGATATATTATATTGGGCCTGAGAGGCCAAGTACATACTGACCGGGATAGGGTCGAGGACCCATTATGAGGTATTATGTATATAGATACCTGTATTGGATCGGACTGCACGCCGCAGTAATGTACATGTAATATACATGTAATATACATGTGGGACGGACTGCACGCCGCAGTATTATTGCGCTTGGGCTGTAGGAGCCCCTTCGGAGTCTGAGTCTGCACACATTCCAGTGAGCGCCGGTATATTATGGGATCGGGCTGCACGCCGCAGCAGTATAATTATATATGTATATATATATATATATATTGGATCGGACTGCACGCCGCAGTGATATATGGTGGACCTAGCTGCACGTCATAGCACCATAGCGCTTGGGCCTAGGGAGCCCCTCCGAAGTCTGTATACACCCCCAGTGAGCGCCGTCGACGTAAAATGGAGCGGGCTGCACGCCGCAGTATTATACTTAATCATACCCTACTATTTACTTAAATACTTATACATTATAGACATAAGTATGTGTCTTTATATGTTGAGATGGCCGTACACCGTAGGGGTACGAGTGAGGGTTAGTTCAGTGTGGAATCTTGTAGAGATAAACGTAGATTGGAGGTTAGAGTACTACTATAGTGATGACGTACTTGTGAGGGTTGCCTTAGAACTGCTAAGTGATAGCACAGGAGTTCTTACTTTCGGTTATTATTTATTATTGTTACTCACTGAGTTGAAATATACTCACCCCACTCCCCTGCACTTTTTGGTGCAGATCCACAGGTGCCCGAGAGCAGTTGAGACATTTTAGCTGCTGATCTATATCTACTTTTGCGGAGATTACGAGGTAGCTGCCAGCGTCCGCCAGAGCTTGTTTTCTCCTTCTTTATCATCTTGTTGATTTCCTATTTGCCTAGACTTGGTTGTATTAGGATGCTATTCTGTAGAGGCTCGGTCTCGTGACACCACGATATGTTTGGGACCGTATTTTGTATGTTTTACATTTCGGTTATCACCTGATGTGATCATTTACTGTTTTGGATTAATTAGAATTAATAATTGGCTGGTTTAAGAGATAATATGGTCGGGCTTGCCTAGCATTGTGTTGGGCACCATCACGACCGGGGTTTGGGTCGTGACAAGTTGGTATCAGAGCCTAGGTTAACAGGTCTCGCGAGTCATGAGCCGGTTGGTAGAGTCTCGTGGATCGGTGCGGGGACGCCTGTACTTATCCTCGGGAGGCCGCAAACCTTTTTAGGAAAAGTTTCAATTCTTGGAATTCTTGTCGTGCGATTACTTTTGACTTGAAACTGAACTTTGACATTCTATTCTCTCGCAGATGGCGAGAACTCGATCATCCGGACGTGGAGGACGACCACCACTACCACCTACTAGAGGCCGTGGACGCGGTCGCGGTCGTGGCGGAGTTAGGGCAGCTGAGGCAGTGCCAGCTGACCCACAGCCCCCAGTTGCAGAGGTGCCAGCAGCACCAGATCAGGCACCAGCCGTGCCCATTGCTATTCCGGGTCTACAGGAGACCCCGGCTCAGATACTAGCAGTCTGCACTGGCCTAGCACAGGCGGTTTCAGTCACTACTGCAGCAGCTGCATCGGGGATTGGGGGTGGTCATCGGACCCCCGCAGATACGCACTCCGCGAGCCGGCAGTGCGAGGCATACGGACACCGCAGGCTCCTCCGGCTCAGCCTCGTGGTTCCGGTTCGGCGAGCGGATCGTATTCGGGGGACAGGGTCCCGGCTATGACGGACGATGAGCGGCGTCGTCTCGAGAGGTTCACCGGGTTATCTCCTCCAGGTGTTCACTGGTGCTCCGGCGAGGACGCCCAAGGTTTTCTGGATAAGTGCCGCCGGATGCTTCGTACGGCAGAGGGATATTGGAGTCCGGTGGGGTATCTTTCACTACCTTTCAGTTTCAGGGACCAGCCTTTGCATGGTGGGAGGCTTATGAGCGCCGCAGGCCAGCCGGAGCAGCACCACTATCATGGCCGGAGTTCTCCACTATGTTCTTGGAGAAATGGGTGCCTCGATCTCAGAGACAGGAGATGCGTAGGCAGTTTGAGGGTCTCCGTCGGGGGACATGTCAGTGTCAGAGTATGAGATCAGGTTTACAGAGTTGTCCAGATATGCACCGTGGTTGGTTCATTCCGACGGAGAGAGGATTGGGCGCTTCGTGGACGGCCTCATTTATCCCATTCGTATTCCGATGACTCGGGAGAGGGTTTTGAGTCATACATTCGAGGATGCTGTGGATATTGCTCGCAACATAGAGACAGATCGTCGCAGGGAGCGGGACGAGAGGGAGGCCAAGAGGCCTCGAGGAGCAGCTAGTTCCAGTGGCACTCAGACCAGAGGCCAGGGTCAGCAGAGCCGAGGTCGCTCTTTCGGGTCTTCGCAGTCGGGTCGCCCAGATCGTCGCAGATGGTCTTCTAGACAGGGTTATCAGGGTTCACACCAGAGCAGACCATCTCTCGGTGCCATGCCAGCTCAGAGTTCTTCACAGGTCCCATTTGCTCAGGGTTCATCTCGGCCTAGTTCATCAGCTGGCCACTCCATCGCCAGAGGTCCTTATCAGTCTCAGTCCCCAGCACCGGGAGTTGCTACGAGTGCGGAGAGTTTGGGCACCACCGTAGGGAGTGTCCCCGTCTTGTTTTCAGATCTTATCAGCAGAGGGGGCAGCCCTCGTCATCTGGTCCTTCTACTTCAGCACCCGCCCCGCCAGCTAGGGGTGAGGGTCAGACAGCTAGGGGTCGCTCTCGAGGGGGAGGCCGATCAGGCGGACAGGCTAGATGCTATGCTTTTCAGGGCCGATCTGAGGCTGTTACTTCTGATGCTGTCATTACAGGTATTATTTCAATCTGCCACGGAGATGCCTCGGTATTGTTTGATCCCGGTTCTACTTATTCTTATGTGTCTACATATTTTGCTCCTCATTTGGGCACGACCCGAGGGAGTCTTGAGCTGCTGCCAGTGCATGTATCTACCCCGGTAGGGGATACTATTGTTGTGGACCACGTATACCGGTCCCGTTTGGTCACTATTGGAGGTCTGGAGACCCGAGTAGACCTGTTGCTTCTCAGCATGATTGATTTTGATGTTATATTGGGCATGGACTGGCTATCTCCATGTCATGCTATTCTGGACTGTCATGCTAAGAAGATCACTTTGGCTATGCCGGGCATTCAGAGGATCGAGTGGCGAGGCACGACTGAGTATGTACCTAGCGAGGTAATATCTTTCCTCAAGGCCCAACGAATGGTTGGGAAGGGATGTCTCTCTTATTTAGCATTTGTGCGGGAGGTCGAGGCCCAGACTCCCAGTATTGATTTTGTTCCCATTGTGTGAGACTTTCCTGATGTGTTTCCCTCAGACCTGCCAGGCATGCCACCGGACAGGGATATTGATTTTGGTATCGATTTAGTGCCAGGCACTCAGCCTATTTCTATTCCTCCGTATCGGATGGCACCGGCTGAGTTGAAGGAATTGAAGGAGCAGCTCCAGGAACTCCTAGATAAGGGGTTCATTCGGCCGAGTGTGTCGCCGTGGGGTGCACCGGTCCCGTTTGTTAAGAAGAAGGACGGATCTATGAGGATGTGTATTGACTATAGGCAGCTAAACAAAGTAACAGTGAAGAATAAGTATCCTCTACCTCGTATTGATGATTTATTTGATCAGCTCTAGGGAGCTACGGTTTTCTCGAAGATTGATCTTCGTTCGGGCTACCATCAGCTGAAGATTAGAGAGTCCGACATTATGAAGACTGCATTCAGGACCAGATATGGTCACTATGAGTTCCTGGTGATGTCTTTTGGGCTGACCAACGCCCCAGCAGCATTTATGCATCTGATGAACAGTGTATTCAGGCCGTATCTTGATTCATTTGTGATCATATTCATTGATGACATACTTGTCTACTCTCGTAGCCAGGAGGAGCATGCTCGGCACTTGAGTATTGTGTTGCAGAGATTGAGAGAGGAGAAGTTGTATGCCAAGTTCTCCAAATGTGAGTTCTGGCTTGAGTCCGTGGCATTCTTAGGGCACGTGGTGTCCTGTGATGGTATTCAGGTAGATCCGAGGAAGGTCGAGGCAGTGCAGAGTTGGCCCAGACCGACCTCAGTTACTGAGATCCGTAGCTTTCTGGGATTGGCAGGGTATTATCGCCGATTCGTTCGGGGATTCTCTTCTATTGCTTCACCCTTGACTAGATTGACTCATAAGGGTGTTCCTTTCTTATGGTCCGAGGAGTGCGAGGAGAGCTTTCAGAAGCTCAAGACAGCACTGACCACAGCACCGGTCTTGATTCTACCGACAGCTTCAGGTTCTTATACTGTATATTGTGATGCCTCAGGAGTGGGCATTGGTTGTGTGTTGATGCAGGAGGGTAGGGTCATTGCTTATGCCTCTCGTCGGTTGAAGCCCCACGAGAAGAACTACCCTGTTCATGATTTGGAGCTAGCAGCCATAGTTCATGCCTTGAAGATTTGGAGGCATTACCCGTATGGTGTCTCATGTGAGGTGTTCACGGATCATCGCAGCCTTCAGCACTTATTCAGACAGAAGGACCTTAATTTGAGACAGCGGAGGTGGTTGGAGTTGCTTAAGGACTATGATATCACTATTTTGTATCATCCGGGAAAGGCCAATGTGGTGGCCGATGCCTTGAGTCGGAAGGCGGTTAGCATGGGCAGCTTAGCTTTCATCCCAGTTGGGGAGAGGCCTTTTGCTTATGATGTTCATGCCCTAGCCAATCGGCTAGTGAGATTAGATATTTCGGAGCCGAGTCGAGTGTTGGCTTGTATTGTTTCTCGATCTTCCTTATATGATCGCATCAGAGAGCGACAGTATGATGACCCACATTTGCTTGTCCTTAAGGACAGAGTGCAGCATAATGATGTCAGAGATGTGACTATCGACAGTGATGGTGTTTTGAGGATGCAGGGCCGTATAAGCGTGCCCAATGTTGATGGTTTGCGGGAGTTGATACTTGAGGAGGCACACAGTTCGCGGTACTCTATTCACCCAGTGCCGCAAAGATGTACCAAGACTTGAGACAGCACTACTGGTGGAGGAGAATGAAGATGGATATTGTTAGGCATGTAGCGAGGTGCCTTAATTGCCAGCAGGTCAAATATGAGCATCAGAGACCGGGCGGTGTTCTTCGGCGTATGGTTATTCCCGAGTGGAAATGGGAGAGGATCACCATGGATTTTGTTATCGGGCTCCCTCGGACGGCGTGGAAGTTTGATTCGTATGGGTGATTGTTGATCGGTCGACTAAGTCCGCACATTTCATCCCGATTAGTACTACTTACTCATCGGAGCGGTTGGCGCCGATCTTTATTCGGGAGATTGTCGAGGTTGCATGGGGTCCCGGTGTCTATTATATCTGACGGAGGCACTCAGCTCACTTCTCAATTTTGGAGAGCATTTCAGCGAGAGATGGGTACGAGGGTTGAGTTGAGTACGGCATTTCACCCCCAGACAGACGGGCAGTCTGAGCGTACTATTCGGATCCTGGAGGATATGTTGCGGGCATGTGTGATTGATTTTGGTGGTTCGTGGGATGAATTCTTACCACTTGCCGAGTTTGCCTACAACAACAGCTACCAGTCGAGTATTCAGATGGCCCCGTACGAGGCATTGTATGGCGGACGGTGTAGATCTCCCGTGGGATGGTTTGAGCCTGGTGAGGTTAGATTGATAGGGACTGAGTTAGTCCAAGATGCTCTGGATAGAGCAAAGTTGATCCAGGAGAGGCTTCGTACAGCACAGTCTCGCGAGAAGAGTTATGCGGACCGTAGAGTTCGAGAGTTGTCTTTCATGGTTGGTGACAGAGTATTGTTGAAGGTTTCACCTATGAAGGGTGTCATGAGGTTTGGAAGAAAGTGAAGTTGAGTCCCAGGTACATTGGTCCTTTTGAGATACTCAGGAGAGTTGGAGAGGTGGCATATGAGTTGGCCTTGCCGCCTAGCTTATCCAGCGTTCATCCAATATTCCATGTGTCTATGCTCCGGAAGTACATTGGAGATCCGTCTCATGTATTAGTCTTCAGTACCATTCAGCTGGATGGTGATCTATCCTATGATGTGGAGCCTATTGCTATTTTGGGTCGTCGGGTGAGAAAATTGAGGTCCAAGGAGATTGCATCAGTTAAGGTTCAGTGGAGAGGTCGACCCGTGGAGGAGGCCACTTGGGAGATCGAGCGGGAGATGCGGAGCAGATACCCTCAGCTATTTGAGACTTCAGGTATGTTTCTTGACCCGCTCGAGGACGAGCGTTTGCTTAAGAGGGGGAGAATGTGACGACCCGGCCCGTCGTCACGGGAATTACCACCCCGTTGTGTTGTAATTACATAATTCATGCTTTTATATAAGTGTTAGAGTCTATCGGGGGAGTTAGGAGTGAATTAAATTGGAAATGAGGCATATAGCCTTTGCGAAGGAAACTTGAATAAGAAAAGTCAACCCGGAGTTGACTATTTAGCTAGAGGGCTCGGAATCGGATTCTGATGATTCGGTTAGTTCCGGAAGGTGATTTATGACTTAGGGGAGCGATCGGAATTGAATTTGGAGGCCCGGTGTAGAAATAGGCTTGAATTGGCTAAGGTTGAATTTTAGCGAAATCCGAACGGTAGGTGAGATTTTGATCCGGGAGTCGGAATGGAATTCCGACAGTTGCAGTAGCTCCGTTAGGTGATTTTGGATGTGCCTCTGCAAAATTTCAGGTCATTCGGACGTCGTTTGGTCGGGTTTTTCATCGAATGTGTAATTCGGAAAGTTTTAAGAAATTTAGGCTTGAATCCGTGAGTAATTGGTGATTTTGATGTTTAGGATGGTGTTTTCATGATTGGAACAAGTTCGTATCGTGTTTTGGAGTATGTTGGTGGTTTTCGTTGGGGTCCCGGGGGCCTCGGGTTGATTTCGGGGGTCCAAACGGACCATTTCTTCTATTTTTGAACTGCTGTTGGCTGCTGGTTTTGTTGCAGACGGATGCTCTATGCGATCGCATAGGGTAGATGCGATCGCATAGAAGGATGAAAGCGAGCCCCAGAGTTGTTCTATGCGATCGCGTAAGAGGGGATGCGATCGCATAGGTATGGAATCTGGCGCTCTGCGATCGCAGGGTCACTTGTACGATCGCATAGAAGAGATTGGAGGGGTGAGCAAAATGTGCTATGCGATCGCATAGCAAAGGGTGCGATCGCATAGGTTTGTCAGACTGTGAATTGCGATCGCATAGCCAGTGTTGCGATCGCAGAGAAGAAAAGATGAGGCCCGGAAGGTTGTGCTATGCGATCGCGGGAGTACATTGCGATCGCATAGAAGGGGAAATTGGCAGGAGGATTTAACTCTATGCGATCGCATAGGGTCATTGCGATCGCATAAAAGGAATGGTCTGGCAGTGAAATTAAAACCAGAACAGAACCAGTCGCGGGTTCATATACCCAAGACGCCATTTTTGAGTTCTAGAGAGAGAAACTCACCGGGAATTGCTGGTAATTCATCGGGGATTCGTTGGAGGTAAGTTTTGTGGCTTAATTACATCATTTTAACATGAAATCATGGGTTAAATTTCTGTAAATGGAAGATTAAAGGTGGGTTTGAGCCCTAGGCCTAAATTTAAGAAAAACACCGATTTGAGTGGGCAAATGGAGTCCGATTTTGGTAAATTTTATATGCCTAGACTCGTATCGAGATGAGGATTCCGAATATGTAATTTTTGTAATTTTCCGACAAGTGTACCAAAAGTTGGGTTTTGACAACTTGTGGGTTTTGATATAAATTGGGTTATTTCGAATGAATTTCGTGAAATTAGCGTATATTGATGCATTTTCTATGATTTTGAGCAGAGTTGGCATCCGAGGAGATTGATTTGCGAGGCAAGCGCAAGGCGGATTGAAGCTTCTACCGGTTCGAGGTGAGTGGTAGTAGTAAACAATGCACCTGAGGGTTTGAAACCCCGTACTAGCACTTTACAGTGCTATATTGAGATGAGACACGCGTTCTATGACGGGCGTGGTGACATTGTGATAGGGGTTCGGACTTAGTCCTTCCCGGCTAATAGAATACTCTGTTGTATGACTGTTACTGAGGTTATAACTGTACCATTGGGCTAATAGCCATGTTTGGGGCCTTGTGCCGATCTGTAGAGCATTAGGGAACCTATAGAGCTAGGTGACCCTTATATCGTGTTGGAAACATACACTCAGCCGTAGCTCTAGCCGTATAGCATAATATGAGCCCGTACTAGATGTGTACATTGAGAGAGATTATCTAGGGTGGAATTCCCTGTTCTAGCTGAGTGGGCCTGAAAGGCCAAGTCTATACCGATTGAGATGAGATAGGGTCAAGGACCCACTATGAGATGTTATATTGGGCCCGAAAGGCCAAGTCTATATTAACCGAGACAGGGTCAAGGACCCATTGTGATATATTATATTGGGCCTGAGAGGCCAAGTGCATACTGACTGGGTTAGGGTCGAGGACCCATTATGAGGTATTATGTATATAGATACCTATATTGGATCGGACTGCACGCCGCAGTAATGTACATGTAATATACATGTAATATACATGTGGGACGGACTGCACGCCGCAGTATTATTGCGCTTGGGCTGTAGGAGCCCCTTCGGAGTCCGAGTCCGCACACATTCTCAGTGAGCGCTGGTGTATATCATGGGATCGGGCTACACGCCGCAGCAGTATAATTATATATGTATATGTATATATATATATTGGATCGGACTGCACGCCGCAGTGATATATGGTGGACCTGGCTGCACGTCATAGCACCATAGCGCTTGGGCCTAGGGAGCCCCTCCGAAGTCCGTATACACCCCCAGTGAGCGCCGTCGACGTAAAATGGAGCGGGCTGCGCGCCGCAGCCGGTATATGTATGGGAGCGGGCTGCACGCCGCAGCATTATACTTAATCATACCCTACTATTTACTTAAATACTTATACATTATAGACATAAGTATGTGTCTTTATATGTTGAGATGGCCGTACATCGTAGGGGTACGAGCGAGGGTTAGTTCAGTGTGGAATCTTGTAGAGATAAACGTAGATTGGAGGTTAGAGTACTACTATAGTGATGACGTACTTGTGAAGGTTGCCTTAGAACTGCTAAGTGATAGCACGGGAGTTCTTACTTTCAGTTATTATTTATTATTGTTACTCACTGAGTTGAAATATACTCACCCCACTCCCCTGCACTTTTTGGTGCAGATCCACAGGTGCCCGAGAGCAGCTGAGACATTGTAGCTGCTGATCCATATCTACTTTTGCGGAGATTACGAGGTAGCTGCCAGCGTCCGCAGAGCTTGTTTTCTCCTTCTTTATCATCTTGTTGATTTCCTACTTGCCTAGACTTGGTTGTATTAGGATGCTATTCTGTAGAGGCTCAGTCTCGTGACACCACGATATGTTTGGGACCGTATTTTGTATGTTTTACGTTTCGGTTATCACCCGTTATGACTAACTACTGTTTAAGTTTAATTTATTTAATAATTGGCTGGTTTAAGGGATAATATGGTCGGGCTTGCCTAGCATTGTGTTGGGCGCCATCACGACCAGGGTTTGGGTCGTGACAAGGAGCTTCCTCCACCCCAGCAAGCTGACATAACTCAGTGATAAGTGATGGAAATATCAAAGAAGGACTGTTTTGAAGCCGATACTCTCTCAGTTCATTGATGAAGATCTCGCCCACATTGAGCTGGATGTCATCGAGAATGCAAGCTATCATTTGAGCTCGAGTAACAGGGATGTTCCAAATGTTTGACACCGGGGAGATGCGACTGCATAAAATGGCCAGCCATATCTTTGCCTCTGCGGTGAATTCTTTTGAGGTGATCCCTCTTTTTTCAGTGGCCCATGGAACATCTGCACCCGGACACAGTTTTGACACTAGCCATTCTCCCGAAGCACAATCTTTCTCTCCGAATGGACCCATGTCATGGTTTTGCAAGTGATAGAAAGCATTGATATCTTCAGCTCCAAATCATACCACCTTGCCTCGAATTCTCATCTGTGGCTTTTTGAACCTGATAGCCGGGAGATTTGTGTAAAATTCCCTCACCCATTGTTCATTTGCTCGGCATAGTTTGGGGGAAAAAAAGTTCCATCCCATTGCTACCAGCCTTCGATGGAATTCTGGAAGGCGTTCCTGGACATTTTTCATCTCTATGCCACTCTCCGGAAGTAACTTCTTCGAAATCATATCAGTATGGTATCTTTCTTGGCATTCTACTGATAGAAACCGATATTGATCAAATGCCTGCTCCTCATACACAGGGCTGTCACTTGAGGATCCTTCGAGATTTTCGCTCATTGTTCAATTATAGTACCTGTCACAAGTGGCAAAAGTGAAAACATGCGATGGCGATGAAGAATGGTGCAAAATGAAGCAAACATGCCAAAAGAATGATCGGACAGTCAAAACTCAGCCTTAGAAAAAGTTCCAGAATTTTAAAATTTTGAAGTGCTGGCTGCAGATGTCGCAATTCCCATCATTTCTTCGCAATTGCGAAGAAAACAGGGCTGGGAATTGCGTAAGTTTTTTCGCAAATGCGAACAAAATAGGACTGAGCATGTATCGCAATTACGACATTTCTTCGCAAATGCGAAGTCATCAGCAACCCCAGTTTTCGCAATTGCGAATTTTACTCCGCAAATGTGAAGTCATCGGCAACCCCAGTTTTCACAATTGCGAATTTTACTTCTCAAATACGAAGTATCGTCAACACTCAGTGTTTGTTTCACAGAACAGTTTTTTCGGCATAAATGTTTTCAATTCAAACCATTTTAACTGGACCCAACCATAAACAATATCATATCTCATGTATTTTTATTTCATATACAACTACAAATCAAGAATTTCGATGGTTTTGGCCATGAATTTCATTCGTGTTTTACATCGAATACATTAAAAGCGCATAATGTTTGCAACTATTTCACAAATAATTGGGTACTCAGACTTCCCCAAAATTTACCATGAATGAACACATTCACTCTCAACCAAACCTCACCCAGAAATCAAAATGAATTTCAATTTTTTACAAATTGGGGTTAAGAAAATTTTTTAGCTATTTTGATTTTTAGGGTTCCATAATACCAACAAAATCCACAAGAAATTAAAGATGAAGAAGAAATAAGCGTAAAGATTACACTTTCATACCTGATTCTCTTCAAAGGGGAGTGAAATTTGATGGATTTTCAGTAGTCAGAGAGAGAAAATAGATTTAAGACCTTTGGAATGTTTTATGAAATTTTGTTTTTCAAAAAAAATTGAGCCCCAGTCGACTTTTACACTGCATAGGTCGCAATTGCGACTTTTCCTTCGCAATTGCGAAGGAAGTTATTTTTCCTTTGAGTCGCAAATGCGAGCATATGTTTGCAAATGCGAACTCTGCCCTGTATTTTCCAAACAGCTACTGGTTTGTGACTGCCCGGATACCCCGACCTGCTCAAATCAACTCCAAAATATCTGAAACTTGGCAGATTAGTTAAACATATTATTCTAAGATATTACAAAAAAGAAAATTTCAAAAATGATGAAAATTTTTGAAAAACGACTAAAAATTTTGAAAACGATGGGTTGCCTCCCACCAAGCGCCGAATTTAACGTCGTGGTACGACGCAAACAACATTACCACTTTTCTCGCCATTTGGATGATATAAATTGGGCACCTATCTTGGAATCAAGCTTGTGACCACGAGCGACGGGGGGTGGTAATTTGATGCTTGAGCCAATGCTTAAAATCTTCATTTTACACTTCTTGGCTTTCAAGTAAGGAATGTCATTTTGATTTCTTGTCTCTTCAAATTGTAAAATGTAAGGCATGAATTTTTCTTCCTCGCAATCCTCCATTGACTCGTGTAGTTCAACTCCCGTATCACCACATAATTCCAATGTTGAAAAATGCCAGGAATGTGATTTCAAACCTTCACTTTGCAATTGTCCTTTGACCTTGACATCCTCATTTTCCCCCGAACTAGAGTCAATCTCAACCACATTTACATTTACACCGATTGACTCTAAATCCATATTTTTGTCAGCATCGTTAACAATATTTTGGTCAAATAGCTGAAATTCCTCTTTCTGCTCCACAAGCTGGCTAGTATCCACACAAATTGGTTGTATGGCATCAAACGCCTCAACCTTTTTATTCATTTGTGCATACAAGTCATGGATATCTGAGACAAATTGGTTTATCTCTTGCTGGAGCTCGGTTTTTGCTTCTAGTAGTTGCTCTATCATATTTGAAAGACCATCACGTAAAAAGTCATGAAATTTTATCAATTGAGCTTGTTCCTCTAGCCAAGATAGTCTCACTATTTCTGCTTCTTCCAAATTATCTTCTGATGAGAACTCGCTCTCTTTAGTCACCTCCTCCGCTTTGGCTTTCATTATCATGATTGTTGCACTAATTCTTTGTATAGCCTGTCGAATTTCATCTTGTTGCTCAACTGTTTGCCTTATCATATCCATAATAAGAGCTTTACTTTCCATATCATCTACTTCCTTGACCATATAATTTTCATCAAAACAAGTAGATTCATCATAGTAGGGGCTTGGGGAAGGGAAAAACAAATAAGCACAATAATCCCAATGACCATTTTGGCCACCACACTTATCACAAATACTCCACTCATGGGTTTGAAATTGTGTGCACAATCCATCCCCGGGAGAATTTAAACAATTTTGCCACGAATGTGGTCCTCCACAATAAGGACAAAGATCATCAAAGTATGAACAACTACCATCTGACCAATTGTTGTTATATGATGCTATTTTTCAAATTTAAGAAAATAAGCAAGAAAAATTAATTATACAAATATTCACAAGTTTGGATCAAAGCATTTTAGCTTACTTTTCAAACAACCTAAATTACGCCAAATTGTTCCCCGGCAACGGCGCCATTTTTGGTGACGTCCAAATTGACTGCTAAAAAGCAATAGATACGGTCGCATCAATATAATTTACCCAACTAAGAGTCGGGGTCGAATCCCACCAGAGAACAATGTGTAGGCGATTAGGTATATAAGAAAATTATTGCTAATTATGCAACGCCAAACACTAAGAATGGTGATTGAAAAAGTATTTAAACTTAAATGCGAAAATATAAACTAAACTAGAAAGCAAGTAAAATGATCAATGGCTACACGTATGATTTGCTTCAGGAATTACACTGAAGTGGTCATGAAATTGCTAGTAATCATGCTTCTTTTCATACTCATAATTGATTTATTGAACTATTCGGATTGTTGATTATAAGGTTAATAATATTCATAAGAATCTTTCGAGTTCTTATGAATCTATCCAAGTTAAATCAATACCTATATGTCTATGGTATTAATATTAATAAGAAAGCATTTACCACTCTTATGATTCAACCAAACAAGGCAACTAAATATATGTCTATCTTAATTGCAAATTCTCCACCCGATGCCCGGGATTCAAATCTTGTTCTATTTGATATTATATGCAACCAAGAATTTCCTCTGTCAAGTTTAATTCAAGGTTCGTAAATAATATTTCACTGTTGGCCGAGCAGTAAAATAATTAAGATCACAATTAAATAAACAACCCACAACAATAATTTCAATATATTCAATATAAGATTCAAATAACAAGATCATCTAACAAATACATAATCACAACAAGTTATTTAATCCACACTTTAAACATGAATATTCTCATAAAAAAGATTCAAGTGTTGGAAATAAATGCTACACACTTAAATATTCAATACAAAGCAAGGAAATGAATAAATAAACATAAATGGGTAAGGAATTCTTAACCAAAAGCTTCAATCTTCAAGACCCAAGTGTGTGTGCAAAACCTAGCTTCCAAAAATGTTCTCTCTACTGAAAATAAGCCAAAGATCCTTTTACAAATGACCCTCCTCGGGTATTAAATAATTTGGTGATCAAAAGGTGCGAAATTCCATAATAGCCCATGCCTGAAGCACGTACCTCGCAATTGCGATCAAAAGTTCGCAATTACCAAATTTGCCCAGATAAGCCTATGTTCGCGATTCCCAAAATAACTTCGCATTTGCGAAGTTTCCCTTAATTACACAGTGTATGCATTTGCGAACATATTCTCGCAATTGCGAAGCCTCCTCATTTACTGCACAGTTCGCATTTGCGAACAATTCTTCGCAAATGCGAAGAATCCTAATTACTGCTAAGTTCGCAATTGCGAACAAGTCTTCGCAATTGCGAAGATGTCTTCTTTAAGCCTGTTTTCGCATTTACCATGAAATGTTCGCATTTGCGAGGCATAAATACACTACCCAGATTTTCTTCTCTTTTTGGCTTCTTTTGCCTTGGTTTCACTTTGTTTCTTCACCATTACTTCTAAATCACATTCAATCCTGTAGAATAGAAGTAAATAGCATTAAATACATGATTTTTTCACTTCAAACATAGCAAATGTCGCCATTTAAAGGCAAGATAAGTTGGTATTTTACCAACTTATCAACTAGAAACACGTTTACGACATTTTTCTATTCTTCAACCGGTGCTTCCACAACTATGGAATGGGTGGAAATGATGGAAGAACCCTTTGTGAACTCAGTATTTTTACCGTGTTCTACACTTAGGGTTTGACCGGTGGGAACATCAGATGATGGGGAGAACGAAATAATAGTTTCAAGGGTTTCTAAATTAAGAAGAGATTGGAAAACTAGGAAAGATGTGACTGCGACAGTAGGAGTGATAGAGGGTAAGGAAGGCTCAGTGAGAACGTAAGGTTCCATATATTGATCAATCGTAGTTACAACTAAGGCAAAGAGATCGAAAGTCTTGTCAGCCATTGAAAGAAGTGGTGTCACAATTTATTTTCTTTTTTTGATGATTCTAGTGTAGGACTTATGGTTAAGAAGATGAGAAGATAGGGTATATAAAAGGAGAGGAAAATTATGAAGAGAGAGGAATAGGAACCAGTTCTGAAACAACGATTGGGCATGGAAAGTTTTAATATTTTAGAGGGAGATGGATTTTTTTTAAATGAAGAGACGTGACAACAATATCTAAAAAGTTTATGACATAGCAGTTGTGTTTTGTACACTTTTTAAGATGTGTATTAAAAGGATGCATAGAACTAATAACATTTGGTACAAGAACCTGGTTCTTGATTATTATTTTTTTTAAAAGAATCAATTGTCTTTTATCATTCATGCACTGCATCTATCGCCTCTATGCTCATCATGCGTATTTACTTGCAATAGTATTGAAGTGAGTTAGACATGGCCAAAAAACACATTGAGCCAGTTATTTCTTAAGGATAAGAGCTAGCCAAAGAGGAATTAGGTTCTTAATTTGGCTTCAATAGTTCCAGCTTTACTCTGTTTATCTCAAACTATTCCCAACTTAGTGCCTTGGTGAAAATGTCGGCAATTTGATCTTCTGTGTTGCAGAACTTCATACATATCAACCCTTTCTCCACATTATCTCTCAGAAAATGATGCCTCACATCGATATGTTTTGTCCTTTTATGTTGAACTAGATTCTTGGCCATGTTGAGTGCACTGGTGTTGTCACACAGAAGGGGCACACTCTTAGTGAGTACCCAAAACTCCTCCACTAGTTGCTTGCTCCATAGAATTGAGCACAATAGGATGTTGCATCTACATATCCAGCTTCAGCTATTGATAGAGCCACTGAATTATGCTTCTTTATTCCCCAAGAGATAAGACATGAACCTAAGAAAGAAGCCATTCAAGAAGTACTTTTTCTATCCACAAGATAACCTGCATAGTCTGCATCATCATATCCAGCCAAATTAAAACAGTCACCTGATGGATAATACAGCACCAAGTCATGTGTTCCCTTGAGATATCTCAGTATTCTTTTGGCATCCTTCAAGTGAGATACCTTGGGATTTGATTGAAACCTCTCACATAGCCCCATGCTGAAGACAATATCGGGTCTATTAGCAGTGAGATAGAGGATGGGCCCAATAATGCCTCTATACATGTTTTGATTCACAGGAGATCCAGTTTCATCCATATCAAGTCGAGTGGAAATTGCAATGAGAGTGTTTATTACCTTTGATGTTTCCGTGTCAAACCTCTTCAAGAGTTCCCTGATGTATTTTTGCTGACAAATGGAAGTACCCTTTGGGGACTGTTTTACTTGAAGACCTAAAAAGAAGTTTGATTCCCCCATCATGCTCATTTCAAATTCACTTCTCATAAGTTTTGCAAATTCTTCACACAGAGAGTTAGTTGTTGCTCCAAAAATAATATCATCAGCATAAGCCTGAATAATGAGTAGGTTCCTTCCTCGTTTCTTTAAAAAATATTGTTGTCAAAATTTCCTCTCTTAAACCCATTTTCTAAGAGGAACTTCAGCAGTCTACATACTAAGCTCGAGGAGCCTGCTTTAGCCAGTGTAAAGCTTTGTCCGGTTTAAACATATATTCAGGGTGCTCATGCCATTCAAACCTTGGGGTTGTTTCACATAGACTTCTACCTTAAGGAGTCCATTCAAAAATGCACTTTTGACATCCATTTGGAACAAGGTGAATTCCATATGAGATGCAAAAGCGATTAGAATTCTGATAACTTCCATGCGAGCCACTGGAGCAAATATTTCATCATAGTCAATCTCTTCCTCCTGATTGTAGCCTTGGACTACTAGCCTAGCCTTGTTCCTTGTGGAAATTCTATGTTCATCGACCTTTTTTCTGAATACCCACCTGGTTCCTATAATGGTTCGATCTGGGGGTCTATGTACCAGGTGCCACAGACTGTTTCTCTCAAGCTGATGCAGCTCGTCTTGCATAGATGTAATCCAATCTACATCTTTCAAGGCTTCCTTGATGTTTTTGGGTTCTATTGGATAGAGAAAGGATGAGAAGGCAAGTCAATTTCTGGCTCTTGGCCTTGTTTGTAATCTAGAATCTAGAGGAGTGATAATGTTGTCTATAGGGTGAGAGCTTTGATATCTCCAATTAGACGCTTGAGGTTCATTCTAAGAGGAGGAAGATATGTCTGGTTGATTTTCCTCTATCCCTCTCTCAGGTGCTAGTGGAGTTCCCTAACCTTTATCAACCACTCTTTATTCAGCTTCAGTGGTTGTAAATGAAGTACTTGGTTCTGTTGATGATGTGGCAGCATTGTCTTCATTTGGCTCCTTCACTTGACTCATCATATCTGCTTTTCCCTTTGTCATGTTAATGACAAACCAGGAACAAGTAAGGGTTCTCCATCTTGATCTTCCTCAGCCCCCTTCTCAAATGATGGAAGAGATTCACCAAAAATAACATGGACACTTTTCTCAACATATTGAGTCCACTTGTTATATATCTTATAAGCCTTTCTTTGAGAAGAGTAACCAAGAAATATTCCTTCTTCACTCTTGGCATAGAATATACTAAGCTGGCCCTTTCCATTGTTAAAAACATATTATTTGCATCCAAATGTTCTTAGGTGAGTCAGCTTCGGTTTTCTTCCATTCAACAATTCATATAGGGTCTTGTTCAGAAGTGATCTGATCATGCACATGTTCAGTAAGTAGCATGCAGTGTTGATAGCATCAGCCCAGAAGTTCTTTGCAATTCTACTATCAATCAGCATTATTCTTGCCATTTATTCTAGAATTTTGTCCTTTTTACTACTCCATTTTGCTCTGACGTTTTGGGATATGAAAATTTGTGAGTGATACCATTTTCATTACAAAATTCATCAAATATGACATTGTCAAATTTTGTCCCACGATCTGATCTAATGCATACAACTCTAGACTCCATATTCACCTGGATTTTCTTCACAAAGGCCACAAACACTTCAACAATTTCATCTTTAGTTGCGAGAAACAGAGTCCATATGAATTTGGAATAGTCATCCACAATTACAATAATGTATCTTTTTTTCCTCTGTTTTGCCCCCTCATAAGTCCGCACATATCCATATGCAGAACAACAAGCGGCTTTGAGGTGCTCACATATCCTTTAGACTTAAATGAGGACTTCACATGTTTTCCTCTAGCACAGGCATCACAGACTTTTTGCATCTTGAATTGTGATATAGGCAGACCATGGACCAGGTCCTTTTGAATTAATTTGTTCAAAACGGAAAAGCTTGCATGGCCAATCTTTTGTACCATTTTTCAGCATCATCGTCAAACACCTTCAGACAACTCAGATCACCACTTTGTAAAGATACGAAATTAGCAACATAGACGTTCTTGTATCTTTTGGCCACCAGTACTATTTCACCGATCACAAGGTTAGTGATAGTACATATTTTGGACAAGAATTCCCCCTTGTTTCGTTTATCACAAATTTGAGAAACACTCGGGAGACTATACTTAAGCTCATTGACATAGTACACATTCTCAATAGAATGAGTGAGTGACTTTCCAACTTTTCCAACTCCAAGAATGTACCTTTTTTTGCCATTGCCAAAGGATACACTCCCTCATTGCAGGGCTTTTAGTGAAAGAAAGTCTATGGTGTTCCTAGTCATGTATGTTGAACATCTACTATCCATGAACCATTGTTGATTGCTTCCTTTCATTGTTCCGTGCACAAGAGAATTAGGAGTTAGTTTTAGGAAGCCAAACAAGTTTGGGTCAATTGTAGTAAGCAAGAGGATGAATAAGAGCTCTCTTAGTCCATGCAGGTAATGTGTATTTTTTGTGAGTGAAACTTGGTCCCTCTTTTGTGGCCATGATTTCAGCAGTCACTTTGTCTTTCTGAACATATTGAGTCTTGGTCTAGACACCTTTCTTGAAGCGCCCAGTGTTTACATATTGGGTACGAGACCAGTTATCAGATACCTTGGCGCTCTTACTGTTAGGTTTTTGAGAAGTTTTCTCCCTTTGGAACCATGCTCCATGCTTTTTTTTACTATCATTAGTAAGCAAAGCGGTGGTAGCTTCTGAGGACCAGGTCCACTTTAGAGACCTTTCAAGATCATTCATTACTTTTTCAAGATTGGCTTGGAGGAGCTCATTTTTCTCAATTTCAGCACGCATCCTACATCTCATAGCTTTCACCTCATCTTCAAACCTAAGGTATTCCTCACTTGATATCACCTTTCCTCTTTTATAACTTTCAGGTTTTGACTTAGTCGATGGTTTTACTATTGCTTCCCTTTCTTCTGCAATTTATACCAACAGATCGCTCTTTTCTTTTCTAAGAATTTCAGTGGTTTTATTATAATCAGTAACTATAGCCACTAAGTCTTCTCTAGTACATTCAGATTCTTCTAGTTCTAAGATTAAGGAATCCATATCCTCTACAAGACAACAAAAGGCAGTAATTAAAACATCAGCTAAATACATGAGTTTATTTTAGAATAGGATTTCAGATTTCTCTGAACATCCCTAAAGTTTACCTCTTTGTCGCCATTGTCTTCATCATCATCTAATTGAGCCATCAAAGCAAATGTTGAGTCATATCCAATCTGCTCGCCTTCAATTGCCATCATGGAACTATCACCAGTATTAGGTTTATCTTGTTTTACTTGTGTAGTTCCTTCATGAGCGGTTTGCAAAGCCTCACATGTTTCCTTTGTAGTGTCGCAGATAGAGATTCTATCGTACTCTTTAGGTTCCATTCCATATAATAGAATTTTCTTGGCACAAAATTTCTTGTGCATAGCTTTCTTGTCTTCTTCGGTGTATTATTTGGTATTTTTATTCCATTGAAAATGGTAATTCATCTAGTACCTTAATAGGAACATAAGGACCATCGCAAACGATATCTCGTAGATCACAATCCTGAGCCATGATAAAATCGTGCATTCTAGCTTTCCACCACCAATAGCATTCTCCATCAAACTTGGTAGGTTGGTACATGGATTGACCTTCTTCAAAATTTAGTGGAGCCGCCATGAGGATCCTTCCTAGGTTAACGCCTGATAGGAGGAACCCGCTCTGATACCAATTGTTAGTTTGTATGGGTCCACCAAATCGTAGAGTACCTGGTCCTCTATAAGGTTGTATTGAAATCACTTAATGAAACAGTAAGTAAATAAGGCAGAGGACTTTTTCGTGGAAACATCTCACACAAGGGGATCAAAAAACCACGACTTACACCTATAAGCTTTTAACTTCACTAATTTGTAATCTACCTATTACAAGCCACTTTACTATACTTCGTATTGCAAAGCATTTACTTAGCTAACGTGTGGTACCTTTACCATAAAGCCACTTTGTGACTATCCTAGTTACTAAGGCTTTTTCTAACTTGTGATGCTATCACCACAAGCCACTTTGTAACTCTACGATTATAAAGACTTTTCGTTATGACTAAACCTAGTCACAACATAAACTCAAGGAGTTTACAGATTTACAAGAGGATTTCTAATCAAAATACTTCTAGATAAGTTGTTTAGGAGATAGGGTAGGTACAATAACAAGGTTACAACTTAACTAGGACAACAGCAATCTATCTTTTAGGAACTGGTCCATCGTAGTTTTCAACCTTATTCTTCAAGCTTGTGAGGATTGATTTCTCTATTTGTTTTGCAAGAGGCTTGAATTAGATACAGAAACCTTCCATTGATGTTTTTTGTATAAATCTCATTAGGTACATCTTGATCACATCACTTGAAATGATGTGAGTAGTTTGTTTGGTTAAAGAATGTGTGGGCTAACAACGTAGTGCAATGCGGTAGAAATAGTGTCGTCAATCACTTTATTTCCATATGTGTCCAAATGATTTTGTATTGTTATGAGAAAACCACAAGAGTATAAGATCCTTGTGTTGGTTCCTAACTCCTGAAGTTGTATCAGTTCACCTTTAGCTAGAATCCGTTAAAGGTTGCAGCAATCCAAGTAGGTCAGGTTCCGTATCTGGTTCTTAACAGTAAGTTTGTTAGATCATCAAAACATAAGTGAAAATTATTTAAGATCCATCACGTTGGAAAGGAAATGTTTGAAATAGACGAGGTGATACCAGTACCCGTGGCTTCGGCCTTAGAAAAATTGAGCACCAAAGATAAGTAGACGGCAATAGCAACCATCGTTCTCGGCGTCGACCGAATCGGAGAAACGAGTAATCAAAGAAGAAGAGGATCTCCTTACTCCTCGAACTTTTGCTATTCACGAAGAGTCCGATGCAACCAAGTTAAAGGTCGAGGAGCTGGAATAGATCATACTGATTGAGTATATGCCCAAGAAAAAGGAATACTAGAAACGGGGTTAACCTCCAAACTTAGGAAAAAACTCATTCAATTTCTTATTGATAATATGTATTATTTTGCTTGGTCTCATTTAGACATGGCATGGATCCCACCGGAAATAACAACACGCTAACTAAGCCTCGACCCAAGGTTCAAACCAGTAAAGCAAAAAAGGAGGCCCAAGTTCGAGGTAAAACATGCATTCATAAAGGATGAGGTAACTAAACTTCTTAAGATAGGGTCTATTCGGGAGGTAAAATACTTCGAATGGTTAGTTAACGTAGTTGTAGTCCCTAAAAAGAGGAACAAACGTTGAATGTGCGTAGATTATAAGTATTTAAACAAGGCGTGCCTTAATGACTCTTTTCCACCGCCTAATATCGATGACATGATCAATGCCATGACCAGCCACGAGATCCTTACATTTCTTGACGCCTACTTCGGGTACAATCAAATTCAGATGAACCCGGAGTGTCACACATCTTTCTCACTACACCCCCAGAAGAGGTATAATAAAGGGAATTTTTTCCAATTTAAGTGACAATTGAAACGGGATTTATTTATTCAAAGAATTAGAGTCGCCACTTGGGATAATTTATGGTGTCCCAAGTCATCGATTTAAATCCCGAATCGAGGAAAGGGTTTAACTTTGTATATAGTCAGCGAATCAAAAATCCGGGTAAGAAATTTTGTTAACCCGGGAGAAGGTGTTAGGCACTTCCGAGTTTCGTGGTTCTAGCACGGTTGCTTTGATAATACTTGGCTTACTAAATTATTTAATTAATGATTCTAGAATCTATGTGCATTTACTTCCTTTACCGCTTTTAATTGAGAAAATTATCTGAAAACAGGTTACATGTACGTATACACGCTTTATTTGGCACGTCAAAAATCATATCACGCGAACATGTCCACAATTAATAACGCTTTATTATTATTAAGAAAATTTAGGCCAAAGTTGCGCGAACGCATACTCTGATTTTATTTTTAGAACCGTAATTATGTTACGCGAATGTATACACAATCACGATAGTATTTTAAGACGGCCATAAAGGATATTCTACAAAATATTGGTCATTTGTATCTAATCCATAAGAAATTAATACAAGGAGCCATATGATTACAATGGCGAATGACACTCCTCAAGCTATGTAAACTAAAATTAATAGATAGCTCATAAGCCATTTTATTATTAAGGAAAAGTTTGATTAAAGTTGCGCGAACACATACTCCGGTTTTATTTTTAGAGATACCGAACGTATCCACAATCGTGATAGTAAATTAAGCATGCCTAAAGCAAACTACGAATTTATGAATTATTTGCCTAAACTACTTTATTGAAATAGCTTCATCTACAATAATCCCAAATCAATTATAAATCTTAACTTATTCAACTTCTAAAAAATCTAATTAACTAACAGTCTATTCACGTTATCCATGCGAATCAACTTTAATACTATTTGCACAAAAACCAAATCAGATTTGTCTCATTTTCACAAAATCATTCTAACTAGCTATATCCATCCTCTATACTGTATTTTAGTTGCAGTAGACACTAAATTTAGCAGTGATTTACTTACGATGCAGCAGTAAGACGAGCAAAAACAGGTTTTGAAACAGAATAACACACACTCGTACACATAAAGTACTCAGGACTGAAATTACGATCAAAATTGATACTCATTTGTTTTAACTTATAAAATCCAGAAGCATAAAGACACTTGAAACTAACTTATATGCAATAGTAAACAAATATAAACCATTTAAAACCATGCTAAAAGAAGCAAGCAGTAACGTCACCCTTTCACATAACTACTTGAAGAAACTCCATATACATACAAGAGCAATGAATTTTTTTTTTCAAAAAAAAAAGTGATTAGAAAAAAGATCTCAAGGAATCAACTCCATAACCAATTTCTTTGCATCTGACAATGCCTCAGACCGGCATGGGCGGCTCTAAAGGCCAGGAGGTGAGGCCATTGCCTTAGGCCCCAAAATTTGAAGGCCTAAATTTATTTTAAACTCTTATTATTAATGTATATAATTTATATAAATAATTATTATAAAGAAAAGTGTTACATTCTTTTTTTGTTATTTGATTAAGGTTTTTATATCAATAATTTCATAAATTATGGTAATTTTTTCATTCATTAATTAGTATATTTGTTTCACTCTTCATTTTTAAACTTTTTATATAGTAATTAAGTTATATATATTGACAACATAATAAATTCCATGTACAATCTTCTCTAAAACTGCATAAATACAAAAGTATTCATACACCGATTTTCTTTTAGTGTAATTCAACATATTATAGGAGTATTAGGTTATTTATAATTTATCTTGGATATTCACCAATAAGAGCGAATGAACTAAAATTATCATGTAAATTGATCAAAATGAGTAAATATTTTTAACACCGTCAATGCTCAAAACTTAAGCTATTATGTTATGCACATTTATTTCTTTTTCTTGATTGTAATGAAAGCCAAATCAAAATTTTAGCTTTGAGTTCTGGACCTCAACATTCGATAATTCACCACATTATTCTTTCTGGACCTTCACATTCGTCTAAATGATTAATTTATTGTATAGAAAGTAAATTTTGTTGTTAGTATTTTTTATAAAATAAACTTAAGCGCATCTCAATATGGTTTCGCCTTAGGCCACAACATTCGTAGAGCCGCCTCTGCAGACCGGCAATAACTTGAAGTAGAGCTCGCCGGAGACGGAACCACGACGAAAAAAATCACACCGGCAACTTTCGGGAAATTCGACTCAACAGGTATGAAGCCGCTGCATTTTTGCTGGCCTTGTGTGGTTGTTTCTTCTCATTATTCCAAAAATCAAAGAATAGGAGATCTGGCCGTTGAAGGTTTGATAGGATTGAGTAGTGGGTGAAATTTGGAGATTTGGTGGTGTGAAGTGAAGTAGAAGAAACTGGGACGAGGGGAGGGGTCTGTCTTCTTTGCCTCTAGTAGCTGAATGGTTTTAAGCCTTTAGAACATGTTTGGAAAGCCACCTATGAATTGGATTTAGATATAATTGGGTATAATTATACAGTTTAGCATGTTTGTTTGATCAAGTAATTACTTGGTCAGCATGAAATTGGGTGTAATTAGAGGAGTGTAATTACACTATCCAATTCTCAAGGGGAGATGAGAATTGGTGGTAATTACACTGTGTAATTACAAGGTTATTTTTTATTTTCGTTCCTTTTTATTTTATTTTAATTTATTTTCTTTAAAACTTTTTATTTCTATTATTTTAATTTTTATTTTTTATTTTTAATTTTTAATTTCGTTTAAAATAGTAAAATATATTTTTCTTTGTACATTATTTTTCTTCCTTTATTTCTTGTTATTTCATGTAATTGCTTATATTTTATTTTTATTTATTTTATTATTCTATTTTTGAAACTTCACCTCCTAATATTATAAATAATGAGTCATTTACAAATGTGTCATATAATGAGTAATGTAATTAAAGTGAAATTTCATTATTGAATGTAGTTATAAACTTATAATATTTCATAACCTACAATTATAGTGAAACTTACTATTATTATGTTGGAATTTGACATATGCTAAATATTTTTATTTTTTAATTTTGAAATTATGTTACATTCATGGTTCTAATTTACTTGTTTTAGTAGTATTGGCTCACTCGCATGTTGTACATTTTTTAGTTAAAATTGATATATCAGTTTTGTCAAATATTTGAATAATATTATGACATTATATTTATAAATATTAATTTATTTTATCAAATATGAATTCCATAAAGCTTACAAAATAACGTATATTTTTAATTTTTGTACGTATCTAAACTAAATATTATGAATTTAAAATATAAAGATAAATTTTTATAATAATAGTTTATATATGATTACTTATTAATGTATATTCATGAAAAATATACATCTTATATATCAAATATAATATTATTTATACTTATAAAAATTTATAGGCATATATTTAGTATATTAACTTTTAAGTTTTGATAATTACTTAATTTAAAATTTAATCTAACTGTGTAATTACACTTGTACAACCAAACAGTAAACTTGTAATTACACTATAATTATACTATGACAAAACAAACATGTCTTCGTAATTACACAACTGCGTAATTACTAGGCTGTATAATTACTACACTAGTAAGTACACCAATTCCAATTACATGGTGGCTTTCCAAACACACTCTTAGGCGTCGTTTGGTTGAAATATGATTTATACCAGTATAAGTTATGACGATATAAGTTATATTGGGATAAATTATGCTAGGATTAGTTATACTGGGATTGTTGTTTATTCATTATTTGGTATGTTGTGTTAAAAATTAAAACTGCATAACTTCTAAGAACAAGGTATAGGTTATACCAGTGTTAATTATCCCACCTTTTAAAGGTATGAGTTATTCCAGTGTTAAAATTAACACCGGGATAACTTATACCAGGTTTACTAACCAAACAAAGTATTAAGATGGTATTAAATTTTTATACCACCCTTATACCTTCTTATACCTCATACCAAACGAACCCTTAGTGTATTCCCTTTGGATTTTTGGGCGTTAGTCTTATGTATATCTTTATAGGTCTAGGTTTTAGATGTATATTTTGTGTATTTGTAAACTAGTCCCTAGGTTCTTTTGTGTTAAGTCCTTAGGGTATTTTTATTTATTTATTGTCCTGAAGAAAAGTCTATAAGGGTCCCTAGACTACACAATGCTTTTCTTTTTTTTTAAAAAAGATAGAAATACTACAACATGCCAAAGACTAAGCCTAATTAACTAAACTAAACGCTAAACTATTTTTGTATTTTCAAAATTATTTTAAGATAAAATAAGGTACTATTTTTTTTTCAAATTTATGAAAAACACATAAACTAATATATTTTTTTGTAATTTTTATTACTAGTAATAAAATAAAGTAAAAGAGTCAAAATGAATTGAAATAGCTATATTAGGCCTATATTAAATATTTACGGGCTAAAATGTAGAAAACCTTGGGGATGGTTACATGTCTACACAGAGGACCAGTAGAAGACCTCGTTTATCACTAAGCTTGGAATATAATGTTAAAATTAATGCCCTTCAGGCTAAAAATGCTTGAGCCACGTACCAACGCCTAGTTAACAAAATGTTTGAGGAACAAATAGGTAAATCAATGGAAGTTTATATTGACGATATGTTTGTTAAGTCCCTACGCGCAGAGGACCATTTAACTTATTTGCAGGAAATATTCAGAATCTTGAGGAAGTACAACATGAAGCTTAACCCAGAAAAATGTGTCTTCGTAGTCGGCTCGGGCAAGTTCCTCGGCTTCATGCAATCTAATCGAAAAATCGAGATCAACCCCGATAAGATCAAGACCATAGATGATATCACAATTGTGGATAGTGTGAAAGTTGTGCAAAGGCTGGCAGGACGAGTAGCCGCCTTGGGAAGATTCATTTCAAGCTCATTAGATCACAGTCACAAGTTCTTTTCCTTGCTAAAAAAGAAAAAGGATTTCGCATGGACCCGGAATGGCATAAAGCATTAGAGGAATTGAATTTATCAAGGCCACCTTTCCTTCATATTCTGAATGTAGATGAAAAGCTTTACTTATATTTGGCGGTGTATGAGATAGCGATAAGTGGGGTACAAGTTTGAGAAGAGCAAGCTACAAAATTCCCTATTTATTATGTAAGTCAGACTTTAGGAGATGCTGAGACCAGATAGCCTCACTTAGAAAAACTAACACTTGCATTAATAAGCGCATCTAGAAAGCAAAAGCCACATTTTCAGTGTCATCCAATATGTGTGTTAACCACTTATCCTCTCCAAATTGTTTACATAAGCCCGAGCTATCAGGACGATTGGCCAAATGGGCAGCCGAACTTGGCGGGTATGATATCAAATATCAACCCTGAATGACCATCAAGTCTCAAATATTAGTTGACTTTGTGGTCGGTTTTACGTTCCCTTATACCCGAAGTGGAGAAATAACTTTTGCTGAAGTTAGGTACATCATCTGAGGTATGGACCCTTTTCACGGACGTTGCCTCGAAAGTGAATGCGCCCGGGTTTGGCAATGTTTTGAAGCCACCAGGAGGTAGTATTGTTAGACAATATATCAAAACTTCTAGGTTGACTTATAATGAGGCCGAGTATGAGGCTATGATTGTAGGTCTTGAGCTAGCTAAAGGCCTGGGAGAAGAAGTCATTGAAGCTAACTATGATTCCATGTTGGTCATAAATCAAGTAAATAAAATCTTCAAAGTTCGAGAGGATAGGATGTAAAGATGTTTGTACAAGTTGAAGGTAACTTTACACCGCTTCAAGGAGTGGACTCTATATCATGTGCCCCGAAAGAATAGTGAGGTTGATGCACTTGCTAATTTGGGGTATTCAGTTGAAGAAGATGATATCGTCCTAGGGACTTTCCTCCAATTATTGGGATCTGTGGTCAAAGAGGGTCATGAAGAGATAAATTCTACAAGTTTGACTTGGGATTGGAGGAATAAGTATATCGAATATTTAAAAAATGGAAAGCTACCATCGGATCATAAAGAGTCGAGGGCTATACGAACCACGGTTGCTAGGTTCACATTGGATGAAGATGGAACATTATACTAGAGCTCGTTCAATGGACAATTGGCGATATTCTTAGGGCCAGGGGACATCGATTATATTCTACGAGAAATCCCAAAGGCACTTCTGGGAATCACTCTGGCGCCGAGCCCTTGATAGGTAAAATTATTGGAGCGGGGTATTATTGGGATAACATGGAAAAATACACTAAGGAGTTTGTTAAAAAATATGATAAATGTCAAAGGTTTTCACCGGTGATTCATCAGTCTGGAGAGCAATTTCACTCCGTCATGTCCTCGTGGCATTTCATAAAATAGGGAATGGATATTGTCGGCCCTCTACCGATATCCCCAAGTAAAACTAAATTCAATTTATTTACGACTAACTACTTTTCTAACAGGGTAGAAGAACAAGACTTCGAAAAGATCAGAGAAAAAGAAGTTATTGACTTAATTTGGGACCACATCGTATGTCGATTTGAGATACATGCCGAAATCGTATGCAAAAATGACAAATAATTCATTGGCAACAAGGTAACGGAGTTTCACGAATCACATAAAATAAAAAGGATTTAATCCACGCCATATCATCTGACCTAGAATGGGCAGGAAAATCAACAAACAAGACTATCATCCAAAACTTGAAGAAAAGGTTAAATGACGCGAAAGGGAAATGGAGAGAAGTTCTGCCCGAGGTTCTTTTACCGAATGACATCAAAGTCCAGCACAAGGGCAACCCCGTTCTCCTTAGTATATGGCTCTGAGGCCTTGATTCCAGTCGAGGTTAGGGAACCCAGAGCTAGATTTTGACATGCATCAGAGGAATCAAACCACACGGCTATGAATACTAACCTTGAGTTATTAGATGAAACATGAGAAGTTGCACTTGTTCGGATGACTGCCCAAAAGAAAATAATCGAGAGATATTATAATAGAAGGATCAACCTTCGATACGTAGAAATTGGGGACTTAGTTCTACGGAAAGTCACCCTCAATACTCGAGACCTGAATGAAGGGAAACTATGCCCGAATTGGGAAGGACCATACCAAGTCATCAAAGTTATCGGTAAAGGATCTTACAAACTCGGTACGATTGAAGGTGAACAATTGGAATGTATCACTACTCAAACGATATTACTGCTAAGGTATGACCTTCTCCCTTTTCCATTTGAATTTAAAACTAACTCGTTGCATGTGTCGGATCGAAGATGTCAAAGGCACCTTTCTGCACAAAGGCCTTAGATTTTAAAGCAGATGTTGCACTCTTTTTCCCTTAGATCGTGTAATGACCCGGCCGGTCATTTTTGGAATTTATACCCCAATCCCCAATTAATTGCTTTCTTTAAGTTCATTTCTGCTATTTTGGTTTTGCCGGGACGTTCGGTATTAGGATTCGGAGTGTTTTGGGACACTTAGTCCCTAAATGAGAGCTTAAGAGTTGAGAAATGGTCGGTATTCGGAACAGTATGAAGACAAACTTGGAACGGAAATCTCATAGTTCCGTTAGCTCTATCAGGTAATTTCAGAGTTGGGAGCATGTTTTGAATGTAATTTGGAGGTCCGTAGCTCATTTACGCTTGAAATGCCGAAGTTTGAAATTTTGAGGTTTCCGGTCCAATTGTGAGTTTTTTATCCGAGTATCGGATTGCAATTTCAGAAGTTGTTGTAGCTCTGTCATGTCATTTGGGATATGTGTGCAAAATGTCAGGTCATTCGGACGAGGTTTGGTTAGGTTTTTGATCGAAAGCATATTTTGTTAGAATTTGAACTTCTTAGGCTTGAATCCTCGATTTAATCGGGTTTGCGGCATTGTTTCAGGTGTTTTAAGGATTGGTATAAGTTCCAATAATGTATTAGGTGGCACTGGTGATTTTGGTTGGAGTTTCCAGGGTCCCGATATAATTTCGGATGCTCAACGGGCAAAGTTTGGAGTTAGAAGGAAAAGTTGCAGAGCAGGGCTTCTAGTATTTTTGCTTCTACGTTTTTGGAGCCGCATAAGCGTATTTTTGCACCACCTCAGGAGAACCGCTGGAACGGACTCCTTTCCACATAAGTGAAATAGCAAATGCGGTTATTAGTCCGCAAAAATGGACCCTGGCCTTTTTAGTTGGACCGCAAAAGCGGGACTGCAGAAGCGGTCTCTAGGCCGCAAAAGCTGAAAACACTGATCTGATAAAGATTTATCCGAGGGTTTATTTCAAAAAGTGTAAAAATCAATTCAGAGATCGGGAAAAGGCATTTTTTAGTGGATTTTGATTAGAAGATCATTGGTTAACGTTGCTTTGATCCTTTCTAGTTATATTCCATCATTTCCTAGCTAAATCAAACATTAAAATTCAAATCCAAGGTCTAAAATTGAGGGGGGGGGATGGGTAAAACTCCTTAGACTTAATTTTGTGATTTTGATTGGGCATTTGACCTCTGATTTGGGAGATTTTTATATAGTTAGACTAGTGATAGTACAAGGGTTCTGAAAATGTGAAATTGTTTTGATTTCGAAGCGTTGGTTGGAGGGGCGTTTTGGTCATTTTACCTATTTTCGTGCCCTGGCTTTAATTTTAATAGTGGAATTACTTGTTGCAATATTATTTATGATGTGTAATTGAATTCAATAGATTTGGGCCATTTGAAGTCAGATACTCGTGGCAAGGGCATCGTTGCCTAGTTGATTTTACATCGGTTCGAGGTAAGTGGCTTTTTAACCTTGTGTGGGGGACTTCGTCCCTTAGGATGTGATAAATGGTAATTGGATGCCTTGTACATGAGGTGACGAGCGCGTGCTTGATCTAATTGTTGAAACTTGAATTTTTACTTAAATACTTGAATTGGATCTTGTTTCATATTTGCTTTATCCTACTTGCTATTATAGCATGTGCTAGTGTAGAAGAGCATTTTTAATTGATCCAAGTTGCCTAATTGTTTAAATTGTCTTAACTCTGATTACGTGAAGCATGTTAGGCCAGTATTATTTGTTGCCTTGTATGGTTGTACTTGAATTTCTAAATATTTCTCTGATTTTTGGTTGCGCATTTACACTAGGACTACGGAAGTTGGATTCAGGGAGGTCCCCTCCCCCCTCTATTTGTTTACTTTGGGACTACAGGACGGTTTCCTTGGAGATCCCCTGCACTTGTACTTTGGGACTACGGGACAGTATCCCGAGAGATCCCCATGCACTTACTTTGAGACTACGAGACGGTATCCCGGGAGACCCCCCTGCACTTTTACTTTGGGACTATGGGATGGTATCCCGGGAGATCACCTGCACACTGATGTTTGAACTACAGGACGATATCCCGAGAGATCCTTTGATATTGATATGAGAATTGGACTATGGGACGGTATCCTAGGAAACCCTCGTTAGTATTCTTGCAATTTAGCTGTATTTACTCTATGTTCCTGTTTTGTCTTGTAGTATTATATTTCATTGATCTGTCTTACCACACTGTTGTGTTCAATAGTTTTTGTCAGACTTCAACACGTTTAATATTATTGCTACTGTATTATTTTCTATCTCAGTAGGGCCCTAACCTTTCCTCGTTACTACCCAATTGAGGTTAGGCTTAGCACTTACTAAGAACCGTTGTGGTGTACTCATGCCTCTTCTGTGTATGTTTTTCATGTGCAGATATAGGTACCTCTACACAGGCGCATTACTAGTAGCTGCAGGGAGCATTATCGGATACTTGAGGTATATCTGTCACGCCGCATACCAGAAAGTCTCCCTCTCACTATATCCCTTAGTTAGTTAGAAACTATTCCGTTCTTCCTTGATACAGACATTTCTGGATGATTAGAGAAGTATTATGTACCTTTCTTAGTCTGTGTTACCTATGGGTTTTCAGGTCTTTGGGATAGTTTCATGTAGTTAATGTGTATGTGCCATGCGGCAACTGTATATATTATTCATGTTATTTAGTTTTGATTACAAATTCTGCAGATGTTGTTACTTCCACAATGTGTTAGGCTTACCTGGTTGTGAAGACTAGGTGCCATTATGACGTGTTCAAGATTGGTGAACTAAGATCGTGAAAAGTTGGTATCAGAGCTCTAGGTTCATAGGAGTCATGGTACACATGCCGGTTTATTAGAGTCTTTCTCGGTATGGAGACGTCCGTATTTATCTATGAGAGGCTATGTAACTGTGTAGGAAAATCTTCATTTCTTTTGAATTCCTTGTCGTGCAATATTTTGACACCAATTCTAAACTCCTGTCTTCTATTCTCTCACAGATGGTGAAGACACGTGCTACACTAGAGGACCAGGCACCCGTGCCCCCTACTATCATTGTCAGAGACCAGGACCGGGGTAGAGGTTGAGGACGTGCCTGAGGTGCAGCCACAACACCTGTGCACGCTTCTGCTGACGTACCACCAGCAGATCCAGTTGGAGCACAGGCACCTGGTTCACCTACTACAGCTACTACTACTCCGACGCTCTAGGAGACCCTGGCTCAGTTCATGAGCATGTAAACTACTTTGGCTCAGGCGGGGTTACTTCCCCTCGTTGCAGCCACATCTCAGGCCGGGTGAGGGGCTCTGACTCTCGCAACCCATACTCCTGATGAGAGAGTGCCAATGGAAAAGGTTCTATAGGTTACTCTTGTACTGCCTGCAGCACCAGTACAGCCTGGGGATGGGTCAGCTGTCTCAGAGGATGAGCAGCATAGGCTAGAGAGGTTCAAAAATATGATCCCCCAAAATTCAGTGGCCTAGCTTCATGACGTCTTGGAATTCTAGGAGGAGTGTCATCATATTCTTCGTACTATGGACATAGTGGAGACTAGTGGAGTTTCTTTCACTGTTTTTCAGCTTCGGGGAGCCGCCTATGATTGGTGGCGTACTTATGAGTTGGATAGTCTAGTCGAGTCTGCCTCACTAACTTGGACCTAGTTATCCAACATGTTTATGAGGGAGTTTATTCCCCAAAGCCTCAGGGATTCATGGTGCGTGGAGTTTGAGCATTTGTGTGAGGGTGCTATGACAGTCTCAGAGAGTGCCATACATTATACCAGGTTGGCCAGACATGCAACGGCATTGGTCGCCACAGTTCAGAAGAGTGCGAAGGTTCATCAAAGGTCTTATTCCGCCCATCCGGTCCAGCATGGCTCGAGAGTTAGAGATGGATAGTCCTTTCCAGCAGGGAGTGAGCATTGCTAGGCGGATTGAGGGTATGCTCGCTAAGGAGCGCGGGGAGAGAGAGGCCAAGAGGTCTTGAGAGTCGGGTCACTACTCTGGTGCCCGTACTTCATCAGTCGGTCATTATAGTAGGGGCTATTCTGGTTGCCCTATTCATTAACCCTTGCCAGCAGGCAGTAGTACTCCAGATCTACCAACACCTCAGGAGCCTTATTATGCACCTCTCATTTCTAGCGCGCCTCCTGTGCGGGGTACTTCTAGAGGCCAGTCTAGAGGACCTAGCTCCAGTCAGTCACAGCCACCATGTCCTCCCAGAGCTTGCTTCGAGTGTGGCGATACACGTCATTTGGTTAGGGACTACCTTAGACTTGGTAGGGGTGCATCTTCACAGACTGCTCAGCCACAGCGTACTTCTCAGAGTTTCAGGCTGTGGTTCCAGCTCCCGCTGCTGCCCCGCCTGCCTAGCCAGCTATGGGAGAAGGCCGATGAGATATACGTTGCCCTCATAAGAGGGGTCGGGCCAAATATTATTGCATTCCTGCTTGCACTGAGGCGGTTGCCTCCGATTATGTCATCATAGGTATTATTCTGGTTTGTCACAGAGAGGCATCTGTTCTATTTGATCCCGACTCTACTTATTCATATGTGTCCTCTTATTTTGATTCGCATTTGGGTGTGCCTCGAAACTCTTTGAGTGCCCTTTTTATATTTCTACTCCTGTGGGAGATTCTTTTGTTGTGGACCACGTGTACCAGTCATGTTTGGTCACTATTCATAGTTTTGAGACTAGGGCCCATCTGTTATTACTCGGTATGGTTGACTTTGATATTATTCTGGGCATCGACTGGTTGTTGCCCCATCATGCTATTCTGGATTGTCACGCCAAGACCGTGACGCTGGCTATGCCAGGTGTTCCACATATTGAGTGGAGTGGTACCTTAGATCATACTCCCAGCAGGGTTATTTTTTTCCTTAAAGCTCAACGTATGGTTGAGAAGGGGTGTGCTGCTTATTTAGCTTATGTGAGAGATGTCTGTGTTGACACCCCTTCTATTGATTCAGTTCTAGTGGTACGGTATTTCCCTTACGTGTTTCCAGCTTATCTTCCGGGCATGCCGCCCGATAGAGATATTGATTTTGGCATTGATCTATTGCCAGGCACTCAACTCATTTCCATTCCCCCATATTGCATGGATCCTCGTGAGTTGAAGGATCAGTTGCAGGAATTGTTAGGTAAGGGTTTTATTCGACCCAATGTTTCGCTATAGGGTGCCTCAGTTTTGTTTATGAAGAAGAAGGACGGTTCTATGCGTATGTGCATTGATTATTGCCAGTTGAACAAAGTTACAGTGAAGAACTGATATTCTTTACCTCGTATTAATGATCTATTTGATCAACTTCAGGTTGCACAAGTGTTTTCCAAAATTAATTTGCGTTCAAGTTACCATCAGTTGAAGATTCGAGAGCCAGATATCCCAAAGACTGCCTTTAGGACTAGGTATAGTCATTACCAGTTCTCTGTTATGTCTTTTGGGCTGACTAATGCCATGGCAACTTTTATACATTTGATGTACATCGTATTCAGGCCATATCTTGATTCATTCCTGATTATTTTTATTGATGATATTCTAGTATATTCCTAAAGCTGGGAAGGTCATGAGCAGCACCGGAGGGTAGTGCTTCAAACTTTAAGGGAGAAGAGATTGTATGCCAAGTTCTCCAAATGTGAGTTCTGGCTGCGTTTTATGACATTACTAGGCCATATGGTGTCAAGTGAGGGCATTCGAGTGGATCCAAGGAAGGTGGAGGCCGTGCAAAGTTGGACCAGGCCCTACTCAGCTACTGAGATCCACAGTTTCCTCGGCTTGGTGGGTTATTACTGTCGCTTTGTGGAGGGGTTCTCATCGATCATGGCCCTTATAACTAGATTGACCCAGAAGGGTGCCCTTTTTTACTAGACAGAGGAGTGTTAGGAGAGCTTCCAGAAGCTCAAAATACTTTGACTTCAGCCCCAATCTTGATGTTGCCAACCAGTTCGGGGTCATATACAGTTTATTATGATGCCTCGCGGGTTTGACTTGAAGCGGTGTTGATGCATGACAGTAGGGTGATTGACTACGCATCCAAACAGTTGAAGGTGCATGAAAAGAACTACCTTGTCAACGATCTTGAGTTAGCTGCCATTGTTCACGCCTTGAAGATATGGCGTCATTATTTGTATTGGGTGCCTTCTGAGATTTACATTGACCATCGGAGTTTGCAACACTTGCTTAAGCGGAAGGACCTGAATATGCGTCAGAGGAGATGGTTAGAGTTGTTAAAGGATTATAATATCACCATTCTTTAACACCTGGGCAAGGCCAGTGTGGTTGCTGATGCCTTGAATCGCCGAGCGGAGAGTTTGGGGAGTTTGGCATATCTACCAGCCTCAGAGAAACCTATGGCGATGAATGTTCAGGCTTTAGCTAGGCAGTTCGTGAGATTGGACCTTTTAGAGCCCAGTCGGGTTCTAGCCTGTGTGGTTTCTCGGTCTTCCCTATTTGATAGTACGAGGGAGCGGTAGTTTGATGACCCTTATTTGCTTGTCCTTCAGGACAGAGTTCAGTGTGGTGATGACAGGGATGTTACCATCGGGGATGATGGGGTATTGAGGATGCAAGGCCGGATTTGCGTGCCCGATGTCGATGATCTTTGAGAGTTTATTCTAGCAGAGGCTCACAGGTCGCGATATTCTATCCATCCGGGTGCCGCAAATATGTATCAGGACTTGAGGCGACACTACTGGTAGAGGCTGATGAAGAAGGATATATTTGACTACGTGTCTAGATGCCTCAACTGCCAGTAGGTGAAGTATGAGCACCAGCGCCCGGGTGGGTTGCTACAGCAGGTTGAGATCCCGGAGTGGAAGTGGGGGCGTATCACCATGGACTTTGTATTTAGACTCCCACGGACCGTGAGGAAGTTTGATTCTATTTGGGTCATTGTGGATCGGGACCAAGTCCGCTCATTTCATACCTGTGTGCACTACTTATTCATCGGAACGGTTGGCGGAGATTTATATCAGGGAGATCGTCTGGTTGCATGGTATTCAAGTTTCTATCATCTCAGACAGAGGCACTCACTTTACATCGCGGTTCTGGAGAACCGTGCAGCAGGAGTTAGGCACGTGAGTGGAGTTGAGCACGACATTCCACCCTTAGACGGACGGACAATCCGAGCGTTATTCAGATTCCGGAGGATATGCTCCATGTGTGCGTGGTTGAGTTCGAAGGGTCATGGACCATTTCCTGCCACTGGCGGAGTTTTCTTATAACAACAGCTATCAGTCCAGCATTCAGATGGCGCCATATGAGGCCTTATATAGTAGGAGATGTAGATCTCCGGTGGGTTGGTTTGAGCCAGGCGAGGCCAGCCTATTGGGCACAGAGATGGTTCAGGATGCGATGGAGAAGGTTAAAGTGATTCAGGACAGACTCCGTGCAGCCCAATCCAGACAGAAGACGTATGCAGACAAGAAGGTTCATGACATGGCATATATGGTTGGCGAGCGGGTTCTGCTTCGGGTCTCGCCCATGAAGGGCATCATGAGGTTTGGAAATAAAGGGAAGCTGAGTCTGAGATTATTGGGCCTTTTGAGATATTGAGGCGAGTTGGGAAGGTTGCTTATGAGCTTGCCTTACCTCCCAGCCTAGCTGGAGTTCATCTGGTGTTTCATGTTTCGATGCTCCGGAATATCATGGTGACCCATCGCACGTGTTAGATTTCAGTTCAGTCTAGCTAGACAGGGATCTCTCTTATGTTGAGGAGGCAGTAGCCATTCTGGATAGGCAGATTAGGAAGTTGAAGTCAAAGAACTGTCAACGCACCCTTTTTCTTTGGCGAAATCGGGTTTATGACATTATGGACAAAACAACTCTCATTCCCTTTTGAGGAATTGGGTTATGGAATTTGAAGAGTCACCACCTAATGATTATAGTTCATTAGGACACTTTAAAGAAAAAAATTGAAAGAAAAACTAGAGTTCGGGTAAGGGCTTGAGATTATCTCGACGGGAAGATGTTAGGCACCCCTCAAGATCAACTAGTGTGGTTCCCGGACATGCTTAATTGTGACTTTAAGAAGAATAGAAGTAAACAAATAATGTTTGCACATAGGGAATATAAATAAGTTGAAAGTTTTGAAAGAAAAGAGAAAAAAAAGGACATAAGTGGTTCTGGAAAATAAAAGATTAGTTGAAGAAAAAAACATTACATTTTTTTAAGAAAACATAACATCATATAAATAAAGAAAAGGGGGTTTTAGGTTTAAATATCATATGGATCACATCGGTGCAATACCCAGCAATCATTCTCACACGAGATATTAGTGCACCTGTCATCATATCTATATTCTACCATTCCCACCCTGTTAAGATATTTAAACACGATTAGTCTCGTTTACTTATTGCATGCTAGTACCCGTCCCAACCTATATGTCCCGGAGTATTAGGACTTATAATCCTAAAGGGGAAGAAATGGGTAGATGCGTATATGGGGTTTAAAAGGACAGTATACTAGTAGCGACAACCGAAACAAATAGCAAATAAGGAATTGACAAACAAACATGAAAAGCTCACATAAAACCTCCGGAAATCAGATAACACTTAGTTTAGCATGCCTTGCACATACTGGTTTGGTCTTAAAATTAAAACTTAAGCGGCGTACGGACCAATTTAGCACATAGAACTAGATAAAAAGTCTACATTAGGCAACTCGGATCCAATTGTCAGAAATTGAAGTATTTTAAAATGAGTTATTTAGAAAGCATTGATTTCAGACAAGAGCCTAATGCAGAAGAATTTAAATAGGAAGTTGAAAATTGCAGAAGTTCAGAAATGACTTTGGAATCTGCAGATTTGTTTGAGTGAAAATACAGGAGAGTTGTAAAAAAAATGCAAAACACCTTAAAAGAAAGAGTAAATTAAAAGACTATTTCAAAAGATAGCTTCAAGAGATGAGCGGAAAATTTAAAAGAATTATTTCGAACATATTTGCAGAAATTTTAAAAGCATTGCAGGCTCATAAGAGGTTTATATTGAAAACGTGACACTCAAACGTTAAAATCAGTTACTCAGTTATTATTACTTAAATAGATTAAGTGAGACGGACTTGTTCTGGATTTTAGAACTTATTATAGAGTAGGTAAATGGGCGGCATGTTTGGTTATCCTATAGTTTTGCCTAACGCGTATGCATTTCCTATAGACATCATTTCTATACGCAACTTCTTACATGAGTATTAAGTCCTATAGGAAGAGTTTCTAATGATTTGCAAGGTGATAAAGCATTAAACCATGTAGGAGAACTTTCTAGTAGATGATTGGATTATGCGTATTATGCATTAAATTCTATAGACATTAAATCTAATATATATGTTAAAATTTGTAGACATGATATCTAGGTGATTAAAACGTTAACACTATAGAGTACTCACCTCTTCTTTAGGTCATGGCCTTTTTGTTCATGGCCTTTTCCTAAGAGGCATCAATGTACTTGCATTGGTATGCTCATTCATCCGTTGAAACATAAAGAATTTGATTTTTTCATGATTTTCTAGGAAAAGAGAGGAAAAGTAATTAAGAGTAACGTGGTTTGAAATTAGCAAAATTTTCTTTACAAGAGCAATCTTAAACACCCGTGGTGGGTGGCTTAGAAATTCAGTACTTAAATACTACCAAAAGTGGTAAGTCCTAGTGTTGGTTGAAGCAGTCAATAAAATAAAGGGTTGAGATTGTTATGAAGCAAAATGACCTGTACTGTAAATCATTTTATCCTTCCAACATTTGTATATAATTTATTTCTTCGATAAATAATTTAGCAAACCTTTGAATATGGATTTGATTTGAAACTTATTTTTTTTAAGTTGTGTTGAAAATTAATATTTGCATATTGAAATTGAATTAAACATGTATTTTACTTGAAAAAAATTTAAGTTTTGTGAGTAAAAGAACAAAATTTCACCAAAAAATAGCCCAAACCAATTTTGAAACTTGAAAATAAAAAAATTTCTGAAAATTGACAGATTTCAAGAACAAACAAACAAACAAACAAATATATATATATATATATATATATATATATATATATATATATATATATATATATATATATATATATATATATATTAAGTATGAAAAGTCTTTATCCTGAAGGAAACTTTTAATCATCCCAAATACAACGTAATCATAAATATATATCCATATCAGTATAATATGAAATTGGTCATTACATTAATAATGATATTTGCTTTTTCTTTTTATTTTTTTTCTCTCTATTTTGTTTTCTTCTTGTTCTCGTATCCTTACTTACAATATTTTAGTTAACCCCCACCCTTTATTTATTTATTTTTTAACCTCCACCCTTAGAATTCTCTTATTAAGTGAAAAAATAACAATTGATTTGTCTGGGAAGCGCAAAAACATCCGCCACTTAAGTGTTCTCATTAATTCTTGAATCGTTATTCAACTTCTTATATGAGTAGATAATAAATTATTTGCAATAATTACGGGCATTAATGCATGACTGAATTCTGTTGTGAAATTCAGCCCCTTTTCTTCCTATTCATGGTTCTAGCAATAATGCAGTGAATAACAGTCTCTTTGTGAAAGTTTTACCGATGTTGCCTAACTTCTTTTGTTTTCTCAAAATAATTCATTTTCTTGAAAGAGAAGAATCCCCATTATTAAAAGTGAAATTCATGGAATTGATTAATCTGGCAAAATGAAATCGGATAGTATAATAAGATAATTATATAATAGACTTTGGAATATATAGAAGACAAAAGTATCTCAAGATCTATTCCATTTTAGCCTCTATCAGATACTTATGAGGAGGGGTGTACAAACCGAACCGACGAATAATACCAAATCGAAAAGTCAAATCAAATCGATTAAAAAATTCAATTAGGTTTGGTTAGATTTGATTGGTTTGGTATTAAGTAAAAAAAATCCAAACCAATCCGACATATAAAATATATATTATATATATATACTTTTAAGACTTTTCATAGAATTTTCTTTAAAAAATGTCTAGAAATATTTGTGATTCTCTTATGGGTTATTTAATTAATATGAAGTGCTTTATTTTTGTTAACTTTAAATAATTGGTTGTATGATCACTTTCTTTCAAGTGTTAGTGAAATGCATCAATCTCTTTGTTCTTCGAGTTCGATGTGGTATTTCGATAATTTAAAATTAAATAGAACATAACATTATATAGGCATCATATTAATTTTTATGTTTAAATTATTAAATTTTGTTAACCTTGAAAGTGTACATCAAAGAAAACTATTGTCACACTGCTAAAAAATTAACTATCATATGTTAGTAAAACATTCTACCATATACATCATATGTTTGTCAATCTTTTTAATTTTTATTAAAAATAATTACTTATCAAAAAATTAATAAAATAAAATTGAAATAATATTCACGTAAAAAAAAATCTAAATAAAAAACGACGAAACCAAACCAATCCAAATTGATATAGTTAGTTTAGTTGATTTTGATAAAAATCGAATCAATCTGATTCATGTAGACCCTAATTCTGGTATTCATCATGAAGGTTATAATGATCTTTATGTAAACCCAAAAAAAAAATCAATGTCGAACTTTATCTAGCATGAAAGTCGATCAAATTCAAGTGAGGAAACTTTTCTACAAATACTTTCAAGTTTGGAGAAAGAAAAAATAATAAACAAGAAAAAAATATAAAGAAAATCAAAAACAGAAATTCATGAACTAATAATAATAATTTTCCCTAATTCACTAAAAACAAATGTCATATACATTCATAATCCTTGAAATACAAAAAAAAAAAAGATAAAGACAAAAAATATCTCATCCTTCGTAATACAAAATAAGTGTGACGACCTGACCTGTCGTCTCATGGGTTACCGCTTTGTTTCCCTCATTCTATGCTTCTTCATGTTTCATTATCAGCATTTGATGTGTTAGAGTCGATTTGGATTGGTTTTGGTAGAAAATAAGATACTTAGTCTCTTTAAGGAAGGCTTATTTTGAAAAACGTCTATCGGATGTTGACTATTGAGTTAGAGGGTTTGGAAGCGATTTTTGGTGATTCGGTTAGCTTCGGGGGATGATTTGTGACTTAGGAGTGTGATCGAAATTAATTTTAGAGATCCGATGTAAAATTAGGCTTGAATTGGCGAAGTTAGTATTTTGATCCGAGGGTTAATGGAATTTCGAGAGTTGATGTGGCTTCGCCATGTGATTTGGGATGTGTGTGCAAAATTTCATGTCATTCGTAGGTGGTTTGGTTGGATATTTGATCGAATGCGTGTTTCGAAAATTTTTGGGAAACTTAGGCTTGAATTCGATGTAAATTGAAGGTTTTGATGTTATTTGAGGTGTTTTGTTGATTGGAACACGTTTGAATGATATTATGGGATATTTCGGCATGTTTGGTTGAGGTCCGAAGGCCTCAGGTGAGTTTCAGATGGTACATCAGACCATTTTATGCCTTAAAAGATAGCAGAAAGTGTATGCTTCAGTTGCAGGTATTTTATTCATTGCGATTGCATAAGTGCTATTGCGATCGCATAGAGCTTTCTGAGGGCAGAGCATTTTTGTTAAATGCGTTCGTTTAGAGTGTGTCGATCGTATTGAGGTAAAGAAGTTGTTGTTCACGAACGCGTAGGCTTGGTCGCGTTCGCGTAGAGAATTATTGGACCTGGGGTCTTGGTTTGTTTTGTTCATTGCGAATGCATCAGTGGGCCTGCGATCGCGTTGTGTGAAGAGGCTGTGAACTGCGATCGCAATGGATATTATGCGATCACATAAAAGGAATGTCGAGGGCTGAAGATTTGTTCTCTGCAATTGTGAGGCATGTTCCGCGATCGCATAGAAGGAAATAGTTGTTGGGCAGAAGGATTTTTAAAATATTTTGTTCCGCAAGCCTAAGTTATTTTCCTCCATTGTTGAACGATTTTGGAGCTTGGGAGAGCTAATGGAAGAGGGATTCAAGGGGAATTGATTCGAGGTAATATTTTTGAACTTAAAACACGATTATATTATGAAATTGGCCAAGAAATTCATGGAAATTAAGCCTAATGTGATGACCCAACCCTTCGTCATGTGAGTTACCATCTCGTTTCCCTCATCTTATGCTTCATTATCGGTATATGAGGTGATCGAGTCGAATTGGATTCGTTTTAGATAGAAATGAGACACTTAGTCTTTTTAAGGAAGACTTGTTTTGAAAAAGTCAACTGAAAGTTGACTATTGAGTTAGAGGGTTCGGATGTGATTTCCGATGATTCGGTTCGCTTCGGGGGATGATTTGTGACTTAGGAATGTGATCGGAAGTAATTTTGGACGTCAAGTGTAGAATTAGGCTTGAATTGGTGAAGTTAGTATTTTGCCGAATTCCGGTTGATAGGTGAGATTTTGATCTGAGGGTCTGAATGGAATTCTGAGAGTTGTTGTAGCTTCGTTAGGTGATTTTTGATGTGTGTGAAAAATTTCAGATCATTCGGAGGTGTTTTGGTTGAGTTTTTGATCAAATGTGTATTTCGAAAGTTTTAAGAAACTTAGGCTTGAATCCGATGTAATTCGATAATTTTGGTATTAGTTGAGGTGTTTTGATGATTGGAGCAAGTTTTAATAATGGTTTAAGATATGTTGGTACCTTTAGTTGAGGTCCCGAGGGCCTCGGGGTGATTTTGGATGGCTAACGGGATGCAATTCGAGTTGAGGAATGGCAGACTTTTAGCTGGTATCTGGTATGCTCGCTTCTATGAAAATGAACCGCAGAAGCGGTTCTGCAGAAGCGTAATGGTGGTCGCAAAAGCGGTCAATAGCTGGGTAGGATAGATCCGCATAAGCGGAATCTTTTTCGCTTAAACAAGTCTGCAGAAGCAGACAATCGATCGCAGAAGCGACTTTGGGCTAGAGAGTTGGTTCTGTAGAAGTGGACATTATATCACAGAAGCGTCCCTGGGTGTTTTAATGAAATTCTGTAGATGCGGTTGCATGAAAGGGTTCATCACGAGCTCCATCTGTTCAGGGTTCTTCCAGGTCGAGTGCATCATCCAGTCACTCTGGAGCGCGGGGTTCCCTTCAGTCCCATTCTTCATCACTAGGAAATTGTTTTGAGTGCGGGGAGTTTGGGTATATATGGAGGAAGTGTCCTTAGCTTCGTGGTAGTCAGTATCAGCAGAGGGGTCAACCCTCATCTTCTAGCCCAATTTCTTTAGCACCCGCCCTGCTTACTAGGGGTGAGGGTCACGTAGCTAGGGGCCGCCCCAAAGGGGGAGGCCAATCGGGTAGTGGTCAGGCTCATTTCTATGCTCTTCAGCGCCGGTCAGATGTTATTGCTTCGAATGTTGTTATCACATGTATTATTTCAGTCTGCCATACGGATGCCTCAGTTTTATTTGATCCTGGTTCTACCTATTCCTACGTGTCTTCTTATTTTTGCTCATCATTTGGGTACGACCCGGGGGTGTCTTGTTTTACCTGTTCATGTATCCACCCCAGTGGGCGACACTATCATGGTAGACCATGTATATCGATCGTGCTTAGTGACTATTGGGGGTCTGGAGACCCGAGTTGATCTACTGTTGTTGAGCATGGTAGATTTTAATGTTATTCTGCACATATACTGGTTGTCTCTGTGTCATGCTATTCTGGAATGTCACGCTAAGACAGTCACTCTAGCCATACCGGGTATTCCGAGGATCGAGTGGCGTGGTATGATTGACTATGTGCCTAGCAGGGTGATTTCTTTCCTAAAGGTCTGGTTGGGAAAGGTTGTCTGTCATATTTGGCTTTTGTGAGAGATATGAGAGCTGAGACTCCTAGTGTTGATTGAGGGAGTTCCCTTATGTGTTTCCTGCAGATCTTTCGGGCATGCCGCCAGACAGGGATATTGACTTTGGTATCGACCTGGTGCCTGGAACTCAGCCCATTTCTATTCCTCCCTACCGCATGGCACCAACAGAGTTGAAAGAGTTGAAGGATCAGCTTCAGGAACTCCCAGATAAGGGGTTCATTTGTCCGAGTGTGTCATCGTGGGGTGCACCGATCCTATTTCTGAAGAATAAAGATGGCACAATGAGAATATGAACTGACTACAGGAATTGAACAAAGTGATGGTGAAGAACAAGTATTCTCTATCCTGTATTAATGATTTGTTTACCCAGCATCAGGGAGCGAGGGTGTTCTCCAAGATTGATCTTCATTTAGATATCACCAGTTGAAGATCAAGGATTCAGATATTATGATGACGGCTTTTAGGACTAGATCTGGGCGCTATGAGTTTCTTGTTATGTCTTTTGGGCTGACTAATGCCCCAGCCGTGTTCATGCACTTGATAAACAATGTATTTCGACTATATCTGGATTTGTTCGTGATTGTTTTTATTGATGATATATTGGTGTACTCGTGTATCCAGGAGGAGCACGCTCAGCATATGCTAGTGGTATTACAGAGGTTGAGGGAGGAGAAGCTCTATGCAAAGTTCTCCAAGTGTGTGTTTTGGCTTGGGTCAGTGGCTTTCTTGGGACACGTGGTGTCCAGCAAGGGTATTCAAGTTGACACGAAGAAGATAGATGTGGTGCAGTGTTGTCCTAGACCGACCTCAACCACTAAGATCCGTAGTTTCCTTGGGTTAGCAGGGTATTATCATCGGTTTTTTTATGGATTTTCTTCTATCGCATCACCCTTGACCAAGTTGACTCAGAAAGGTGCTCGATTTGTGTGGTCGGATGAATGCGAGGAGAGCTTTCAGAAGCTCAAGACAGCTTTGACCACTACTCCAGTATTGGTATTGCTATCAGCTTCGGGTTCTTACACTGTGTATTATGATGCGTCAAGAGTTGGGATCAGATGTGTGTTGATGCAGGAGGGTAGAGTTATTTCATATGCTTCTCGTCAGCTGAAGCCCCACGAGAAGAACTACTATGTACAGGATTTGGAGCTGGCTGATAGAGTTCATGCTTTGTAGATTTGGAGGCACAACTTGTATGGAGTATCCTGTAAGGTATTCACCGATCATCGCAGTCTTCAGTATCTATTCAAACAAAAGGATCTTAATTTGAGGTAGCGAAGGTGGCTAGATTTACTCAAGGATTATGGTATTACCATTTTGTATCACCCGGGGAAGGCCAGTGTAGTGGCCAATGCTTTGAGCTGGAAGGCGATTAGTATGTGTAGCTTGGCGTAAATTCCAGTTGGGGAGAGGCCCTTTGAAGTTGATGTCCAGGCTCTGGCCAATCAGATGATGAGGTTAGACATTTCGGAGCCTAGCCATGTGTTGGCTTGTGTAGTTTCTCGGTCTTCCTTGTATGACCGCATCAGAGAGCGTCAGTATGATGCTCTGCATTTACTTGTCCTTAAGGACATGGTTCAGCATGATGATGCCAGAGATGTGACTATTGATGATGATAGCGTGTTGAGGATGTGTGACTGGATTTGCATGCCCAATATGGAAGATCTTCGGGAATTGATATTAGCGGAGGCCCATAGCTCGCGGTATTCCATTCATCTGGGTGCCGCAAAGATGTATCAAGATTTGAGGCAGCACTTCTGGTAGAGGAGAATGAAGAAAGATATCGTAGGGTATGTGGCTCGGTGTCTCAACTATCAGCAGGTGAAATATGAGCATCATAGGCCGGGTGGTGTACTTCAGCAGATGGATATTCCAGAGTGGATGTGGGAGAGGTTTACTATGGATTTTGTGAGTGGTCTCCCTCGTACCTCAAAGAAGTTTGATTTGATTTGGGTGATTGTGGATCGACTGACCAAATCCGTGCACTTCATTCTGGTGTGTACTACCTATTCTTCGGAGTGGTTGGCAGGGATTTTCTTCTGGGAGATTGTTCGTTATTCCGAGCTCGAATTCTAAAAATATCCCCAGCAGAGTCGCCAGAGTTGTCACACCTCTTTTTACGCACCCGCAAGGATGCAAAGAGTTTTTCCAATTAAAGGACAATCGAGACGGGATTTATTTTAATTATTTCAGAGTCGCCACTTGGGAGATTTATGGTGTCCCAAGTCACCGGTTAAATCCCGAATCGAGGAAAAGAATGACTCTATTTAACAGTCCGCGAACCGGAAATCCGGATAAGGAATTCTATTAACCCGGGAGAAGGTATTAGGCATTCCCGAATTCCGTGGTTCTAGCACGGTCGCTCAACTGTCGTGTTTGGCTTATCTATCCGCTTTTTACAATTATGTACTTAGTGCAAGTTAATATCCCTTTACCGCTTTTATTATTGGTTATGATTTACGAAAGAGAAAGTTGCTTAAAAATATGCTTTCGAATCACGTCACATGAAATGCACCCGAATCCTCGACATATTCTTATTCAACATTTCGGGGTTTGGATTCGGGTCGCATGAAATGCACACCCGTATTTAAGAAGATAGAACTAAAATATGCGCCTGGATCGACTACTTATTTACACTGTTGAGAAGGGCGTGATATTCGTTAAGAAGCGACGCATCTCAAAATCTAAGTATTTTATATGTACATTTATGAAGGCTGTGCGATTAGTGTAACTATCGGGCGAGGCGCACCTTTGATTCAAATCTAAAGCGAATTACATCCCACTGTATTTTACTTAGGAGTTGATTCCAAATTATTTAAAACTTGCTATGAACCACACCACATGAAATGCGCCTGTGGTTCCTGACACGCTTTGTTTACTCTTGCCCGAAATTGGGGTCGGGTCACATGAAATGCACCCCCGACTCTTTTAATCTAATTACGTCATTCCGTCGAGTAACAACTCCCTAGCTAATCTTGCTTTTAGCGTAAGGTCTAACGTTAACAGATTTGGAGATTACACACACGAGCAGAGAAGATTGAATAGAGATACAACGGACTAATTCAGGTTTACGTGCTTATCTAACGACAGTGTATCTTTGGCCTAGCTACACTTTTCCATAACCAAGACTAGCAATACAAGCTTAATTGGAGAATAACAGAATGTAATTAAACATAAGAACTTTAGACGACTACATGTTTCAATAGACTTTATGCATAAGCTTCAAACTTCATTCTTTTCGAACCAAGGAACTACAATAACAGAGATGTGTACCTGGAATACGGAAGAACAAGGAAGAGTGAGCAATGGCAATGCAGCAACAGTAACAGGAGCAACAACAGTAGACCAGTAATAAACACAGTGAACCAACAGCCACACAAACACCACAGCAACAATGATAACCAACCAAATAGCTACCAACACTGGACCAACAACAAATGACCACCACAGTAACAACAATAGACCAGCTAAAACAGTAGACCAATAACCAATGGCAGTTAACCACAGCAGCCAACAACAAACTGGATTGACAGCAACAAAACCACCCAGGCAGCACCACTATAGACACAAACAGCGACCAACAATGGAACAAACAACAATAATCAACCCAGGCAGCAACAACTACAAACCAGCCAGCAACCAACAGACCAAGAGCAGCAACAAACAACCAAGCCAGCAATATCAACACACACGACCACACAACACTAATGACCAACAGCACCAAATGAACACCACAGCAACAACAATGGACCAGTTAAAACAGTAGCATAGCCACAGCACTGGACCAGCAATCAATCAGACCAACAGCAACCAAACGAGCACTGCCACCAACAGCAAAACACAACCACAACACACGAAAGACTAATAGCTCAGCCACTGAATCAAAACACACGAAACAGTGACCCCAAAACCAATGAAACAGTAGCCTTTCTCTCTGTATCTTTCTATATGTGTATCGAAATGTATGCTTGCTGTCTATTTTCTCCCTAAGTACTCTCTCTAGCTATGACTGTGTTCTCTCCAGGTATTCCTGTTATCACTGTCTATCTTCTCTCTAGTTACTCTCAGGTATTCTCCAATTCTCCTATTCTGTTCTCCCTGTTAGCCCCCTTATACTTATAGTTAAAAGAACTCCTAAAAGCCAGAAGACTCAGAAACTCCCCTCTGCCCATCCCTATTCCCTGAACCCCACTATCTACTGTCCAATGTATGGACTCAAGCATTAAACAATGCTGGTGGCAGGAACCTCAGTGGGATGCCCTGCTGTGCAGGTTCCACTAGCCTTTGTATGGGTATGTGATTTAAAAATTAACCTATTAACTACAACCAATTAACCCCCTTTAATCTGAATCGAACAGTAACAAGCCCCTACACTAATGAATTGCATACAGGCAGATTCAGGGATCAATACTACGAACTAATTCCTTGACGACTTTAATCACATCGAACCTATGATTCATTTTAACTACTAAAAACAGAGGGAATTGGCCAAATAAAAGGCCTCAAACGAGGAGAACAGACCAACGGATATGAGAAATTAAAAGCATGAGAACTGAAACAATGAATAAAACAAACACACATATTCACACAATCGAATTAAATCGACCAAAGAAGGAATGAATACCTCGTAAGAAATCTGCCGACCCAAGCTTCGAACTAAGATTTGGAATTATTGAAGCCAAACGGGCTTTAATCAAGATGTTCTCGATTGAGAACACCTAGACTAAAGTCCCTTGGACTTCAATTACGGCTAACCCGGCTCGAATTGGGTTTCTTCAAAAACTAGGGTTCTTGGGCTCGGATTTGGGGCTTTTGCATTTCTGGTTAGATTCGAGGTAAACGAAAGCCGGCGGGGGTACGAGGGAGGCCATGTGAGGGTTTGGGGTGAGTTTGGGGTGATTTGGCGTCGGCTCGAGTTTGACTCGAATCTTCAAATGAAGATTCGAGGAGCTCCGGCATGATTCGAGGTTAGCGGAGGCCGGATTCGTGATGGGGGAGGTGATGGGAGCATTTGGTGTTAAGATGGGGGTGATTGGCCTACTTCCGCCGGCGGAGACGATTTCCGGCCGGCGGAGTACGGTGGGGGTGGGGGCGAGATGCCTGGTCTCTGAAGCTTAGAGACGAAAGAGGGGGGCTGGCTTGGGGGGGGGGGTATGAGATGAGCCTTATATACGAGATATGAGATTGAATCCTGATCGTTGGATCGTTTACGATCAACGATCAGGATCCCCTCACTTAAACCAAACGACGTCGTTTGGTTAAGTCATAGGCTGAGTGTATGTTGGAATTAAAGGATTAATCTGGGCCGTTGGATAATAAAATCCAACGGTCCGGATCAAGCGTTACCCAGGCTGAAGCTTGGACGGGTATTTGGGCTGGATTAGAGGAAATTCGCTTGGGCCTGGTTTTTAGGCTAAGTTTCGGCCCAGATCAGATCTTCATGATGTACTATATGTATATGTGTATATATATATATATATGTATATATACATATATATATATATATATACACACATATGTATATATACTAACCTATAACACCGCTATTTTTTACTACAATTAACGTACATAATTACATATCACCTAAAAATGTAAATCACATGACTTCGATATCAAACACTAAAAATGCAAAACCTAGCATATATTTTTTGTATTTTTAATTTAAATAAATAAACGTGCACACAAAAAGATAAAATAACACAAAATCACAAAAATCATGCCCAACACGAAACTATTTTTATTTTTGAATTTTCTGGGAGTACTTCTCATGTAAGGCAAAAATCACGTGCTCACAGCTGCCCCTCTTTGCGCGTAAACACGCAGAGTTTTTGTGCAAAGATAAGTGAGCGGATATAAGCGATTTTGCCCATTCGAGTACTCCGTATGAAGCATTTTGGAAAAGTTTTGACCGAACCTTGCTTCAAAGGTCTCCTACATATCCCTGGCTAAAAGGGAATCAGGTCAATGTAGTTCGGGAAGTTCTGGTAGCTGGGACTACCATGACTGTTGCGATCTCGTTGTTACTGCTGTTGCCGCTGTTACTGCTGTTACCACTGCTCAGCTGATTTCCTTGTTACACCGCACTAAGCAACGAAAAACAAGAAGCTAGACTAAGTTACAGTACTACAAGTTCTTATCTATCCTTTTTAACTTGATCTTGTCGCGCTCCTTGCCATCCTGTCTGACTTGGCGTTCCTTCTGATGCTTCTTCTCTTCTTACGAACTTGGATTCATGCCGGAGATTCTGTTACATTCTACCGCTTTCCTCTACCAAATTAAAACAGATCGCCACTCCATTCTCTAGGCGGGCTCCCTGACTTCAACTACTACTTCAAAATTAAATCACCACTCCATTCTCCAGGCGGGCTCCCTGACTTCAACTACTACTTCAAAATTAAATCGCCACTCCATTCTCCAGGCGGGCTCCCCGACTTCAACTACTACTTCAAAATTAAATCGCCACTCCATTCTCCAGGGGCGGGCTCCCCGACTTCAACTACTACTTCAAAATTAAATCGCCACTCCATTCTCCAGCGGGCTCCCCGACTTCAACTACTACTTCAAAATTAAATCGCCACTCCATTCTCCGGGCGGGCTCCCCGACTTCAACTACTACTTCAAAATTAAATCGCCACTCCATTCTCCAGCGGGCTCCCCGACTTCAACTACTACTTCAAAATTAAATCGCCACTCCATTCTCCAGGGGCGGGCTCCCCGACTTCAACTACTACTTCAAAATTAAATCGCCACTCCATTCTTCAGGCAGGCGGGCTCCCCGACTTCAACTACTACTTCAAAATTAAATCGCCACTCCATTCTCCAAAGGGGCTCCCCGACTTCAACTACAACTTCAAAATTAAATCGCCACTCCATTCTCCAGGCGGGCTCCCCGACTTCAACTACTACTTCAAAATTAAATCGCCACTCCATTCTCCAGGCGGGCTCCCTGACTTCAACTACTACTTCAAAATTAAATCGCCACTCCATTCTCCAGGCGGGCTCCCCGACTTCAACTACAACTTCAAAATTAAATCGCCACTCCATTCTCCAGGCGGGCTCCCTGACTTCAACTACTACTCACCGATTTCATCCTATCTTGATTACCTTCCTTTGCCTCTTGTACCCTATCCTTGTTCCTGCATTACCTCTCGGACCACCTTCTCTTCTGAATTATCCTGTCTTGGAATTGCTTTCCCTCGGTCGTATTACTTTTCTTCTGGCTGCTGGGGATATTTTTGGAACTGTTTACTCGCCTGCTGGGGGTGATGCTGCTGAGGAAGTATTCTTTGTTTCCTTCACCCCTCATTCTCTTCCTTCTTCCCGTACCTCCTTTGGGACTCACGCTTTTGCTTCCTCGAGCAAATTATAGGATGTAATACTGCTGGGGGAATCTCACCCCATTGTGTTGTCTGGCCTTTCTCAAAACTATTCTGCTCGGAGCTGGTATTTCCCGAAATCTTGTATTGCTTTCTACCCTTATCCACTGGGTCTTCGCTTTCAAGAAGATTTTCGCAACAGGAGAAAATTTTCTGCCCCAGTTTGATAAACTTCTGGATGGTAGGCTTTCTCGCCAACGAACCCTCTTTTCCTGCTTTAAATCAAAGAAAAATTGTTAGTTTCAAAACGCAGTGAGTGGTCGTGCCACTCTTGTTGGGGCCATTCTCTTTCAGCTGCTTGGCCTCTCTCGAACTTTGAGGACGACGTTGACGCTTGCTTGGGACGATGCTTTTTCCACGAACGACCTCTCATCTTTCCTTTTATTCCACTCTTTGGTTTGATCCGACTCTTTTAGCCGGTGATCCGTTGCGTGAAATCATCTTTCGGACATGCCATATGTGTCCATCATACTCCATAATTCTTGCGAACCTTCCACTCAGCCTGTCATCCCAATCTTACTATCGTAACGACTTCTGTCTTATTGCCTCGTTCCATGCCTATTCACTTTCAATATACCGCTTTGGGAGACTTGGTAGTAAGCTTTGAAAAATCAATTTTCGAAAAATGAAAGAAAAGAAAAGAATACCGACCGCAAATGACAAAAGAAGAGAAAACTTTTCTGAACTCAAAATAGGAAAACTTATCTGAATGTGTGCCTGATCCAATGTTATGCCGCGCCTTTGAGATTAAACTACCCAGTCTATTCATGTCAATCACTTTCTGATACCGCGTCCCGCTAGAGGTAAACGGATGTCCCAACCTTGTCTCATGCAGACATCTTGTAACCATCTCATCCTGTCACCTCACAGTGCCCTTCAAAGGGTTTTCACTAATGAGATTCTCTCATTTCTCTCTATCTCCCGTCGCCTCACGGTGCCCGTAAAGGTTTTCACCGTAAGACTCTCTCATTTTACTTCTCTCAACTTCCTTCGCCTTAAGGTGCCCGCGAGGGTTTTCACCGTTAAGACTCTCTCATTTATGCTTTCTTTCCTCGCGGCGGGGTATCACCCCTGAGATTCCCTCTAGAGCGTTATCCCCTTTCGGCTTGTGCATCCTGAATTCAATCGAGGGTCGGGATGTCACTCTTGGCTTTCATTCACATGACTTGGCACTTCTCAAATACCGATCGAGAGGTCTTTCTGGTTCTTGATATGGTTTCTGCGCGTGAGGCCGAAGAAAGGGGTTTAGCCTCAACGGTTAGCTTATTACAACTTTCGGAATCCACACTATCTTTCAAACGAAACAATGACTTCTGCCCCAGTTTTATTGCTTGGGGGATTTTTTGATTTTTATTTTATTATGACCGAGCCGTGTGGCGCCTACGTATCCTTCTTGAGGAATCAGGTCGAACGTAGTTCACTTTTTCTTGTATTACTTCTTTGTTTCTTTTCTATTCTGTTACACATCTTCCTCGATGATTCCGAAAGAGGGTATATGAAAGAATAATTAAGGCTCAAATGGGGAAACAAAGGTTAAAGTGTTTGGGTAGTAGAAAAATTGCCTCCGTCATTTCATTCTCCGAAAAATGCCAAGTACACACAAACGAAACCAAACGTTGACAAATGCATTAAAGAATTACACATAATATCTCTTGACCGCATCAGAATTGATAGCCATATCGGTGCATCTTCCCTCAACATCAGTCAGACATAGAGCGCCGTTGGATAATACTCTAGTCACCACAAATGGTCCCTGCCAATTTGGAGCGAACTTGCCTTTCGCTTCGGCCTGATGGGGTAGAACTCTCTTCAGCACATGCTGTCCCACTTCAAATCTCCCGGGACGTACCTTCTTGTTATATGCTCTCGCCATTCTCTTTTGATACAATTGGCCGTGACATACTGCTGTCAATCTCTTTTCATCGATCAAGTTCAATTGCTCTAATCGGGTTTTGACCCACTCATCATCGTCAATCTCAGCTTCAGCGACAATTCGGAGGGATGGAATCTCAACTTCTGCGGGTATTACTGCTTCAATCCCGTATACCAACAAGTAAGGAGTTGCACCTACCGAAGTCCGGACGGTAGTGCGATAACCCAACAGCGCGAATGGTAGCTTTTCATGCCATTGCCTAGATCCTTCTACCATTTTCCTCAATATCTTCTTTATGTTCTTGTTTGTTGCCTCGACCGCACCATTTGCTTTTGGGCGATACGGTGTGGAATTTCGGTGTGTAATCTTGAACTGTTGACATACCTCTTTCATCAATCCACTGTTAAGATTTGCACCGTTATCCGTAATGATCATCTTTGGAATTCCAAACCTACAAATGATGTGGGAGTGTACGAAGTCCACTACCGCCTTCTTGGTCACCGATTTGAATGTTTTGGCCTCCACCCACTTGGTAAAATAATCAATCGTTACCAGAATGAACCTGTGACCGTTGGAAGCTGCAGGCTCAATAGGTCCAATAACATCCATACCCCATGCGACAAACGGCCATGGTGCTGACATTGTATGCAATTCAGTCGGTGGAGAATGAATCAAATCTCCGTGTATCTGACACTGATGGCATCTTCGCACGAAACTTATACAATCCCGCTCCATAGTGAGCCAATAATATCCTGCTCGAAGAATCTTCTTTGCCAATACGTATCCGCTCATGTGTGGTCCACAAACTCCCGAGTGTATATCTGTCATCACTGTTGTGGCTTGACTTGCATCTATACATCTCAATAATCCCAAATCCGGGGTTCTTTTATACAGCACCCCTCCACTAAGGAAAAATCCGTTTGCCAATCGCCGAATAGCCCGCTTTTGATCTCCAGTTGCTTGCTCTGGGTATACTCCTAACCCGAGGTATTCCTTGACATCATGAAACCATGGCTCACCATCCACCTCTTCCTCTATCACATTACAATAAGCATGTTGATCCCGGATCTGGATATGTAACGGATCGACACGGACCTTGTCCGGGTGATGTAGCATCGACGCTAAAGTAGCCAACGCGTCGGCAACCTCATTATGCATCCTCGGGATGTGCCTGAATTCTACCGATCGAAAGCGTTTGGTCAAATCATGCAAACACTGACGATATGGGATAAGCTTTAAATCTCTGGTTTCCCATTCTCCCTGAATCTGATGTACTAGAAGGTCCGAGTCCCCCAAGACCAAGACGTCCCGTACATCCATGTCCACCGCTAATCGCAACCCCAAGATACATGCCTCGTACTCAGCCATATTATTGGTACAGTGAAAACGCAGTTGAGCGGTAACAGGATAATGATGTCCTGTTTCAGATATAAGCACAGCCCCTACTCCGACTCCTTTTGCGTTTGCCGCTCCATCGAAGAAGAGCTTCCATCCCGGATCCTTGGTTAGTTCCAACCCCTCAATCTGCAATACTTCCTCATCTGGAAAATACGTCCTCAAAGGTTCGTATTCGTCATCAACGGGATTTTCAGCTAAGTGATCGGCCAGGGCTTGAGCTTTCATAGCCGTCCTCGTCACGTATATGATGTCGAATTCCGTAAGTAATATTTGCCACTTTGCTAACCTCCCTGTAGGCATGGGTTTCTGGAAAATATACTTCAACGGATCCAACCGCGAAATGAGGTACGTGGTGTAAGAAGACAAGTAGTGTTTCAGCCTTTGGGCTACCCAAGTCAGAGGGCGCAACATGTCTTTTCCGGATGAGTGTACTTGACCTCGTGGACCGTAAACTTCTTACCGAGGTAGTAAATGGCCCGTTCCTTCCTCCAGTAAGATCATGCCTGCCCCAGTACGCACCCAAACGAATTCTCCAAGACCGTTAGATAAAGAATCAGGGGTCTACCCGGTTCAGGCGGAACTAGTACGGGTGGATTTGACAGATACCCTTTGATCCGGTCAAACGCTTCCTGACATTCTGCCGTCCATTCTATCGCAGCGTCTTTCTTCAATAGGCGGAATATGGGTTCACAGGTTGCCGTAAGCTGGGCAATAAACCTACTGATGTAATTCAACCTTCCCAACAGACTCATTACCTCTGTTTTATTCTTCGTCGGGGGTAACTCCTGAATGGACTTGATTTTGGATGGGTCCAACTCAATGCCCCGTCGGCTGACGATGAATCCTAGCAGCTTTCCTGATGGAACTCCGAATGCGTATTTGGCCGGATTAAGCTTGATGTCGTACCTTCGGAGTCTTTGAAAGAACTTCCCGAGGTCAGCAACATGGTCTTCTTGACGCCTAGATTTTATGATCACATCATCCACGTACACCTCAATTTCCTTGTGTATCATGTCATGGAATACCGTAGTCATCGCCCTCATATATGTTGCTCCCGCATTCTTCAAACCAAACGGCATCACTCGGTAGCAATAAGTCCCCCACGGTGTGATAAAAGCCGTCTTTTCTGCGTCCTCTTCATCCATCAAAATCTGATGATATCCCGCATAACAGTCCACAAAGGATCCAATTTCGCGTCCGGCGCAATTATCAATCAGGATATGGATATTGGGAAGTGGGAAATTATCCTTAGGACTTGCCTTGTTGAGATTGCGATAGTCCACGCATACCCTGATCTTTCCGTCTTTCTTTGGCACCGGTACTACGTTAGCCAACCATTCAGGGTATCGAGTGACACGAATGACTTTCGCCTGCAACTGCTTGGTTACCTCCTCCTTAATCTTCACACTCATCTCCGTCTTGAATTTCCGCAGCTTTTGCTTGACGGGAGGATATGCCGGATCGGTGGGTAATCTATGAACCACTAGATCAGTGCTGAGTCCTGGCATGTCGTCGTACGACCATGCGAAAATATCTTTAAACTCCACGAGTGTTTTGATCAATTCTTCTCTCAGATTGGGTTTAATATGGACACTTATCCGGGTTTCTTTGACGTCATCCGCATTCCCTAGATTAACGGCCTCAGTATCATTTAAATTCGGTTTGGGTTTTTCCTCGAAGTGACTTAATTCTTCACCGATTTCTTCTACGGCTTCATCATCGCCGTACTCCGACTCACTCTCGTCACTTCTTATTTCATGCGTTATTATTTCGAAACCCGATTGACTTTCTAGACTGGGTTGATTAATCTTTAAGCACGCCATATCATTAAGATCAGTTGAAAGAAGGCTGTTCAGAAAAGTAAAAAGAAGGAAAAAGATAAACAAAATTAGACACGAAGGAACCAAATTTCATTAATGGGAATTGTACAAAGGGAAAACAAACTGCAAACTTAAATCAGAAATGAACTAAAAACAACGGGATTTTACTCCGGGGACAAACCCCCAACACAAAATTTCGAAAGAAAAACAATCCAAGACAAACTACCAAGACTCCTTCCGGACAGGGAGAGGAGTAGCCTTCCAGTTATTCAGTTTTGCCTTTGGTCCCACAAATTGTATCTCGGCGTGACTAGATCCTTCACCGTCCTCGAGCATACATACATCTGTGAATAGGTCCTCGAACTTCCTGAAGAACTCTTCATCTGGCCTGATCGTAGGACCGGGAATCTTTGTCGCCGGATGTCCTCTTGCTCCGGACCTGATAAAAGATTGGGAAAGACGTGGAACAGGTTTTGAGAGCACCCATGTCTTCTGCTTACTCTTCTTTGCTCGCCGGATGTCCTCTGAGGTTGGCTGGAATCCCAAGCCGAAGGTTCCCAAGTTCTCGACCACCGATACCGGTTGTATGATTCCTTGCAGAGATGCACCTAGACCTTTACCGGGTACGAAACCATGTCGCAACATTTCATGCGCCACCATGACATCCGCAATAATTGTTCTGTCGCCGGGAATGCATTCCCCTTCCGGAACTCGGTGGGCGGACACCACATCGCAGACCTGATATACCCACGGCCCAACATCTTCTTCTGTTTCAACAAAGGGAATGATGGTGCCTGATTGTGGATCGTTCTCTCCATGGACGACGATCTCCTGTCGGTCCCACTCGAACTTGACGAGTTGGTGCAAGCTGGATGGAACTGCTCTTGCGGCATGGATCCATGGTCGCCCTATCAGGAGGTTATATGACACCACCATGTCCAGCACCTGGAATTCCATGGTGAACTCCACTGGCCCAATTGTCAAGATTAGCACTATGTCACCAACCGACGCTTTGCCTCCTCCGTCAAACCCTCGAACACATACGCCGTTCTTGCGTACCCTGCCGATGTCTACTTTTAATTTGCCCAGTGTAGAGAGAGGACAAATGTTAGCACTGGACCCATTATCGACAAGGACTTTGGTAACCACCGCCTCTTCACACTTCACCGTAAGATATAAAGCCCTGTTATGCTCAGTGCCTTCCTCAGGCAACTCGTCATCGGCGAAGGTGATCCGATTTGCTTCGAAGATCCTATTGGTGATCTTCTCCAAATGGCTCACTGAGATTTTATCCGGTACATGTGCCTCATTCAGGACTTTCATCAATGCTTGCCGATGTTCTTCAGAATGTATCAGCAAGGATAGCAATGATATTTGCGCCGGAGTCTTCTTCAACTGCTCTAAGACGGAGTAGTCATGCAGCTTCATCTTTTTCAAGAATTCTTCCGCCTCTTCATCAGTTACCGGCTTTTTCAATGCTGCCGGAGTGGTCTTCCTCAATTCCGCAAGGGCAAAACATCTCCCCGAGCGGGTCAACCCTTGGGCTTCACAAACTTCCTCTTTCACCTCCTTTCCTCTGTAGGTCGTTGTAATCCGAGCATAATTCCACGGGACAGCCCGGCTATCAGTTACTGGCAACTGTGTTGCCGGCTGGATGATGAAAGGATCCATTCGAACGCCTGCTACTGTCAAGATGGGCTTGATTGCTGCCCCTGGTACAACTATCTTGGCCGGCTTCACCGGTACTTCGTTCACACTTTCCTTTCCTGCTTCCGACTCTCCTGGTATGTCTTTCTTGCAACTGGGCGACTCATCAAGGCTTGGCCCTTTTCTCGTTCCTGCCCCGCTAGACTTAATCATCATTACAGTCTGAGAGGCTTTCTCCTTTCCTTCCTCCGCCCGTACCAACTCGATCATATTGGTCTCACGATGAGTTGGAAGCGGGTTTTGGTTGATGTTGGGCTCTGTTGGAGTCTGGACCTCAATCCTGCGAGTGTCAATGAGCTCCTGGATGGCCGTCTTTAGCCTCCAACACTTTTCTGTATCGTGTCCCGGACATCCCGAGCAGTAGGCACAATTTACTGAATGGTCCAGGTTCTTCGGGAGAGGGTTTGGCAGCTTAGCTTCAACCGGATTCAGCAACCCTACCTGCTTTAACCGGTGGAACATACTAGTGTAAGACTCTCCTAAGGGAGTGAAAGTCTTTGGCCTCGGCGCCCTGTCGCCCCTGAATGCCTGGTTCGGACGGAAACTCGCGCCCGAGGGGTTTCTGTAAGCTCTTGGGGGTGGGTGATTGTTTTGCGGGCTTGGTGCACGCCACGGTGCATGGACGGGAGGTGCAGAATAGGACTGTGCGTGGTGGACAGTAAAATGGGGATCAGGTGCGGGATAGTAATGTTGCGGGTGGTTATACGGGTTGTGGGAGTAATTTTGGTGGTGAGGTTGGGGTGGGCTATATTGGGGTGCGGGGCCTCTATTTCTGAACCATGCCCCGGACTCGACGGCCGCAACTTCCTCTCTCCTCTTTTTCCCCAGTACTCCTCCAGTACCACTTTGGATAGCCTGAGTGGTGGCTTTCAGTGCCGAGTAACTCATGATCTTGTTGGCCTTCAAACCCTCCTCGATCATACCCCCATTTTTATCACCTCAGTGAATGATTTGCCTACCGACGTTACCAGATGTCCGAAGTAGGTGGGCTCTAATGTCCGCAAGAAGTAGTCCACCATCTCGCTCTCTCTCATCGGCGGATCTACCCCGGCCGCCTGTTCCCTCCATCGGAAACCAAATTCCCGGAAGCTTTCAGCAAGCTTCTTCTCTAATTTTAGCAATGACAGGCGGTCGGGATTATCTCAAGATTGTATCGGAACTGGCCGATAAAAGCTCGAGCCAAATCATCCCACGTAAACCATCTACCGGGATCCCGTCTAGTGTACCACTCCAACGCCGATCCTCCCGGACTCTGGCCGAAGTAAGCTATCAGAAGCTCGTCCCGTCCTCCCGCCCCTCTCATTTTACTGCAGAACCCTCGTAGGTGGGCCACCGGGTCGCCATGCCCCTCGTATAGGTCGAATTTGGGCATTTTAAACCCTGCTGGCAACCTGGACGTCCGGAAATGGACATAGATCTTTATAGGCGACGCCGACCTGGTTGCCCAAACCGTGCATGTTCCTGAAGGACTGCTCCAGGCTTTTAACTTTTCCGACAACTTCCTCGTGTTCCGAACTTTGGAAGTGTTTTTCCTGTTCTGCCGGATTATCCCAGCGAGGTGTATGTGATTGTGGTTCAGGAGCCCTGAAAGGTAGGCTCTGGAGGATAGTAAGAGTTGTCATGGATCCGAACATATGGCTCGCCGGCCGGCCTTTGCAGAGGAGCAGTGGAGGTGCCACAAAACAGGGGTGACCGGAGGAGGATTTGGTTTGGCCGGTGGAACGTGGGTGGCATACGGGTTTTCCCCCGAAAGTATGGATAGCTCGGGGCGCTTGTCGAAGGATCGACGGGCGGATGTTCCGGAGCTGAGGCGAGAGTAGGGCGGTTTGGCGAAGATTGTTCCCTGGCCCAGGGCCAGGTGCATCTCTGTTATCCGTTGTTTTAACCGGTCTACCTCTTCTTTCATGATTTGTAGCTCTGATTTTTCTTCCTCGAGACTCTTGCCGGAACTAGACATGCTTACTGTAACTGGTCCTTTGGATCTAGTACGCTAGTGATGGCTGGCCAGGATATTCTGTCAAACCAACTGCTAAACTTTCTGGAACACGCAACAAACTTGTTAGTTCACCGAGTTTGACAGATATGTTATAGCACGTTGGATGCAATGCACCTAACCAAATAACCCTTTCTACGTGTACTCTTTAACATGCGTCATTCCGGCCCTTTTTCTTTTTCTTTCTTTTTCTTCTTCTTTTTTTTTTCTTTTCGACTATCTTTGCAGGCCTTATTGTTATTTAACCTATGGATTCTTTTCTTTTTTAGTGGTGGTCGAATCTTATGTGGATTGCCTACGTATCACGACCCCGCGTGAATCAGACCGAGCGTAGTTCTGGTAACAAGATTGTGGCAAAATTCAGTAACTTTTATATCAAATAAAACCGTGTAGTTACAAAACACGTCTTACAACAATCAACAAAACAAAAGAAAATGCTTGACTTGGGAAAGTAAAGATAAAAATGCCAACTAGCTTGACTCAACATTTCAAAATACATTTTCAATCAAAAATCTAATGCCCTAAAACTCCCTGGGGGCCTGCGAGGCATCATTCGGCCTTGCCGCAGGCCTCGGTGTGAGGTCCTTGTGCACTTCCCTCAACTCTTCCATGATCCGATGAACATAACCCATAATTGAAGTGAAAAGGTCGGCGCGAGGCATTCGTTCACAAGCTAGGCACTTCATGGTGACATAGTGCCCGATTTCTCCAATTCTATCCTTGATCATGTCCCTTTCTCCGAGTAGCCGCTCTATTTGCTGGTTTTTCGCCCCCAATCTTCGAGCATTGTTGGTGACTTGATCTAGGAGCCTATCCACTTGTCCTTGCAGTCGGGCCATCAAATTGTGGCAGCGGTCGAGGTCTGCTCTGGCATCTTGGGCTTGCTTGAAAACCCGCTCCCTAAGGACAACATTTGCTTCCCTCGGGCTAGTGATGATATCAGTGTAATCTTCTTCCACCCGCTTTAGGTGAAGTGCATGTTGATGTGCCTCCTTTTTCCAGCTAGCACGGATCCTCGTTATTTGGGCTTTCGACTCGTCCAATTCTCTTTGGATGTCGGTGACTTGGCTTCTCAAACCCCTTATCAATTTTTCGTCGGCCCGACTCCTCGACTGTCTGTCAGCATCTCTTTTCATTTGCCGGATTTGAGCTCTCAAGAAGTCATTTTCTTGTGCCAACTTCTTTTTGTCTCCTTCGTCGGTGGCAGCTTGCATGTTCTTCTCGAATTGGAGGTCCCGGACCTGCTGTTCTATCCTGCCAATCTTCGTCCTGTATCCCTCCTCCTTTGCTAACCAATCCCATTGTTCCCGTGAATCTTCCGTGAATTGTTGGATATGGGCTCTTTTAGAACATTTCCGACGAATCTGAAATCTTTTCCCGAACCACACGTTGTACTTTGGGTCCACCTCTCCCTTAGATAGTTCCCGGACCATGGTTTTAGGCTCAAGGAACCGACATTCGTGCCACAGCCTTCTAACCTTCTCTTCGGGGAATACAACTCCCGGGCTTAACTCAATGGCGTACTTCCTCAGGTCTTGATCGGTAGGAATAACCTGAAACCTTCCTAGTTGACGTAATACACGGTGAGGGACATATGGTTGGACACTGCGAATCCCCATCAGAAGGATATAACACTCCTCGGCTGCCATATATATTACTTCAGTATCGGGTAACCACCCGAATGCCCATTCAATCCGATCGGCTTCTATTGAGCTCAGTCGTGCAAGCCATGCCTCGACGCCTTCAGGGAATACAGCACCCATCATCCGTTCTTCGAAACCCCCGATACAGTTTTTTCCGGTCAACCCATGGTTCATGTATTGTGTTCGGTGATGGAGGTGTTCTTGCATCCATAATTGAAGTAACAGATTGCAACCTTGGAAGAAATTGCCCCCTTCTCGGCATACAGTCAAGGCTCGATAGATTTCGGACAAAACCAAAGGGACCACAGTGCTGGTAGCCTTTTTGATTGCAACATCGGCTATTCCTACCAGACTTATCTCTATTTTCTTATCTTCGCGCGGACAAATCACAATCCCCAAGAATGTCGTTATGAATGCTAGAATTCGTCTGGCCTCCCACTTGGTTCTATTCCCTGCGTGAGTCAGTCCAAGGTTTGACTCTTCAAAACCCCGAGGAGCGCCGTACCGTTGATATAAGAATTGGAGATCGCAACACCCTTTCAGCAGATCATCATTTTTCACCTTCCGACTAATGCTCAACAAATCTAGAAACCCATGTGGAGATACCGGTCTTGGTGAGAGCAGGTATTGCCCTCTTAATTTCCCATTAAGTCCCGCATAGCCCGCAATTTCCTCTAATGTGGGCGTCAATTCAAAGTCAACAAAACGGAACACATTGCGGGTCGGATCCCAGAAAGATACCAGTGCCTTGATGATGTCTTCCCTTGGCTCGATATTCAACATATCAACCAAACCTCCCAAAATTCTTCCTACTACCTTTTTGCTACTGTCTTCCAAATCGCTCCACCATATACGGAGCTGCTGAGGGACCTCACTAAAGATTGAAAATGATTTATTCTGATTCGTGCTCATCCCGCACATTTATTAAGGTGATTTAAATAAGAAAAACAACTTTGTTTTGCTAAAAATAAATAAAAAAAATCAGTTTTCAATCACGGCCTTTCAACGTCTCGGGGACGAAGGCTTTTAAGGCTGTGGGGTAAATCGATCGAAATCAAAATTGACCCAAAGGTGGCCGTTTATACGAAATTAGCCTTCCGGCGTCCCTTTCGGGAACATTCGGCTATTTTTAAAAACAGCGTCACCGACTTATTTAGTACAAAAGTTAGTTTTGATTTTTCAGCCATTTTTCAAAAGGTGAAGTTGGACCTGATGGAGGTTGCCTACGTATCTCACATCCAATGAGAATCAAACCCACGTAGTTCGGTTTTGACGAAACAAACGACATCATTTATTTATTCATTTTACTAAAGGAAAACAAATAAGCTATTTCTATCTTAAGAACAAAACACATTTTTTTTCTTTTTTTTTTTTTTTTTTTTTTTTTTTTTTAAAGCCGGTCAGCATGCAAGTCTATAACAGATAAATGCGCAAGACAAACAGGATGCAGCAGGATAGTCTGTTCATTTCAGGTCACCTGTCCTAGACGGACCCAACCCCTGTGTTGAGTCCCCTAAGCCAAAATGCGACATGATGCAAATAAACGTTTCCTACTAGGGATCCGGCATGAAGCTTTGTTATTCTAGGTTTAAAAACCTGGGTTTATCTGTTCTAGACTTGGCTTACCCGAGCGGACAGCCCGAGCCGAGGAGGAGGCAGCAACCCGGGAATACAGAAGCTTCACCGGTTTTGCAACTTATCCAAACCTCGTTCTAAAATGGGAATTAGACACTATACAGAAAAGAAGTCACACGAAGTGCACCCTTCTTCATGATTTAGAAGACTCGTAGAGGAGATTGGTTTCGGCACAATTTATATGTACAGTTCACAAAATATCAAAGTTGTAAAGACAATATTTAGCACATTAATACAAACATATAATAAAATCAGATAATAAACAAGGCCAAATACAACAGTTATTCCGAGCTCGAATTCTAAAAATATCCCCAGCAGAGTCGCCAGAGTTGTCACACCTCTTTTTACGCACCCGCAAGGATGCAAAGAGTTTTTCCAATTAAAGGACAATCGAGACGGGATTTATTTTAATTATTTCAGAGTCGCCACTTGGGAGATTTATGGTGTCCCAAGTCACCGGTTAAATCCCGAATCGAGGAAAAGAATGACTCTATTTAACAGTCCGCGAACCGGAAATCCGGATAAGGAATTCTATTAACCCGGGAGAAGGTATTAGGCATTCCCGAATTCCGTGGTTCTAGCACGGTCGCTCAACTGTCGTGTTTGGCTTATCTATCTGCTTTTACAATTATGTACTTAGTGCAAGTTAATATCCCTTTACCGCTTTTATTATTGGTTATGATTTACGAAAGAGAAAGTTGCTTAAAAATATGCTTTCGAATCACGTCACACGAAATGCACCCGGATCCTCGACATATTCTTATTCAACATTTCGGGGTTTAGATTCGGGTCGCATGAAATGCACACCCGTATTTAAGAAGATAGAACTAAAATATGCGCCCGGATCGACTACTTATTTACACTGTTGAGAAGGGCGTGATATTCGTTAAGAAACGACGCATCTCAAAATCTAAGTATTTTATATGTACATTTATGAAGGCTGTGCGATTAGTGTAACTATTGGGCGAGGCGCACCTTTGATTCAAATCTAAAGCGAACTACATCCCACTGTATTTTACTTAAGAGTTGATTCCAAATTATTTAAAACTTGCTACGAACCACACCACATGAAATGCGCCTGTGGTTCCTGACACGCTTTGTTTACTCTTGCCCAAAATTGGGGTCGGGTCACATGAAATGCGCCCCGACTCTTTTTAATCTAATTACGTCATTCCGTTGAGTAACAACTCCCTAGCTAATCTTGCTTTTAGCATAAGGTCTAACGTTAACAGATTTGGAGATTACACACACGAGCAGAGAAGATTGAATAGAGATACAACGGACTAATTCAGGTTTACGTGCTTATCTAACGACAGTGTATCTTTGGCCTAGCTACACTTTTCCATAACCAAGACTAGCAATACAAGCTTAATTGGAGAATAACAGAATGTAATTAAACATAAGAACTTTAGACGACTACATGTTTCAATAGACTTTATGCATAAGCTTCAAACTTCATTCTTTTCGAACCAAGGAACTACAATAACAGAGATGTGTACCTGGAATACGGAAGAACAAGGAAGAGTGAGCAATGGCAATGCAGCAACGGTAACAGGAATAGTAACAGCAACAGTAAACCAGTAACAACCAGCAAACCAACAGCCACACAAACACCCAAGCAACAATGATAACCAACCAAATAGCTACCAACACTGGACCAACAACAAATGACCACCACAGTAACAACAATAGACCAGCTCCAGGAACCTTACCTGCAGATACCAATGTTAATCCTAAGGAGCAGAACCCGAATCAGCTGATGGCAGTCAGTTTAAGGAATGGTAGAGATCTATATTGAGAGTAGGAAATTGCTCAGGCCGGCAGGAACACTACACCAGCTACCCAGAGCTATTAAACGAAGAACAATCAACAAAACTCACTGATGTAGCAGTTAAGCAAAGTCAGGAGGGTAAAGGTAAAGGAAAGGAGACTGAGCAAGTGGCCGAAAAACAGTAGCATAGCCACAGCACTGGACCAGCAATCAATCAGACCAACAGCAACCAAACGAGCACTGCCACCAACAACAAAACACAACCACAACACACGAAAGACTAATAGCTCAGCCACTGAATCAAAACACACGAAACAGTGACCCCAAAACCAATGAAACAGTAGCCTTTCTCTCTGTATCTTTCTATATGTGTATCGAAATGTATGCTTGCTGTCTATTTTCTCCCTAAGTACTCTCTCTAGCTATGACTGTGTTCTCTCCAGGTATTCCTGTTATCACTGTCTATCTTCTCTCTAGTTACTCTCAGGTATTCTCCAATTCTCCTATTCTGACCGTCCCCTTGCTCTCCAGTTAGCCCCTTATACTTATAGTTAGAAGAACTCCTAAAAGCCAGAAGACTCAGAAACTCCCCTCTGCCCATCCCTATTCCCTGAACCCCACTATCTACTGTCCAATGTATGGACTCAAGCATTAAACAATGCTGGTGGCAGGAACCTCAGTGGGATGCCCTGCTGTGCAGGTTCCACTAGCCTTTGTATGGGTATGTGATTTAAAAATTAACCTATTAACTACAACCAATTAACCCCTTTTAATCTGAATCAAACAGTAACAAGCCCCTACACCAATGAATTGCATACAGGCAGATTCAGGGATCAATACTACGAACTAATTCCTTGACGACTTTAATCACATTGAACCTATGATTCATTTTAACTACTGAAAACAGAGGGAATTGGCCAAATAAAAGGCCTCAAAGGAGGAGAACAGATCAACGGACATGAGAAATTAAAAGCATGATAGATGAGAACTGAAACAATGAATAAAACAAACACACATATTCACACAATCGAATTAAATCGACCAAAGAAGGAATGAATACCTCGTAAGAAATCTGCCGACCCAAGCTTCGAACTAAGATTTGGAATTATTGAAGCCAAACGGGCTTTAATCAAGATGTTCTCGATTGAGAACACCTAGACTAAAGTCCCTTGGACTTCAATTATGGCTAACCCGGCTCGAATTGGGTCTCTTCAAAAACTAGGGTTCTTGGACTCAGATTTGGGGCTTTTGCATTTCTGGTTAGATTCGAGGCAAACGAAAGCCGACGGGGGTACGAGGGAGGCCATGTGAGGGTTTGGGGTGAGTTTGGGGTGATTTGGCATTGGTTCGAGCTTGACTCGAATCTTCAAATGAAGATTCGAGGAGCTCCGGCATGATTCGAGGTTAACGGACCACAGATTCGTGTAGAGGAGGTTTAGGGGGAGCATTGGTTTGGTGGTGATTGGCCTACCGGAACCGCCGTGGGGCGATTTCCGGCAGGCGGCGCAATGGTGGCGGACGGCGGCGTTACGCCTGGTCTCTGAGGACCTTTGGGAGACGAAGGGAGAGGGGGGGTCTGGCTTGGGGGGGGCGGGGTATGGAATGAGCTTTATATATGATTTGAGAAGTTAAATCCTGATCGTTGGATCAAACTTGATCAACGATCAGGATCTTCTCACTTAAACCAAACGGTGTCGTTTGGTCAAGTCATAGTCTGAGTGTATTTGGGGATTTATGGATTAATCTGGGCCGTTGGATTATAAAATCCAACGGTCCAGATCAAGCGTTACACAGGCCGAAGCTTGGACGGGTATTTGGGTTGGGTTTTGAGTTAGTGTGGGCCTAGTTCTTAACGAATTGGAGACGGCCCAGTTCTGATTTCTTCTTTGTTTTGCAACTAGATATATATATATGTATATATACATATATATATATATATATATATACACACATATGTATATATACTAACCTATAACACCGCTATTTTTTACTACAATTAACGTACATAATTACATATCACCTAAAAATGTAAATCACATGACTTCGATATCAAACACTAAAAATGCAAAACCTAGCATATATTTTTTGTATTTTTAATTTAAATAAATAAACGTGCACACAAAAAGATAAAATAACACAAAATCACAAAAATCATGCCCAACACGAAACTATTTTTATTTTTGAATTTTCTGGGAGTACTTCTCAAGTAAGGCAAAAATCACGTGTTCAGGGAGAGTTGGGTACGCAGGTAGAGTTGAGCACAACATTTCATCCTCAAATGGACGGGTAGTCCGACCGCACTATTCAGATATTGGAGGACATGTTACATGCCTGCGTTATTGATTTTGGGCGTTCATGGGATGAGTTTTTGCCGCTTGAAAAGTTTGCCTACAACAACAGCTATCAGTCGATCATATTTCAGATGGCTTTGCATGAGGAGTTGTATGGGAGACGTTGTATGGGAGGCGGTGTAGATCTCCTGTTGGATGGTTCGAGCCCCTGGGTTATTGGGGACAGAGATGGTTTAGGATGCCTTAGGGAAGGTGAAGCTGATTCAGGATAGGCTACATATAGCACAATTACGTCAGAAGAGTTATGCGGACTGGAAGGTTCGGGATGTGTCCTAAATGGTAGATGAGAAGGTCTTGCTGAAGGTTTTACCCATGAAGGGCGTTATGTGGTTTGGAAAGAAGGGGAAGCTAAGTCCGCGGTTCATTGGGCCTTTTGAGATACTTAGGAGGATTGGGGAGATGGCTTATGAGCTTGCTTTTCCATCCAGCTTGTCTAGCGTGTATCCGGTATTTCATGTATCTATGTTTCGGAAGTATGTTTGGGACCCGTCTCATGTGTTGGACTTCAGCACGGTTTAATTGGATGATGATTTGACATATGATGTGGAGCCAGTGGCTATTTTGTGTCGTGATGTTCAAAAGTTGGGATCAAAGGATATAGCTTCAGTGAAGGTGGAGTAGAGAGGTTGGCCAGTGAAGGAGGCTACTTGGGAGACCGAGCGGGAGATACAGAGAAGATATCCTCACTTATTTGAGGCTCCGGGTATGTTTCTTGACCCGCTCGAGGACGAGCGTTTATTTTAGTTGGGGAGGATGTGATGACCCAGCCCGTCATCATGTGAGTTACCGCCTTGTTTCCCTCATCTTATGCTTTATTATCGGTATTTGAGGTGATCGAGTCGAATTGAATTGGTTTTAGATGGAAATGAGACATTTAGTCTCTTTAAGGAAGGCTTATTTTGGAAAAGTCAACCGGAAGTTGAATATTGAGTTAGAGGGCTCGAATGTGATTTCCGGTGATTCAGTTTACTTTGGGGGATGATTTGTGAATTATGAGTGTGATCGTAAGTGATTTTGGAGGTCCGGAGTAGAATTAGGCTTGAATTGGCGAAGTTAGTATTTTGGCGAATTCTGGTTGATAGGTGAGATTTTGATCCGAGGGTCAGAATAGAATTTCGAGAGTTGTTGTAGCTTTGTTAGGTGATTTTGCATATGTGTGCAAAGTTACAGATCATTCGGAGGTGTTTTGGACAGGTTTTTTATCAAATGTGTATTTCAGAAGTTTTAAAAAACTTAGGCTTGAATCCAATATTTTTCGATGATTTGGTGTTATTTGAGGTGTTTTGATGATTGGATCAAGTTTGAATAATGGTTTAAGATGTGTTGGTACCTTTGGTTGAGGTCCCCGGGGTCTCGGGGTGATTTTGGATGGCTAAGAGGATGAAATTCGAGTTGAGGAATGCCAGATTATTAGCTGGTATCTGGTATGCTCGCTTCTGCGGAAATGGACCGTATAAGCGGTTCCGCAGAAGCGTAATGGTGGTCGCAAAAGCGGTCAAGAGCTGGGTAGGATAGTTGCGCAGAAGCGGAATCTTTTTCGCTAAGCGAGTCCGCAGAAGCGGACAATCGATCGCAGAATCGACTTTGGGCTGGAGAGTTGGTTCCGCAGAAGCGGACATTATGTCACAGAAGCGGCCCTGGGTGTTTTAATGAAATTCCACAGAAGAAGACAAAAATTGCAGAAATGGTTGCGCGGAAGCGGGCGTGGGGACCGCAGAAGCGGAAACGCCTGAATCCAGAAAGGGTTTTATATTCATTTTTGTTTCGCGCGGGTTATGTTATTTCCACTATTTTTAGACGAGCTTGAGAGCTATTGGACAGAATTGAAGGGGGATTTCGACTAGGTGTGATTGGAGGTAAGTCCCTTGGCCTAAATACACGAAATTATGATAGATTTAACATGAAAATTGGTTGAAATTCATCAAAAGAGAGTGAAGCTAGGACTTGGGAACTTGGTGACTTAAAAATGGAATTTGATGGGTCAAATGGACTCCAATTTTGGTAAACTTGATATGCATAAGACTCGTGACGAGACGAGGAATCCGGTGATGTGAATTTTGTAATTTTTCTAGAAGTGGGCCCGGGGCTCGAGTTTTCCCAACTTCGTGATTTTTTATATTTTTCGAGTCTTTTCTATTGGGTTATGATTCATTAGCCTATTGTGATGTATTCCTTGTAGTTTTGATCAGATTCGATGCACGAAGAGGTCAATTCGAGAGGAAAGGGCATATCGAGCTAGACTTTTGGCCGACTAGAGGTGAGTAATGACTTGAAATGATGTCCTGAGTGTTTGATACCCCGGATTTGCACAACTTGGTGTTGTGTTGAGATGAGACACGCGTTCAATGATGAGCGTGGGGTCATTTACTATTGGGTATTGTAACTTGGTCCAGTCCAGATGATATTTTACTGCGTATTTAGTTATGACTTGTTTTTATTCACTATGACTTGGGCTTATTGCCATATTGGGGGCTTACTGCGGACTGTATGAACCCCTTATAAGCTATCATCATTTTTTCCTCACCATTTGAAATATTATTGTACTTATTCCATTTGAATTACACTTTTTCAGGAATTCGACTATATTTTACAAAAACTTGGAGTTTTCACTGATATTTGACTATTGTTTGAGCTGAGCATTTTTGTTTTACTGATGCCTGAGGGGCTTATGATTATTTTTGGACTGATTGAGGCCGAGGGCCATGTGTGTATGATGAGTGATGTGAGGAGGCTCGGGTCTCGGGTGTTTTGTGAGGAGGCTTCTAGGCCTCGAGCGATATGTGAGGAGGCTTTCAGGCCTCGAATGTATTGTGAGTAGGCTTTCAGCCTTCATATTGATATGTTCAGGCTTTCAGGTCTTATTGATGTGCTTGGGCTGTAGGAGCCCCTCCGAAGTCTGCATACCCACAGTAAGAGCGGGTACCCATGTGATTAGAGAGTGAGACCGATGGGCTGATATTGCACTATGTGATTGATACTAAGCCCGCGGGGATGACACTGTGCTAAGAGTTGATATTGCGCCAGAGGGTCAGGTATCTAAGCATTTCGTACTGGTTGAGAATATTTATTTTTAACTGATTTTAAGGAGAATTCTTGTTATATTTCACTGGTTTTACTGTTTAACTGATTGTTTTACTGCTTGAGATAGCATTATTTGTGCCTTCATGGGATTTAATGTTCTCAGTCGTTATTTTTTTTATTACTCACTGGGTCAGAGTACTCATATTACTCCCTGCACCTTGTGTGCAGATATAGGTATAGCAGAGTTCGTTCCTGAGCGTTGATTCCCTTCCAGACCAGGCGGACTAAGACTGACAAGGTAGCTGTTGACGTCCACGGCCCCGTTTTCTCCCTTATCTCAGTATTTACATTACCTTCGGACTTTTTTCCTAGTTCGAGACTTGTAGTATTTTAGTAAACTCTGTAGTAGCTCAGGACTTGTGACACCCCGATTTAGGACTAGTTCGGGATGGTATCCCTGTTTATTACTTTTATTCCGCACTTATGATTACATTGTCCATGTTTTAGACTTATTCATGTTAAATGATTGTTATAATGAGGTGTTATTATTCTGTTGGCTGGCCTTGTCTTCACGAGAGGCGTCATCACGACCGGGTGGGAATTGGGTCGTGACACCTAAAGTTGATGAACTAGGGCTTGAGTTTTTGATATTTTAAGTTGAGAATTGATGTGTCATTTAAGCTCGGATTTGAGAGTTCTTGGTATGTATGACTCGTGGCGAGATAAGGAATCTAGTGATGTTAATTTTCTGATTTTTGAGAAGTGGGAACGAGGCTCGGGTTTTGCAAGTTTCATGATTTTCGATGTTCTTCGATTATTTTCGATTGGGTTATGTTCCCTTAGCCTATTGTGATGTACTCGCTCTGATTTTGGATAGATTCGATGTGCTTGGAGGTCGATTTGAGGGGCAAAGGTGTCACAAGCTAGAGATTTAGTTGGTTTAAGGTGAGTAATGTTTGTAAATTATATCCTGAGGGTGTGAAACCCCGAATTTGCACACTGTGGTGCTATATTAAGGTGACTTGCATAGAGGATAGCGAGTGTGGGTTAGATCACCATTGGGGATTGTGACTTGGTCCATCCCGGTTTGTTGATTTTACCGCGTATTTGACTGAAACTTATTTGATATTATCGTGATTTGGGTTGATTGTCATATTTTGACTTCGTGCCAATTATTTGAACCCCTTTGGGGATTTTTATCACTCTTTCCTCACTATTTGAGATACTACTTGAACTTAGTCATGTTGATTATACTATTTTTGCAAACTGAGTCGTTTTAATTAATTTTTGAGACTTACTGATATTTAAGTGTTGTCTGGGCTGAGAACTGTTATTTTATTTTATTGATGCCCGAGGGGCTTATGATATTTTTTAGACTGAGGAGGGTTTCATGCCTCGAGTGATATGTGAGGAGGCTTTCAGTCCACGAGTGATATATGAGGAGGCTTTCAGGCCTCGAGTGATATATGAGGAGGCTTTCAAGCCTCGAGTAATATGTGAGGAGGCTTTCAGGCCTCGAGTGATATATGAGGAGTCTTTCAGACCTCGAGCGATGTGTAAGAAGGTTTTCAGGCCTCGAGTGTATTTGTGAGAAGGCTTTCAAGCCTCATGTTGATATGTATAGGCTTTTTGGCCTTATGATGATATAGCGCTTGAGCTGTAGAAGCCCCTCCTAAGTCTGCACCCCCACAATGAGCGTGAGTACCCATGTGATTTGAGAGTGAGCCCGAGTGTATTTGTGAGGAGGCTTTTAGACCTCGAGTGATATGTGAGGAGTCTTTCAGGCCTCGAGCGATGTGTAAGGAGGTTTCCAAGCCTCGAGTGTATTTGTGAGAAGGCTTTCAGGCCTCATGTTGATATGTACAAGCTTTTAGGCCTTATAATGATATAGCGCTTGAGTTGCAAGAGCCCCTCCTAAGTCTGCTTGCCACATTAAGTGTGGGTACCCATGTAATTTGATTTTAGGCCTTATCATAAGCTCACGAGAGTTGTTTGAAACTTTAGAGTATGAAATCCTAATGGTGGCTAAGAGATTAGTTTTGCAGTCAAATATATCTCATTTCGAAGGACCATGAGAGTATCGAATATTTAAAGGATGACATATAGAGTCAATTTCTTTTCACTTTAGCATTCGAAAGTATGTACCAGACAGAGCAAAAAAAAATCTATATATATATATATATAAAGCTGGGCATTAAACAACTGACGTGGTAGGTCTCACATGCCAGGTAATGCATTTATCTTTTATCTCATATTTTTGGTTTTCTTCTCTCATTTAAATATAATCATTTACTCCATTAAATTTAAAAATTAGCCTTGTAACTGTAACTCCTTAATAAATTAGGAAAGAGGGAGAAAGGTGTATGTTTTAAACTTTTATCAAACGCTTAAAACCTTTAGCCTTTCAGTTTCTCCAGTTTTGTCTTATTACTTCCATAAGGAATAAGGATTCTACTTCATCTTTTTCACCACTAATGTTGGTAAGAACTAGGGTTTTTTCTGTTTACTTTGAAAATATTATAATGGTGATTAATGATTATTTTTAATATATTCTTCATTCGCATGGACAACTAGGTTGTGCGAGTTAAGAAGGTCTACAAAATTTAATAGCTCTGGATTTCGGTGCCTCCAAGTTAAGAATTTTGTGCCCAAGTGAGTGTACAAGGAAATTTAACTTTTTATTGCTAAGACAATGTTGTTGTAGAATTTAATATTGCATGTGCAATCAGTTTTGGATATTGATTGAAAAATATATCCTTAAGTTGTTGACACGTTTGTGAGCAAGACGAAAGTTGAGGTTAAACGAATAAAAATTGGTATTATCATTAAATATTTTCTACTTCTTTTTATTTCTGATTCTACTTTGATCATTTTCCGGAAAGTGTCTTTATGTTTTATCTTTTTTTCATATGTATATATTTTCTTTAACAGAATCCCAAAAGTTAAGCTTTGAAACGTATGTTCCTTTTTATATCAAATTATATTTATAAAATGTTTAAATTTATATCATATGTTATTTTTATTATTTCATTGGTAGGGTGGTGCAGTGACGAGTTTCTAATTAAATTTGTTCATAAATAGATAATGCAAGAATTTCCTGAGTGAAAGACATGGTTGTACACCAGAAATCTGAAGCTCCAATCACTTATTCCTGATATCTTCACATCATCGCTTTTATGGGTAGTGCTCAAAAGCTTCGGCAATCCAAGATTATGAAATTATGAATTAGAGACTACTTTTTTTATAACTTTAAAAATGAAGTAGCCTGATGTGCATTTTTCGCTACTAAATTTTGTAAGAAATTAGTTCTTCTTGCTATTTGTCGGGGCAGAAAGTGCTTGCTTTTGAGAAAAAGATTGGGAGTCTGACGTTCTGTTGGTGTGCTCAAAACTTGTGGAGAAGAGGAAAGTAATTTTTGAGAGTAACTATATTTTAGTTTTGCCGAAAGAAAGAACCTTGATTGAAATATCAAACGTAATACTTAGATAATTATAACAAAGCATGCCTTATATTATGAAATCTGAATTTCGAGATCCTACAGTTTCGCTGGTACACGGGGATGCAAGTATAATAGCTTCCTATCTTCTGTTGTCTATGGGTCTATGAGTATCGTAATTACGAAACTAGCAAGTTAATAGCTTAAGATCAGTTGGCGAAAGAGAGTGTCTCCTTGAGTTCCATTGTCTTCTGCTGTCCGAAAGCTGCTCCAACGCTGTAATCTGTGCAGAACGCACAAAAAGTGTAGCATCAGCATAACCGACCTCATGTGCTGGTAAGTGCCTGGCCTAATCTCGGTGAAGTAATGACGAGGCTAGATAGGACTTACTCAAACCAACATGTGCTATATATATATATATATATATATATATATATATATATATATATATATATATATATATATATATATATATATAGATATATATATATAACAGAAAGAACAACAGGATTATATGTGAAATATACAACTGAAAGGAGAACAGTTCATCAGTGACAACATTAAGCCAAAATCACCTTATTTACTTTTATAAGCGGTCGCCGCGTCACACGATCCCAATAAATATAATATAGGCGGACACTGGCCACACGATCCCAATAAATATCATATAAATGGACGGCGTGTCACACGATCTCATTAAATATAATATAAGTGGACGGCGTGCTACACGATCACAATAATTATAATATAAGTGGACGGCGTGCCACACGATCCCAATAATTATAATATAAGTGGACGGCGTACGACACGATCCCAATAATTATAATATAAGTGCACGGCGTGCCACACGATCCCAATAAATATAATATAAGTGGACGGTATGCCACACGATCCCAATAATTAGAATATAAGTGGACGGCGTGCCACACGATCCCAATAATTATAATATAAGTGGACGGCGTGCCACACGATCCCAATAAATATAATAACTGATTCATATAGTCTCTTTCAAGGAGTTCCCCTTTAGGAAAAACTCAGCAATATAACGATCTACCCAATAAGGGTACCACTAGCAGCCCAAACATCTCAATACTGGAGATTACATGTAACGCTCAACCGAATAAGGGAGCAACAACCATCATAATCTACACGTCCCGGCAAAGGATCCAACCACATTTTCTTAACAATACTTACAATTTTGACATCATAAAAGTCATTACCATTTGAGCCAATGCTCCAAGAAATCTCATGTTTTCATAAATAATTCCTCAACTAACTCATCACGTTGAATTCATCATTTACTAAGAATGATTCTCAAAATATACCCCAAAGCAAGTACAAATAAGACTCGCGGTCATGCTAGACGCTAGTGTATAGATACTCGTCACCATGCCTATACACCGCACTCGATCATTTAGCAAATAGCAACAATAATACTCAAGTCCTATTCCCTCAATCGAGGATTAGATCAAACACTTACCTCGGTCCAAAAATAGCAATTAATCCTCTAGCACCGCCTTTCCTCTAGAATCCGACTCTTAAACAATGGTATCTAGTCATTTTCAATTCAATAACATCAATTAGGGCTCAATAACACAATCCCATAGCCTAGAAATGAAATTCCCATCATTCTACCAAAGATTGCAAAATCCGACACCGAGCCCACATGGTCCAAACTCGATGATCGGGCCAAATTCCAATAACCCATGACCCCACGAGTTAGAATATATGATTTACTCCCTCTCTGTTTCAATTTATGTGAACCTATTTCCTTTTTAGTCCGTGCCAAAAAGAATGACCCCTTTCCTTATTTGGAAACAATTTACCTTTATGCAATGATTTATAGCCACACAAAATAAAGGTTCCTCATTTTACACCACAAGATCAAAAGTCTTCTCTCTTTTCTTAAACTCCGTGCCCAGTCAAATGGGTTCACATAAATTGAAACGGAGGGAGTATTTCACAATCCGACCTCAAATTGAGGTTGAAACACCCAAAATTCCACAAGCCCTAGTTCTACCCAAAACCCCCAATTTCTACCTTGAATTCATGAATTAGGTGGATTAACTATGATTTGATGAAGAAATAATGAAGAAATGATGTTAGGAAACTTACCCAAGGAGCTATGGAGGAATAGGAGCTTGTAGCTTGAAAAGGGAGGGTGAAGGAGATGAACTCGTATGTGTTTTGTGTAAAAAAATCTCGTGCACTGTTCTGTTTTTAAGAAAATCATTGGGCGAAATTTTGTTCTACGCGATCGCGTGAAAAGTGATGCGATCGCGGAGGGGAATTTCTATGGTCTACGTGATCGCGTGAAAAATGATGCGATCGCGGAGGAGAATTTTTGTGGTCTACACGATCGCGTGAGAGATGCTGCGATCGCGTAGAAGGATCTTTGCTGGGGTGGCCAATTGCTCTACGTGATCGCGTGAGATGGCTTGCGATCGCGGAGAGGAAAGGTCGGGAATCTATGCGATCGCGTGAAACAGGATTGTGATCGCCTTGAAGAAGCAGCCAAGGCAGTGCTATCGCGTGAAGGAAGTCGCGATCGCGTAGAAAAAAACCTATGTGTAAAAATTACAGAAATCCTGCCAGTTTCCTGAGTCCAAAAACACCCCAAACCACCTCTGAAACACTCCCGAGCCCCCGGAGCTCCTAACCAAATGCACACACTAACTCAACAACATCATACGAACTTGCTAAAATAACATCAAAAACAAAGAATCAACCCCCAAAACTCAAGATTTCATTTCAAAGTTCAAAATTTTCTAACTTTAGCTATTTAGGTCCGAAACACGTCAAACGACATCCGATTTTGACCAAATTTCACAGGAAGCGCTTAACTAATATTTAAGACCAGTACTGGGCGTCGGAACCAAAATACGAACCCGATACCCATGTTTTCTAACTCATTTTTATTTCCATTTTTCCTTATTAATTTCGAAAAATAATTTAACAGGAAAAATTCTTTTACCAGGGTTCTGCACCTCGAATTTCGACTCCGGACGCATGCCCGAGTCCCATATTTTTCTACGGACCTACTGGGATCGTCACATTACCGATCCGAGCCCATTTACCAAAAATGTTAACCAAAGTTAACTATATTAATAACAATATCAAAATTCTTCAAATTTTACATAAAACTCATATATCTTAACATAACAACTTTCCGGATTCGCGTCCGGACTGTGCACCCATATCGAGGCAACTAAGAGTGAGGTTTCCAAGACCTCGGAAGCGCGAAAAAGGAAGAAATACGATGATGATCCCTTTGGGTCATCACATTCTCCACCTCTAAAACAACCATTCGTCCTAGAACGGACAAAAGAAAGAAGTACATGAGTCAGGAAATAGATGAGGGTAACGGCTCCGCATATCAGACTCGGACTTCCAGGTCGAAGCCTCAGGAGGCTGACCTCTCCACTGCATATGTACTGAAGGAAAACTCTTCGACTTCAACTGTCGAACCTGCCGGTCCATAATAGCTATCGGCTCCTCCTCGTAAGACAGATCCTTGTCCAACTGGAAAGTACTGAAATCTAATTCGTGGGTAGGATCACCGTGATACCTCCGGAGCATAGACACATGAAACACTGGATGCACAGCTGACAAGCAAGGTGGCAAGCAAGTGTATAAGCCACCTCTCCCACTCGATCAAGTATCTCAAATGGACCAATATATCTAGGGCTAAGCTTGCCCTTCTTCCCAAATCTCATCACACCTTTCATAGGCGATACACGGAGCAATACTCTCTCATCAACCATGAAATCTACATCTCGAACCTTGCGATCCGCATAACTCTTTTGCCTAGACTGAGTTGAACATAACCTCTCCTGGATAATCTTGACCTTGTCCAAGGCCTCCTGGACTAAATCAATACCCAACAACCGAGCCTCTCCCAGCTCGAACCATCCAAATGGAGACCGACGCCGCCTACCATACAACGCCTTATAAGGTGCCATCTGAATACTGGACTGGTGGTTGTTGTTGTAGGCAAACTCTGCTAAAGGAAAAAACTGGTCCCAATAGCCTCCAAAATCAATAACATAGGCTCTGAGCATATCCTCCAATATCTGAATAGTCGTATCGTACTAACCGTCCATCTGAGGATGGAACGTTGTACTCAACTGAACCTGGTTACCTAGCTCTTGCTGAACTGCTCTCCAAAAGCGTGAGGTAAACTGCGTACCCCGATCCGAAATGATAGATGTCGATACCCCATGAAGGGGAACAATCTCTCGGATGTAAATCCCAGCTAGTCTCTCTAAGGAAGAGGTAGTAGCAACAGGAATGAAATGCGCTGACTTAGTCAGCCTATCAACAATGACCCAAATAGCATCAAACCTCTTCTGGGAGTCACCGGAAGTCCAGTAACGAAGTCCATGGTAATTCGCTCTCACTTCTACTCGGGAAGCTCAATTCTCTAAAACACACCACCAGGCCTCTGATGCTCATACTTGACCTGCTGACAATTTAAACACCGAGCCACATATGCAACAATGTCTTTCTTCATCCTACGCCACCAGTAATGCTGCCGCAAATCCTGATACATCTTCGCGGCGCCCGGCTGAATAGAATACCGAGAACTATGGGCCTCTGCTAAGATCAACTCCCGAATGCTATCAACATTAGGCATACATACTCGCCCCTACAATGTCAAAACATCATCCACATCCAAGGTCACCTTCGTGGAACCCTCCAAGCTGCACAATGTCTCTCAAGACACACAAATAAGGATCATCAAACTATCGGTCACGAATCCGCTCCAATAATGAAGAGCGAGCGACCGTGCAAGCTAATACTCGGCCAGGCTCCGAGATGTCCAACCTCACTAACCGATTGGACAAGGCCTGAATATCTAAGGCAAGTGGTCTCTGGCTGACCGGAACATATGCAAGACTACCCATGCTGGCTAACTTTCTGCTTAATGCGTCGGCCACTACATTGGCCTTACCCAGGTGGTATTAGATAGTAACATCGTAGTCCTTCAATAGCTCCATCCACCTTCGTTGCCTCAAATTCAACTCTTTCTGCTTGAATAAGTATTGCAAACTCTTGTGATCTGTGTATACCTCACACGTCACACCATATAAATAATGCCTCCAAATCTTCAAGGCATGAACAATGGCTGCCAATTCTAGATCATGGAGTGGGTAGTTCTTCTCGTGAATCTTCAACTGCCTGGAAGCATAAGCAATAACCCTGCCATTCTGCATCAATACCCCACCAAGACCAACACAGGAAGCATCACAATAAACAGTGTAAGGTCCTGGACCTGTGGGCAAAACCAATATCGGTGCCGTAGTCGAAGATGTCTTGAGCTTTTGAAAGCTCACTTCACACTCGTCCGACCACCTGAACCGCCCACCCTTCTGGGTCAACCTGGTCACCGGGGCAGCTATAGATGAAAATCCCTCCACAAATCGACGATAATAACTAGCTAACCCCAGGAAACTACGAATCTTTGTTGCTGAAGCTGGTCGATGCCAATTCTTAACCGCCTCGATCTTCTTTGGATCTACCTGAATACCCTCACCTGATACGACATGACCCAGAAATGTCATTGAACTCAACCAAAACTCACATTTTGAAAACTTGGCATACAACTGGCTATCCTTCAGAATCTGAAGAACCACTCTGAGGTGCTGCTCATGCTCCTCCTGACTACGGGAATACACAAGAATATCATCAATAAAGACAATCACGAACAAGTCCAAATAAGGCATGTACACTCGGTTCATCAACTCCACAAATTGGTCAACCCAAATGACATGACCAAGAACTCATAATGCCCATACCGAGTGCGAAATGCTATCTTAGAGACATCAAACGCCCTAATCCTCAGCTGGTGATAACTCGATCTCAATCTATCTTGGAAAACACCTTTGCACTTTGCAACTGGTCGAACAAATCATCAATCCTCGGTAGTGGATACATATTCTTAATTGTTACCTTGTTCAGCTGTCGATAGTCAATACACATCCGCATGGAACCATCCTTTTTCTTCAAACAGAACTAGTGCACCCCAGGGAGAAATACTAGGCCTGATGAAACCCTTCTCCAATAAACTTGCAACTGATCCTTTAGCTCTTTCAGCTCTGGCGGGGCCATACGATAAGGCGGAATGGAAATGGGCTATGTACTTGGGGCCAGATCAATGCAAAAATCAATATCCCTATCGGGCGGCATACCCAGCAGATTTGAAGAAAATACCTCTGGAAACTCTCAAACAACAAGGACAGAGTCAATAGAAGGAACCTCTGAGCTGGAGTCGCGAACATAAGCCAAATAAGCTAGATACCCCTTCTCGACCATGCGTCGAGCCTTAACATAAGAAATAACGTTGCGGGTGGCATGACCTAGAGTCCCTCTCCACTCCAATCGGGGCATATCCAGTAAAGCCAAAGTCACGGTCTTGGCATGACAATCCAAGATCGCATGGTACGGGGACAACCAATCCATCCCCAATATGACATCAAAATCCACCATGTCTAGAAGCAATAGGTCAACACGGGTCTCAAAACCCTCGAACACTACTATATAGGAATGATGGACCCGATCAACCACTATAGGATCACTTGGATGAGTAGATACATATACAGGAATACCCAAGGCATCGCTAGGGATAGGTAGGTAGGGTGCAAAATAAGATGGCACGTATGAAAATATAGACCCAGTGTCAAATAGCACTAAAGCACCCCTGTCACAGACTAGAATAGTACCTATAATAATCGCATCGGAAGACTCAGCCTCTGTCCTGGGTGGCAAAGCATAGAAATAGAGCTGGGCCCCACCCCAGGAGCTGCATCTCTAGGGAAATCAACCGATGGCTGACCTCTACCTCTATCGGTCTGAGCTCCACCTCTACGGTCCCTACCTCCACCTCTAAAATCTCTACCATTGCCTCTATCTGGCTGAGCGGGCTGTGAATCACCTGTTTCCTGAATCATGGAACAAGGACCCTACTGCTGAGAACTGCCCGAAGCTCGAGGGCAAAACCTGCCAATATGCCTCGGGTCACCACAAGTATAACAAGTCCTCTGCTGGTGAGAATAACAGAGTGGGGGTGAACTGATAGGCTGCTGATCTGACTGATACTGTTGGTGACCACCACTGCCCGAACTACCATGAGAAGTTTGAAGAGCTGACTGAAAGGGCCTCGGTGCCTAACCCCTACCGTAAGAATCCCTACCTCCAGACGAGGTACCACTGAATCTACCAAAATGGCGAGGTCTCTTATCTGACATCTGACTACCTCCCCTTGTGAGGGCCACCTCAACTCTGCGGGCCGAATTGGCTGCCTTCTGGAATGAAATATCACTACCCACTCCTATGGCTATCTGTAGGCGAATTGGCTTATTCAACCCATCAATAAACCTACGGATCCTCTCCAGCTCTATAGGGAGTATCACTACTGCATGGCGTGCCTAGTCAATGAATCCGGTTTCGTACTGAGTAACTATCATTGTGTCCTGCTGAATGCACTCAAACTACCTGCGAAGTGCCTCCCGCTGTGTGACGGAGAGAAACTTCTCCAAGAATAACTCTACAAACTAATCCCATGACAAAGTCGGACACTCTGCTGGTCTAGATAAATAGAAATCCCTCCACCAAGTCTTGGCGGATCCTGAAAGCCTGAAAGTGCAAAAATCGACCCCATTGGTCTCTACTATGCCCATGGTCCTTAGAATCTCATGGCAGTTGAATAAGAAATCCTGGGGATCCTCAGATGAAGCACCGCCGAATGTGGTAGTGAATATCTTGGAGAACCGATCAAGTCTCCACAAAGCATCAGAAGTCATGGCCGCTCCATCACCGGCCTGAGCTGGAATACCTGGCTAAACTGACACAGCTGGCTGAATCACTGGGCCATGGGCCTGAGGAGCTACCTACTTCGGGGTACGTGTAACAGAAGTCTGAACCCCTCCTCTAGCCTGAGAAGTGGCTGGTGCAGCTGGTAACAACCCCGCTCTAGAAACACTCTCCATAACGCCTGCTAGTCTGACTATAGCATCCTAAAACTCTAGGGTGATCACAACTCCACTCTAGGGTGATCACAACTCCTCCTGGGACCTGAGCTGGGCCTGCCTGTACTGTTGGGGCTAGAACCTCCTCATCATAGTCAACATGAGGCTCCACCTCTAGAACGGCTACCTGGGGCTGGGCTCTGCCCCGACCTCGGCCTCTGGCATGACCTCGGCCTTTATCCCTCGCGGGTGCAGCTGTGGGCTTGGGCAGCCGTGCGGTGGAAGATGAAGCACGTGTTCTCGCCATCTGCGAAAGAACAGAGTAGAAGGACAATCAATGTTTGAGAAACAGAATCGCATGACAAGAAAGAACAAAAGTGAAATGTTTCCTAACTCTATAGCCTCTGAGGGATAAATACAGACGTCTCTGTACCGATCCCTCAGACTCTACCTAGTTTGTCCGTGAGTAGTGAGACCTATGCAACTTAGTGCTCTGATACAACCTTGTCACGATCCGGATTTCTTACTATTGGGAGTCGTGATGGCGCCTACTATCGAAGCTAGGCTAGCCAATCCTTAACAACAAAATATACTAAAAATAATTAAATATTGCGAAAATCATTTTAGAAATTCGATAAAGAAGATTCAAATGCGGAAAAATACTAAACATGACACTACCCCAAAACCTGGTGTCACTATCTCATAGACTACTAAAAAATACTACAACCAAGTCTGAATGAAAGAAAAATATATAAGTCTGTTCTGATATAATAAAACAAACTGAGATAAGGGATAGGGACTTCGGCCTGCGAACGCCGGCTAGGCTACCTCGAGAGTCCCTGAAGCTGAAGACAACTCCCAACAATATCCTACTGCTGTTGTTGTCCGAAAGCTACTCCAACACTGTGATCTGTGCAAAAAGCACAGAAAGTGTAGCATCAGCACAACCGACCCCATGTGTTGGTTAGTGCCTGGCCTAACCCCGGTGAAGTAGTGACGAGGCTAGACAAGACTTACTCAAACCAACCTGTGCATATATATATATATATATAGATACAACAATAACATAAAGAATAATAGGATTATATGTGAAGTATACAACTGAATAGAGAACAGGTCATCTGTGACAACATTAAGCCAAAATCACCTTATTTACTTTCATAAGTGGTCGGCGTGTCACATGATCCTAATAAATATAATATAGGTTGACGGCGTGCCACACAATCCTAATAAATATCATATAAGTGGACGGCGTGCCACACGATCCCATTAAATATAATATAAGTGGATGGCAATATAAGTGGACGGCGTGCCACACGATCCCAGTAATTATAATATAAGTGGACGGCGTGCCACACGGTCCCAATAATTATAATATAAGTCGACGGCGTGCCACACAATCCCAATAAATATTATATAAATGGACGGCGTGCCACACAATCCCAATAAATATAATATAAGTGGACGGCGTGCCACACGATCCCAATAATTAGAATATAAGTGGACGGTGTCACACCTCCCTTTTTACTACCTTTTTTTCTGAAGAATAAGGTATATCCCATTAATTACTAATACACCCCGGGATATGATATAATAATAACAACAGGGAAGGAGTTTTTGCATTTTAAGAACAATTGGAACGAGATTTATTTAGATTTCAGAGTCGCCACTTGGGAAGATAATGGTGTTCCAAGTCATCGGTTTAATCTTGAATCTGAGGAAATTGACTCTGTTTAAACAGTCTGCAAAACTAGAAATTCGGATAAGGAATTCTTTTAACCCAGGAGAAGGTGTTAGGCGCTCCCGAATTCCGTGGTTTTAGCACGGTCGCTCAACTGTCATTTTTGACTTAATTGGTTTCTTTATATGCTTTTACAAAATGTGAATGTCCCGTTTTGATATTTTTAACGACTTGCGATGTTGAGAAAACGCATTTCGGGTCACACCGCAACCAGTACGCCTGTGACTTTAATACATTTCAGCTTCGCCGGGATTTGGAATTTGAGTCACATAAATGTGCACTCGTATTTAGGAATGTATATTTTAATCGTGCCTATAATGTCTACGTCTTATTATCTTTAGGAAAGACCGTGAAATTCGCTAAACGGTCTTCCCGAGTCTAACATTTTATTAAACTTCATATGGGGGCCCCATATACTTTTATTTTATACGAGGCTCATCCCGTTATTTTTTAAAGTCCAAACCTATCAAGTACTATATTCACTATCTTTCTTATTTCTCCTAATTATGTTACAGTTTTGGTATTTTCAGAATTTGATATTATTACGTCCAGGCCCAACTGTCCATTTCCAGGCCTGGATTTGTAGACTGTATTAACAGTCTAATATACACAACTAAGCTTCTGAAACCCAGTATATGCATGTATCATTATTCAGAGGTCCGGTAGTAAATTCAATTGAGTTTTCGATTAGGCCCAAAACAGACGAGAAAAATACAAAGTAGAATTGAAATTTCATAACAATCATACAAACATCCACTAGACAACAGAATAAATCAACAAAAGTCGTTTTTCATTTCATTAGGATTTGGAATACATATTTATCAATATTGATTCTGAATTCTAATTACTAATTAAGCATTAATAGAACTTAATCTATTTCAATTATTTGAACAGTGATGACTATACTATTAGAACATGTTTAAACTATTGTTAATTACTGGATTCTAACTTATGCTATTGTAAATTGTTATTAAACGAGTTTGAGTGATAGAACAGTTGTAACTCATCTACTTATTTCTTTTATAGACTAATTATCATACTCTAGTTAACGAGATTTGTCAATTACCATTTTAGATGTTAAGCTAGTTTTAACTAGGTGTATTAGATTCATATATTAACCTATTTTTAACCTAATTCTAATGATAACTATATTTACGTATACACTACTACTGCACTATCTACTTACTTTGTCTCGATTACATACAGTATTAACTATTACAAACCATCCTACTAAATTACAGGAAATCTAAGGCATGCTAATTATGAAACTAAAAGTGAACAATAGCAAAATTCATCCAAAAGCTCATGAGACTTTCATTTCTTCAATCAACTCGTATTTACATTTCCAGATAAGAGATGGTACCTGATTCACCAGAAAAAAGCTTATGAGTCTAGGTTGGATGAAGAATAGTCAGCGATAGCAGCAATAGAGTAGTAGAAGAATAGCAGACACAGCAGCAAGTATAGCAGCAAATAGCTAGAATTCCAGAGTTCAACAATACAGCCAATCAACAAATAGGGTCAAAGAGCTCAAATAGAATCCAGCAAAGTTGAAGGATACTAGACTCTAATAGAACTCCAAATTCCCCCAAAGAAGTTAGCTAGAATTTCAGTAGCTAAGCTTAGAAACCCTCTTTTTAATTGCAGAAATCAAAACTCCCAAAGATTAACCCTTCCAACTTTTTTCTAACCTCTATTCAAATGTAGAATCTCTAACCTTTCAAAATCTGGACCCTTTTTCAAGCTAATTAACATTCTATTTATAGACTGTTTGGGGTGAAATTTGAGGGGGAAATTCAAAAATCTTATTTCTAGTTCCCTCCCCTTTATTTTTCTATTAATTACAGTTCAATACACTGAATTGGGTGTCGAACTGCCTTCCAGCCCTTCCTGGAAGGTTCTAGGTGGTTCCTTCATGTTCTATTAGAGGTGTTTTACTAGGCTGCCCTCACTTGCTAAGGGTAATTTCACTTCTGCCTTTTTATTATACCTATCTTACCCTTTATTTTGTGACTAATTACAAAAATACTAGGTAGAAAAGTCTTTTATATCCCTATAGGATCTATTAAATCTTCAATTATACCATTTCTTGTTCCTTTTATACCCTTACTATTTCTCTTTATTTACCCGACCTACTAAGGTCTGGGCAGGCTAGGTTAAGTATTTATTTAACTAATAGCCATTGTCTTCTAATATATTTAAGACTTAGCCAGATTTCAGACCCAAATCCCTTTCAATTTTAGCCCTTTTTTAACAGACCTCACTCTTATTTAATGTGTAACCCTTTTATTAACATTAAGTAACTAACCAGAAACAGATTTGCAAAACTAACCACTTTAACATTTCAGGAATAGCCAGACTAACAAACAGTTCTAATCATTTCAGGAATAACCAACTTAACTATTTCAAAAATAGTCAAACTTAGTCATTTCAAGAATAGCCATATCTACTTTAACCTACAGAAACTAAACCTAGATCTTTACAGCTATAACCAAATCACAAAGCATCATAGGATCCAGAATAGTTGTAACAGATGAATCAGATTAAAATATAGCCTATTCATATTGTATTGCACACATAGCCTTAATCGTAAATCAATTTCCAATTAACTAGAACTCAGAAAAATTTTTGATAATGGTTGAATTCCAATCAATCAAAGCATAATTTCAGACAAGGCATTATGAACAAAACACATAAGGAAGCATATTTAACCACGATTCATGTGTAAAACTTATTAAAACCCCTAAAGTGCTAAAATAGACTAGGCATGTATAAAGAAACAGAATAGATCTTAGGCATGAAATTATCATAAGCTAATAAGACGAACAATCAAAGAATCATTTACAGAAGGCAGAACAGGCAAAGAATCATGTACAGAAGGAGGAACAGGCAAAGAAGATTTACAGTAGGCAACTAGGCAAAGAAGAAGAAGGGTAGGAAAACTTAGCTTTTTCAGGATCTCTTTTCTTTCTTTTTTCTTTCTTTCTTTTCTTTCTTTCCTTCTTCTTTATTTCCTCATTCTTTTATTTTTGTGATTTCCAGACTTCATGACTCTTGAAGACTTGAAGTCTTCTGATTTCCACATTTCCTCGAATGGGGTTTATTTTGGATTTTTGGTGGGTAAGGGGGTGTTTTGAGATGTATTGGGGTAGGTTATGTTTTGGGTGTTCGCCGAAGTAGGGTTCCGGCGAACTTCTTTTCTATATTCTAATAGTTTTGGGTTGATTCGAGGTTAACCACCTAGACTAGGTGAAAGGCCTCTTTAATGTGGTCATAGGGTGTAAATCCGGGAGCCTGGTTCATAAGTTTAAAGGTAGCTGGCTAGTGTTCCGGCGACCGGACTTTCAAGAAAGGAAAGGCTTTTGATTTTTTGGGGTTTTCAGGGTGGTTGTGGTGTGTGAGGATGAAGGATAAGACGTTTGGGGGTGGTTTTGGCCGGAGAAGGCCATGGTTTCAAGTCAGTCTCCATAAGAGATGAGAGGAAGAAGACGACGAGGTGGGGGGCTAGGGTTTCGAGTGGTATGTGTATGAGCGTATGTAATGTGTGAAACCGAACGAGAGATGGGTCTTATATACCTTCTTGAGCTTGAGTGATCCTGGCCTTTGGATCAATTGAGAACAATGGCCAGGACTGCTTCTATTGAAACTGTGTCGTTTAATTTTGTTAAAGGTAGCCTGGCATCCGTTAGATCTTCAAACATGGACGGCCAGGATTTCGTGATATTGCGTCGTTTGATTCTCTATGAGACTCATCATCATCCGTTTGATCACTTTATTGGTCGGCCATGATTAATTTCTTATGCGACGTCGTTTATCTTTATATTAAGCCGCCTTATGAGATCCATTGATTATTATTATCAACGGTTGAGATTAATTATCCTTACACAACATCGTATGGCTTTAAACTTGGACTGGCTAGCCATTCTCTGGGGCTGTTACAGATTTGGGTCTGTATTTTTGTATATCAGCCCACAATTATTGTATTTTTGTTTTTTTCTCTTGTATTCAATTATTTTCTTGGTATTATTCTTTTGTATTTCATTTTCTCTTTTTGTATTTATTTCCAATTATTGTATTTCTTTATTTTCCTATTTTTCCTGATTTTTCTGTTATTTTATGATATTTTTGCCATTTTCTTTTGTTTTTCATTTTTGTGTGTTTTGTTAATTTTCTCTAATTTTCATATTCTGTGACATTTTTGATCAATTCTTTTTGTAGTTTTTAGTTTCAAATTTATTTTAGCAACAAACACACAAGTATTTCAATTAAAACACTCCATTGCACATCAAAAATCTTATTTTTATTTTTATATTGGAATTTGTTTGCTTAGGGCAAAAATCACGTGCTCACAGACAGCGTGCCACACGATCCCAATAATTATAATATAAGTGAACGACGTGCCACAAGATCCCAATAATTATAATATAAATGGACGGCGTGTCACACGATCCCAATAAATATAATAACTGATTCATATAGTCTCTTTCAAGGAGTTCCCCTTTAGGGAAAACTCGGCAATATAACGATCTACCCAACAAGGGTACCACTAGCAGCCCAAACATCTCAAAACTGGAGATTACATGTAACGCTCAACTGAATAAGGGAGCAACAACCATCATAATCTACACGTCTCGGAAAGGGATCCAACCACATTTTCTTAACAATACATACAATTTTGACTTCATAAAAGTCACTACCATTTGAGCCAATGCTCCAAGAAATCTCATATTTTCATAAAATATTCCTCAACTAACTCATCACGTTGAATTCATCATTTACTAAGAATGATTCTCAAAATATACCCCAAAGCAAGTACAAATAAGACTCGCGGTCATGCTAGACGCCAGTGTATAGATAATCGTCACCATGCCTATACACCGCACTCGATCATTTAGCAAATAGCAACAATAATACTCTAGTCCTATTCCCTCAATCCAGGATTAGATCAAACACTTACCTCGGTCCGGAAATAGCAATCAATTATCTAGCACCGCCTTTCCTCTAGAATCTGACTCCGAAACAATGATATCTAGTCATTTTCAATTTAATAACATCAATTAGGGCTCACTAACACAATCCCATAGCCTAGAAATGAAATTCCCATCATTCTACCAAAGATAGCAAAATCCGACACCGGGCCCACATGGTCCAAACTCGAGGCTTGGACCAAATTTCAATCACCCATGACCCGACGAGTTATAATATATGAGTTGTTTCACAATCCGACCTCAAATTATGGTTGAAACACCCAAAATCCCACAAGCCCTAGTTTTACCCAAAAACCCCAATTTCTACCTTGAATTCATGAATTAGGCTAGGATTAACTATGATTTGATGAAGAAATAATGAAGAAATGATGTTAGGAAACTTACCAAAGGAGCTATGGAGGAATAGGAGCTTGTGGCTTGAAAATGGAGGGTGAAGGAGATGAACCCGTATGTGTTTTGTGTGAAAAGAATCTCGTGCACTGTTCTATTTTTCAGAAAATCACTGGGTGAAATTTTGTTCTACGCGATCACGTGAACAGTGATGCAATCGTGGAGGGGAATTTCCGTGGTCTACGTGATCGCGTGAGAGATGTTGCGATCGCGTAGAAGGATCTTTGCTGGGGTGGTCAATTGCTCTACGCGGTCTCGTGAGATGGCTTGCGATCTCGGAGAGGAAAGGTCGGAAACTATGCGATCGCGTGAAACGGGATTCGATCGCGTTGAAGAAGCAGCCAACACAGTGCGATCGCGTGAAGGAAGCCGCAATCGCGTAGAAGAAAACCTCTGTGTAAAAATTGTAGAAAATCTACCAGTTTCCTAAGTCCAAAAACACCCCGAACCACCTCCGAAATACTCCCGAGCCCCAGAGGCTACTAACCAAATGCACACACTAACTCAACAACATCATACGAACTTTTTCGAGCGATCAAATCGTTAAAATAATATTAAAAACAAAGAATCAACTCCAAAAACTCAAGATTTCATTTCAAAGTTCAAAATTTTCTAACTTTAGCTATTTAGGTCCGAAACACGTCAAACGACGTTTGATTTCGACCAAATTTCACAGGAAGCACTTAACCAATATTTAAGACCTGTACCGAGCATCGGAACCAAAATACGATCCTGATACCTATGTTTTCAAACTCATTTTTATTTCCATTTTTTCTTATTAATTTCAGAAAACAATTTAACGAAAAAATTATTTTACCGGGGTTCTGGACCTCAAATTTTGACTTCGGATACATGCCCGAGTCCCATATCTTTCTACGGACCTCCTGGGACCATCACATTACCGATCCGGACCCGTTTACCAAAAATGTTGACCAAAGTCAACTATATCAATATCAATATCAAAATTCTTTAAATTTTCCATAAAATTCATATATCTTAACGTAACAACTTTCCAGCTTCGCGCCCGGACTGTGCACGCACATCGAGGCAACTAAGAGTGAGGTTTTCAAGACCTCGAAAGCGCGGAAAAAAGAAGAAATACGGTGATGACCCCTTTGGGCGTCACAGTTAAATCATTTTTTCATTAATTCAAGCATTTTACTCTTTATATAACATTTTGCAACATTTCCAAAAGCATAGAATGCTTTGTTCATATGACTAAAAGAAAAATAAAGAAGAAAATCGCCACCAGATATATTTGATAAATCATCTTAAATTTATGTAGAAGAGTCAACAGGTGCTGACAAATAACCAACCCACAATGAATAGGGAGGGTATAGTAATTCTATGAATGACCGAGTATCGAATACTGATTATAATATTAGCAAACAAATGTTCTCTTGCGCTTCCAGACATAAGTCAATATGTTAATCAAATGAGAGTGTCATATATAGACAGACCAATCGCTATGGTGTTCTAGCTACCAAAACAGCACTGCTTCTTTTTAGATCTTAAATAATAAGGACTTGTGAAAGCATTAAAATTTTATCTCACATGTGGAAGAAAAAAGTCAAATATTGTACAAGAATAAAGATCTTTCTTAGAATTTGTTAGCTATCTTAGAATTTGTTAGCTATCTGCATATAAAGAGATCACTTTTTTCCTCAAATTTCTCCTGAGCGATATTATAACAAAATATAAACCAAAGTGTTACTAATAAAATAGTTTGAAACTTGAAATATTATCTATTTGGATTTATAAACCAAAATATTTCTAATATTACTCTATTAAAGTGAGATTATTTAGGTTTTCTAATTGTCGCGCGAAGCGTGGATAACTTCACTAGTACACTTATATCAGAAGGATTACATTCTAATCTGCATAAACAAATATATTTCTAAAATATGTATCTAATAATCATTCTACATTACTGGTCAAGAATTTGCCTTGATAAAGCATCGCTGCTGACTACGGTCATTTTTGATTGGCTAAGCTTCTCTTTATACTAAATTGGGGAATTGAAAAGCCAAATTTTTGGCTTATCAATTCTGAAACGGCACCTTTATTCCTCTTTGTTGTTCTTAACAGAAATAAAAGCAATGGTGAGTATTCAGAAATGACAACATATACTAATTTAACAATTGAGTATTATATTAAAATTGGAATTAATTAACATTATATCCAATGTAACCATTAGCAATTGTTGCCCGTTGGATTTTCTAGTACGTATAGGGCCACGTTTTCGAAAAGGTGTATATAATAAGAAGAAGAAAAGGGCAAAATGCTGAGAAAAAAGATAAATAGAAAAGCTGGCACATAAGAGTGCCGCATCAGCTCACATATTGCCCAGCTTTATATTTAAATATAGATTGTGTGTCCGAAACCTAAACATTGTGGTTTTGGATTCAAAATACATTTCTATTGCCAAAAAATGTTACACTTATGTATATAATGAGGTATTACACCGCGCTATATTTTAAAGGTGTTTCGCTGTTAAAATATAGAGCGGTGTAATAACGCGCTATATCTGTTCATTAAAAAGCCATTCTTCTTCTCCAAAGAGTATGGTGGACCCCACGCGTCACACAAAAAAATAAGATTGTAGGTCCCGCACCCTACCCCAAGCCTTCTATTGTTGTGGTTTTCTCGTTTCGAGCTCAAATTTTCAATTTATCGACATTTCCAAAAAAAAATCGAGGTATTCCGATTTAGTTTATGTCGAAACTCGTATAATAATACATATTTGTTGTATTGATGTATTTTCTCGTTGTTTTGTGTTTTGTTTGTGATTAACGTAGTATGTTATTTTTATCCAGATTAAGATATTAGTGTTTTAAAAAAATACTTAAAAGTTGAGAAATCATTTTTTTTGTTAATAAAAATGTTCATAAATTTCTTTTACTGTTTTGTATATAATTTCGTGAATGTTATGTTATAAAAATATATTTGTTGTATTTATTTAGTTTAAATTATTTATTCGCTTAAAGACTAGTGCCCTTTTAGCGTAGTAAAGTGTAGAACCTTTGAGCGTAGAATCCGTGTACTTTAAATATCTACTATGTTGATAGATCAAACACAAACTCTATCCAATTCAATTTATAAAAATTAATTATTTAATTTACAAAACAAAATCACAAAATTATAAAATATTAAAATTGACACAATAAGAAATTGGGATAACTTTATGCTATTGGGCCTCAAAACGAGCATGTAATCTATAGGTATATACTCTGTCTAATTATAATTTATAAAACTTAATTATTTAAAACAAACACACAAAACTATGAAAATTTTTGAAATTGACACACATAAGAATTCAAGATAGCTTAGTGCTATTGTGCCTCAAATATCGATTCTAGAACCCATAGGTATATACTCTGTCCATTTATAATTTACAAAAGTTAATTATTTAACTAATAAAACAAACACACAAAATTATAAAAAAATGAAATTGACACACTTAAGAACTCAGGATAGCTTGGTGCTACTGGGTCTCAAATATCGAGCCTGGAATCTATAGATATATACTCTGTCCAATTATAATTTACAAAAATTAATTATTTGATTTATAAAACAAACACACAAAATTATGAAAAAATTAAAATTGACGCACATACGAATTCAAGATAGCTTGGTGCTATTGTGCCTCAAATATCAAGCCTAAAATCGATAGATATATACGCTGTCCAATTAAATAATTAAATATTAATTATTTACAAAACAAGCACACAATTAATATTGTTTAATTTTTACTAGACGACATGGACATGTCGCATGTGCATCCTGGACCTGTATTCGATGAGCTATTAGTGTTACAGGGCGATCATATGTCTACCTATGTATGGGAGGGAGAGGTACTGGCCCAGGCTCTCCGCACCAAGAGAGCGGACAACTTGTGAGATTTTATGAGAGGCAGAGATTTCCATCCCCGTGTAGTCCAGCACCTGCGGGATACAAGCTTCTATAGTATTTTTTAGATTCGACTAGTCTCTTATCACGGCCATGATATAGTAGTGTCAACCGGAGATGCACACGTTCCACCTGCCTATTGGCGAGGCCACCATCATACTGCAGGATATTGAGATTTTATATGGGATGCCTGCTGATGGACTGTAGGTGCACTGCCTCAGGGTATAAGATATATGTCGCATGTCCAGTATTTGGACTTGTTGCAGCATCACACTGGTTTAGTTTTAGGCCACAGGATGAGACTGTATGTTCAGGGGCCAGTCATATGGGTTTGCCAGCTATTAGACATCATTTGGATATATTGCACCCCGAAATTACCGGCGAGACAGATGATCTACATATTCACCGGTATACGAGGTTGGTGTTTGCTCCTTTTTTTTGGGGGAGGGGGTCTTGTTCCCAAACACTTCAGAAAATATAGTGAGTTTGCAATTTCTACATCATCGTTAGTTGCTAGATGCTTTACCCCAGTACAGCTAGGGTGTTGTTGTTCTCGCTTGCATGTATCGGCATCTGTGTCGGGCAAGCATTGGCACCCATGGCGACGTATGTGAATTTTTTCCGCTTCTACAAGTGACAACATATCGAGTACTCTGTTCATTACTTCCAATTCTTTCTAGTCAGAATTTATCTTAAACTTTACGTCAACTTTGTATGTTAGGTTTGCGCATGGGAGTGGTTCCTGGTATTGCAACCACCTCTACCACCATTACCTCCAGATGTATCACCTACATTTCTCCCTCTAGCTACGATGTGGGTTCTCCGGCGTGAAAATTACCGAGTTTATGATGCTTATCATAATCTCCCCCTTGTCAGGGAAGTGTTGGATATGCTAGAGGGTGCACAGGTAAATGTGTACCTAAACTTACTTGGTATAGTTTCACTTGTGTTGCGCATTCTTATTTTTAAGTTTTTATTTGATAGTTCATAAGGACACCATACAACAACGACTTGATAGGTGGCATGCCAATTATTGCTCGATCGGCCTACTGATTTGGAGCACTTTCGTCCCGCTAATGTGCCTCGATATTGTGGAGAATCATGCACAGAGCGAGTACTTCACCAGTTTGGCCGTCCGTAGTATATACCGAGGAGGCCTACATGGAGGCAACATATAATCAGCTGGATAATTGTTCCAGGGTGGGCGATGCATTTGTTGCATGCTAGAAGCGCAGGTCCATACTTGGGGCCAACGAGCCTACTTGATTCCACCCCCACATTCACATATCTAGACGATGACTATCTAGCTCTATACGTCTTAGTATCGTGTATTACCCGACTTTTTATCGGGAACCCCATTCATCAAGCTGGCTATCAGTACAGACCAACACCGGGAGGCACGAGGTAGGGGTATGTTATATGTATTCTTATTTATAATGGTGATATAACATTTTGTGATAAATATTTTAAATATTGTGCAGACTATTGGTCATCACTTATTCTACTAGTTGGGACTGCAAATGCAGCACCATGCCGGTGATACTGTGGTCGCTGAGTATGGGCGGCAGGTGACAGAGCTGGCTCTCCAGACACTACAACGATCTAGAGAGGCAAGCACTTAGATCACGACCCTGATTATGTGACATCAGAGCACCACCATCGAGGAAGTCTTGTCGCACGCCCGATGAGACGGGAAGGAGGCAGGGCTGTCCCGTGAGGTAGCACTATCCCACGAGCCAGGGGTGCCCCACGGGGTTGTAGGAGGCGACGAGGAGGTGGTCCCCAGCAAGGGAGCATTGAGGCACCTGATGAGGAGGTTGGAGCTGATCTATCGGGTGACATTCCTCATCCAGACAAGCATCCCAGCAGCATGTCATCGTACAACCTTCAGTTGCTACTACCAGCATTGCAGGTGACCTGTCAGATCCATTGTTGAATATGGGCACGATCTTCACCAGAGATTGGGAGAATTTCTTTTCAGGCATATCGACCACAGTTGAGGATCGACCGACCGAGATGAGGATGGTGGGTGCAGGTTAAGTTTTGGCTCATCATCGTCGGGTGCGGTGGATCTATCACAGGCGCAGGTATGTTTGTATTACTATTAAATTTTAATTTATTTTATTTTTTCAATGATTTTCCATAAATTAATTTTTATTTTTTTATTAAGGCTTCATCCCAGCCTGTCATGGAGGCTACTTTGTGCGATGCTGAGGACACCACGGAGGATGCTTATATTCAGGATCCCAACGAGACCATGGTAAGAAATTTTTGTTGACTTAACACGTACATTACTAAGATACATTTTCATATATTGAGCTTACTTATTGTATTGTAGGTTGTTGATGGACTGATGGCCCCTTGTACCGACCCTGCCGGCCGAACTGACGGTCATGCTGCAGCACATCCTCATATAAAGAGGCGACGTAATGAGGATAATATTGATAGTGTATCTGGGTGGGAGGGGATACGTCTCAGGCCAGCGGCTGCATTGAAGCACAAAGACTGTGGGACTCATTGATTTTCTTTTTTTATATTTTATGTAAATAATAAATTAAGTAAATAATAACAATAATTTTTTATGCTTACATAATATGCGCATTATGTTTTTATTACCTCCTTTCTTCTTTATTTTAACACTACAACACAAACACAAACATAAAAACTTAACATAACTTAAATTCAGTACACCTAATGAAAAAAAATGATACGGAAACATAAAGATACACTACTACACTCAATACGTATATGTCATCATTTAGTCACCACCGCCTAGTATTCTCTGCTCCAACCACTTAAATTTTTCTTTCAAGTTATTTTTTTTTCTTCCACCTCTTTGAGTTTCTCCTTCAACTCGGCAACTTCTCATTTGGATTGTATCTCTCTTTCCCACTGTTTTAAGGTCATATAATGAAGATACTACAACTTTTTTTTGTAGTAGTCGTGCTGACGGGGTTCATCAATACATACCTCAAATTGCAAAAAGGTTCGTCGGGAACGCTATAAAACTTGTTCATACACGCTCAGTAGCATCGTTCAGCTTCACCATCATCCCAACAATCTTGCATCATACATTTTTTGTCGCACTCGTACCTTGGTACACAAAGGGGTTCAGACATTTGTTAAAGCGTAAAAGAACTTGCTTTTATGGAATATTTGCTATTGGTTATTGTTAAGTGCACAAAATAACAAGAATGCGTCCTTTATTTATATGAAAGGAAAAAATGTATTACTTAACTGCGCTATACATATTGACTTTTTCTGAAAGAAAACAATTGTTTCGCAGTCGGTCAAGTTTTCAAACTGACAAGACAATACACAATATGTAGTATGTAACCATGCTATACATATTGACTTTTTCTTAAACGAAACATCTTTTTTGCAGTCTATTAGATTTTCAGACCAACAAGACAACACATAAAATGTAGTATTTAACCGCGCTATACATATTGACTTTATCTTAAACAAAACAACTTTTTCGCAGTCAATCAGCTTTTCTGGCCTACAAGACAACACAAAAAACGTATTATTCAACCACGCTATATATATTCACACAAAATGTAGTATTTAACCGCAATATGTTATGCGTGTCCCTATATATAGTCACATAATCAAAACATAAAACACACTCACAAATTCAAACTCTAACATAAAACACACTCACAATCAAAACATAATCAACTAGCAGTGATAATGAAGAAGAGAATCTCCCTTACATTGAAGTGGTTATGACTAATACATGCGTCGATGACAACGGTCTGGTAAATTATTATGTCCATTAAACTTTATTTCTTTAATAAAAAATACTTTTGTTTGTTATACCTTAACTCCAGAAAATATATATACATCAGTGTTGTATATCTTTATTCAGTTTATATTTTCCATATCTAAATAGTAATGCCTTTTTGTTAAAAGTATATTCCAAGAAAAATCTGCAACCATCTTCCTCTAACATTAGAACATGCATATCTTCACCATCGTGGCAAAGAGTGGTATGTAAATATGAGTGTTGGTGATCAAAGAAGGTTCAAGGTAGGTTGTAGACTTTTGTATTGAAGAATTTTATCAGTCAATGTTTCATCGTCAAATTTACTTTGGACGTGAAGGGAGACGAATATCCTGTTTGTACTAATTAGTTTTTCACTTGGTACTAGGATGTGTTTGTCTTAATTTATCCTTTTATTATTTTTATTTTTATGTATGTTGCTTTAGTTATGGTTGTTGTGTTTTTTTCTCTTCAAGTATTATGTTATGAAATTTCAATCTTCATATTGGTCTTCTTTACTAACAGCAATAAGTTGAATGTTGGAACTATCATATCATCACCCCAATTCAAAATGTCACGTTAGATAATAAGATGTAACAAGGCTATGGAACATTAGGATGTGTTTGGGTACATTAGACGAACTTGCACCAAGAGTTGGATTACCACCGCCACCCAAACCAACTCAAGGACATTTATGACGGTCGTGTCTTGTTTGCGAGCATATGCCATATTTACGCGGATAAACGGTATCACCAACTTCTATTTGGTTCCGTATATGCACTCTTTTGCACTTGCAATTTGCACAAATAGTCATTATTACACAGCATTTTAAATAATTTCGGTGGCCAATACTGCTCAGCATTCAATGGTTGCAATTCCCACTATACGTGTTTACGTATCAATACTGTATTGCATATCAACATAGTTGGTTGCCCCTAAACCCTTTTGTTGAAAGTACTTCATGGAATATGCGCACGACATGTGATAGATGGTCCATTTCCCATACAAACACAATCTTCTGGCTTCATTCATGGTGTGTAGATTATTCTTCCGGTTGTCCGCGGAAAGCGGTGCGAACTTCAAAAACACCCCGATCATGATCATATTGTAAATATGAACCCAATTTCCTCGCCTCCTGTATTTCTCAAATATTCACATCAATATTGGCATAAATTCAACATCCATGTCCATTAATTCAGATGAAGCTCTGTGCCTTTCAACAAACCTCTTCGCCATATGTTTGAATGTTATCGAGGCCATGGCAGTGACAGGCAATCCACGTGCAGACTTTAATTAGTCGTTGAATGACTCTGACACATTTGTATTTAGGGCTCCTCATTGTCTACCACCATCAATATGCAATGTCCACTTGGCAAGCTCATGTCCCATCAGCCAAGTATAGGCTCTTTCGTCTAACTGCCGGATCTCTTCTATGCGCCTCCTAAATTTGTACTGCTGGTGCTCAGTTGCAACCATCCACATTAAATCATGCAATTCCTTGATGGGATATTTCTTCTGGAAATTGGTCTTCAGGTGCCTCACACAGTAACGGTGGTATGCATACGGTTCCTTCCATTCAGGCAAATGCCGTATAGAACTTAAAATACGACCATGCCAGTCAGATATTAGACAAATACATGAAAGTTATTTGACAAAGTACTGCTTCAAGTGGTTTAAAAATAGCGTCCACGTCTCTTCGCTTTCATTGGCACAAATGACAAAAGCTAGTGAAAATATTTTCTCATTGGCATCCACTGCATAATATCATACTTTCCATAAACATGAGTACCGACTATGGAAATTACCGGACGACAATGTACAAAATCATCAATTGCTGGTTTAAATGACCATAACACGTATCTGAATATATATTTCGGTATTCTCGATCTCCGTTCATGCCTCCATTCAACAACAGTACCGGAGTTAAAGTGTTTCAGTGCGGCCATATACCTGGGTAGAGATAAAAATAACTTATCTCAGTCACCATAAACAATTTCAAATGTATATTTGTGTCCGAGATATGCCTTTTTTTTTGTTATAGTACACCCATATTCCTGGTGGACGAAAGCACTATACTCTTTCATTTTGTACCTAATGAACCTTCTAAGTGTGGACTTAATACAAGAGAAATCAAGTCTACATCCAAGTTGAAGTGATTCTCATAGAATGTGTCCATTTGACATATCTGGGTGCCAATATATTTACCCATTTTTCACAATCTTGTTTCCTTCTTGCTCGCACGCAACATCCAGTTACAACCCATAAAATCTCTACGACATACAGCCTTGTATACCTCCCGAGTTGACTCCCTTACCGTCATCTTACGACACTCTCTTATACTATAGATTTTTACAGCCTTGATTAGGTGAGCTTTATCAAGAAAATACATGACCTTTTGATAATAGGTGAATTTAACTATAATTAGGCCCTAAATAACCACCTTCTTATATAGTTTGGATGATAAAAATGATAACAAAATGCTCTGATTAGTGCTTTTAATGCTTTGCTGGTTATATATGACCAAAGAAGGCTATGGAGCACTTTTGGGATCAAATATGGAGAAATGGAGGTTGATCGTAAGAGATTCCATAAAATAAACCACGTGAAACAGCTCATGTCAGAATAGAAAGAGGACTGTCATGGTTCCACCGCGACCTCGGCAGAACCGCAGTGGAAGAGGGCTGCAGACAAACTAAGTAAGAATCAGGGAGCATGATTGGCCGCGGTTTGACCGTGATCATGGTAGAACCGCGGCGGACGCGAAAACTTCCGGGACTAAAGTGTAAAACACTGGATTTTTAGACTAAAACCCTATTTTAAATAGTAGACTTCGTCCAGAGAGGCATGTATTGTATTGGAGAGTTTTTTAGAAAGGAAAACAATTGTGAGAGATCACCCGAAACATCTTCCTTCTTTTCTCTGATTTTTCTTGCAAGTATTATGATGAATATTGTTTTAGTTAGCTTACACATAGTGATGAGTATTTAAATCCCTTGTCTAAGATTTTGATGGAACCTATTGTGGGATGAAATTCTTGTTTATGTGAATACAAATTGCTAGTTTCAATCTCTATTTGTTCAACTATGTGTTTGTTGTAGTTAATTAACAGGATCCTCAATTAGTTGTGCCTAGTTAGTGTGCATAACTCGGGAGAGAGTGCATATTTAGGTAGTTGTTGAACAATACCACTCTTAAAGTATATGAGGGATCAATAACCAAGGGTTTAAAGGTGTGATTAGGGATAACGAAGCCTTGGGTGTAATCTAAAGTGAATTGTGTTAAATAAAGCAAGCTAGTGTATCTCGGGAGAGTGCAACTAGTAAATTACTGTGATTACTCAGGAGGGATTTACGGTAAGAAGAGCGTTCATGATTGATAAAGATGTGTTGATAAATTTGTATGAAGCATAAACATAAGGAATTCCATCAATAGGGGAAGTCATTATCTTAGCGCTTTCTCATTATTGTTTACAACCTTAGTATTCCTAGTTTACAATTATTTAGTTACTTGCAATTTTAGTTATTAAAGAAATCATCAACTATGATTCAAACGTTTGGGGAAAGTGGTTCTTAAGAGTTTAGTGGGTCCAAAAATAGTGATTGATAGGTTAACTCTCTGTGGATTTGACTCTGGGAATAATACCCAGGTTATATTTGCAATGTCCGTAGTGTCCTTTTTATAAGACATAGTTGGGCATGATCAAATTTTGGTGTCGTTTCCAGGGAGTTAATGGAATTATCAATTACCATTGACAGAAATACAAAAATTTGTATTGTAGTCAGTTTTCTCTCTACATAGTTTTTTTCATTGAAAATTTGACAATTGTTAACTTGGTTGCTCAAGTGTATTCCTAGAAAGTCTAAGAGGACTAGAGAAATACTTGAAGGACTCTTAGACCCCGAGAAAAGACTCCAGGCATTGAACTGTGCCAACAAAATACTTCAACAGTTGCAACAAACACGCAAACTCGAAATTGATGTGGGAGACGTAAACGTCCCCAACGGAAACGTCAGGAATGAGCAAGATGGCTTAAATGCCAGAGAAATGGCACCTCATATGCCTGAGGGTGCACTATATGGCTGTGCATAACCCACAACTGACAATTTAGCCACTGCCACTGTTGTGCCCGCAATACGAGCTGAATCATTCCAGATCACAAATAACATGCTTCACTTGTTGCAAAACAAGGGACTCTTTTCTGGGACACAAATAGAAGATCCTCGACAGCACTTGAAGAACTTCCTATCTATATGCAAAACTCAAAGTCAACCCAATGTGACTCCGGAAGCAATCAACTGTTATTGTTTCCATTCTCGGTGATAGGGGCTACTCAGATTTGGCTATACTTGCTCCCCATAAACTCTATAGAAACTTGGGATGAATTAGTCAAGCAATTTCACAACAAGTTCCACCCGCCCAACAAAACTGCTCAACAAATTAATGAGATCGTGAGTTTCAAACAGAATCTAATGGAGACATTGCATGAGACATGGGCCAGGTTTAAAGGGATGTTAGCTATGTTTCTGCACCACGTGTACCAGAAGAGATGTTGGGACTGTCACACCTTCGTTTTTCACTTACTTGAAGGTATGTGCCACTAATTACTACTACACCCCGGGAAGGGATATAATAATAATAGGGAAGGATTTTTTTCCAGTTAAAGGACATTTGGAACGAGATTTATTTATTAAATTTCAGAGTCGCCACTTGGGAAAATAATGGTGTCCCAAGCCACCTGTTTAATCCCGAACCGAGGAAATTATGACTCTATTTAATAGTCCGCGAAATCAGAAATCCAGATAAGGAATTCTGTTAATCCGGGAGAAGGTGTTAGGCACTCCTGGATTCCGTGGTTCTAGCACGGTCGCTCAACTACCGTATTTGTTTTTATCCGATTTCTTTATATGCTTTAATTTTCATGTATTATTAATGTCCCGCTTTGTCATTATTTAAGAATTGCGACGTCGAGAAAATGCATTTCGAGTCACACCGTACCAGTACGCCTGTGACTTTAGTGTATTTCAGCTTCGCCGGGATTTGAGATTTGGGTCATATAAATGTGTACCCGTATTAGGAATGTAATATTATTAATTAGCAGGTTTTAGTTTTAGAACTAGGTGACAATTATATCTAACCTACAAAATTACGTTTAACTACAGCATTAGCCACTTATACTTTAATCTAGATCGAATTGATATAGTTATTTACTTATTACAAACCATTCCTAATGAATTACAAGAGATCTAAGGTTATAACTACAAACATAAAAAATAACAGAGATATAGCTTCAACAGAAAACAATCTAATACTTCATTCCTTCATCATCTTTTCAATTACACCTTCAGGGAGTAGTACTGTACCTGATCAAATAAAAGTAAACTGATAAGTTCTAAGAAGATAAAGGAGAAGAGAAGTCAGTAATAGCAACAACAGAATATCAACAGCAAACATGAGCAAATAGACAGCTTCCAAACTCAGTAGATAATCAAAATAACTCGAACTAAACAGAAATCCAAGCCAAGTTGAGATGAACACAACTGAGAAACAACCAGCAAGGATTCTAGGAATAATACTCGAATTGAAAGCTAAGTAACAGACAAGCAGAGTTCTGAAGACTAGAACTCTAGATTGAACCCACAAACTCTGAAATTTAGAGCTTAGAACCAAACATGAGACCTAATTTCGAATTGCTAAAACTGGAAATCCTAGAGTTGAATCCCCATAAATCTAACTCAATATATGAATTATCGAACTCTTCAAATTGGAACCCCTTTTTCAAGCTTGTAACGACCTATTTATAGAGTAAATTTTGGGGGGAACTTTGAATTAATTATTTCAATTTCCCTCCCCAACTCTTTTTAATTAAATCCATTAAAGTATAGCAGAATTTTAACGGAATACACTTGAACCCCTGCTATGAGGTCCTAGGCTGTGCCTTTTTGTTCTATTGGGCAGGTTTTACCTAGTTGCCCTCACTTACTAAGGTTTATTACATAATTACCTTTTAGTTATGCCTAGTATACCATTTATTATTCAAGTATTTTAAGAAAAACCAAGCACTAAAGTCATTTATATCCCCATAGGCTCTATGTAATCTACTGAAATACCATTTGTCTTTCCCCTTTTACCCTTTACATTTAGTCATATTTATCCGACCTACATTAGGTCTGTCAAGACTTGGGTATTTGACTGTATTTAACATATAGCCCCCTAAGACTTGTGTTAAAAATTAACCAATCTCAAACTATAGAACCTTTTCAATGTTAGCCAATTTTACAAAGATAGCCACTCACCAAAACTTATACTGTGTTGCAAACATAACCACAAAAGCATTTACACATATAACCTAAATACACATAAGCACTCAAAAGTGTAGAAGAAACTAACACACAAATCATATTGCAAATATAGCCATATTCATGTTGTTTTGCACAAGTAGCCCTAATTACGACTTAAATTTCAAATTAACCAGAACTCAGAGAGACAAGTTGATAATGGTTGAATTCCAACTAATTAAAACCCTAGTCGAGATAGGATATTTTGAACAATCACATGAAAATAGCTAATAGCACATGATTTATAGGTAGCTAATATCATAACTTAAGAACACTTAGACGATTTTAGGCACACAAGAAATAAGCTTCAGAACAAATATGAACAAGTATGAACAAGATATAGAACAGAGATAGATTCAGGTTTTTTAACATGCATAGGAATAGATTCAAGTCCTAAACAGATAAGAATACAAAAGATACTAAACAAAAACAGGTTCAGGGTACTCAGCTTTAGGGTTTTTCTTTTATTTTCCTTTTCTTTCTTTCTTTCTTCTTATTGATTTTTTCAGTGTTTCAGAGACTCGTGGTCTCCTAAGTGTCAGATCTCCCAAACTGGATCTTAGGAGTCTGATTTGAGTGTATGAGGGGTGTTTGGGGATTTGGGGTAAGGGTTTGAAGGATTCTTGTTTTGGGTGCTCGCCGGAGTAGGGTTCCGGCGAGACTTTTTCTAATATTCGAAGGGTTGGGATAATATTCAAGATATATGGTTATGGTGTGGTGATATATCATCTCAAGATGGTCATATGGTGTTAAAATGGGGTCTGGTTCATACGTTGTGGTTGCCGGCTACGGTTCTGGCGACCGAAATTTCAAGAATAGAGACTAGTGGGTTTCTGGGGTAGGGTTAATGGAGTATTGGGGTGTTTAAAGGTGGAGATGAGTGTTTGGGGGTTGGCCTGTGTCACGACCCCAAAAATCCGGTCGTGATGGCGCCCAGCATACTGCTAGGCCAGCCCGACCAATAAACAACAATTACGGAGCTATGAGCTCGCCTTATCCCATTTAAGCATAAAAAGTTATAAGACAACAGTGATGGATATATCAAAATAGGGAACCAAGTCCCAACACATGCCAACTCCCATAGATCGAAGGGTCAAGAGTCATGAGCCTTTAAAGAACATAAGTGTAATAAGGTTTACAACAAAACTCAGTGCGGAAAAAAATGACAACATGAACTGAAAAGACAGCTAGAAGGGGAGTCAGGTCCTGCGGACGCTGCAGCTACCTCGACTATCCCGCACAATGCCTCTGAGCGGCTACCAAATCAGGTCTGCTGAGAGGTACCTGGATCTGCCCACAAGGTGCAGGGAGTAAAATGAGTACTGCCAGACTCAGTGGTAATAAACAAGGGTAAGACAGCGTAGATAAGAAATCCACAATAAAACACTATGCAAAGCTGTAACCAATACCCTGTAACAGTTCAATATCAACAGTAGAGAACCAAAAAAATATCAACAATACAGTATAACAGCTAACAGATGTAGCTAAATGCAATGCAATGCATGAAATGACCGCTACGGCGCGTAGCCCGATCCAATTTGGGTACCCGTGCTCACTGTGGGGGTTCAGACTCCGGAGGGGCTCCTACAGCCCAAGCACAATATCATGAATATACGCTGCGGCGTGCAGCCCGATCCACTACCAGTCAGCTAAATGCAAATGCAGCCTCGCGGGCTCAAAAGTAGTTTGAAAACTCTTTTATCATTTTTCAGTTGAAAACAGTAAATGTCAAGTTCCAGAGATTGGAAATATCATGATAACAGTAATAGCTACGCACTGGTAGTAAAACTAGCATGTCGATATCACAAGACAATGATAACGACCCTCGCAGGATCCAATAACTAGCTCACAACCCATAAGTATACTCAACCATCCAAGAAGGAGGTTCAACGGCTCAAGAGTAGCCAACATCACAATATAATATGCAACCATCCGAGAAGGATGTTCGACGGCTCAAGAATGGAAAATATCATAACACAGTATCAACAGGTCAGACTAAGCCATAGTCCCCAAATAACAATCGACCCCGCACTCACAAGAGAGTACGTGTCTCGCCGCTATACAGCGTCACGAATTGGTATACCGGGGTTTCGAACCCGCTGGTCATCACCCACATCTATTACTCATCTTAATAGAGCTCGACGACTACTCCGCAATGCCCTTTCCACGAGAATCAAGCTCCGCACGCATAGAATCTGATCAAATGTAGTAGAAATACAACAAATTAGACCAATGGGACGACACCCAGTCAAAACAACTCAATTCTCCCCAAGCAGCAAGATCCTACTTCACAATATTGTTTGTTGTACTTTTTCGATTGAATTTTTTGTTTGGAAGAAGGTTCCGTTTTCCTACTTTGTCAGGGTTTTGTCTCTATTTCTCATGTTTCGCAAGTGGACAATCTTTGATAAAACGCCCTACCTTTTCACACCTGTGACAGAGATCATTGCTCCTTGCTTTACTAGAACTTCCCCTCTTTGGTATAACACCATTCCTTCGCACCATCTTTTGAAATCTTTTAGTAAGATAGGCCATATCACTATCTTCTTCACTCGAGTCACTACTTTCAGCCTTGAGTACCAGGTTCTTTTCCTTCTTTGGCTCTCTTCTTTCACTGTCTTTCTTTCTTTTTATCTCATTTGTCTTCAGATTGCCAATCAGCTCATCTATGGTTAGAGCTTGTAGATCTTTAGCTTCAGTGATGGCATTTACTTTACTTAACCATGAACCAGGTAGAACACTGAGAATTTTTCTTACAAGCTTGTTTTCGGGAATAACATCTCCAAATGAAAGAAACTCATTTATGATGGATGTGAATCATGTGGGCATATCTTGTATAGACTCATCATCCTTCATCCCGAAGAGCTCATACTCTATGGTGAGCATGTCAATATTAGACTGTTTAACCTGAGTGGTTCCTTCGTGCGCGGTTTGCAATGCTTCCCATATTTCTTTGGCAGTATCACAAGCTGAGACTCTGTTGTACTCATCGGGTCCTATACCACATACCAAGATTTTCTTAGCATGATAGTTCTTTTCTACAGCTTTTCTATCAATATCACTATACTCATTCTATTTTTTGGCACCATTGGTCCAGTTTCTTCAAACTTCTTCATAGGAACATGTGGACCATCACAAATAATATCCAATAACTCAGAATCCTCAGCCATGATAAAATCATGCATTCTTATTTTCCACCACCCATAGTATTGTCCATTGAACCTGGGTGGTCGATATGTAGATTGACCTTCTTCAAAATTTGATGGAAGCAGTCACGGGGATCCTTCCTAGGTGTTAGCCTAATAGGAGGAATCTGCTTTGGTACCAATTATTAGTTTGTATGATTCCACCAATTAGTAAATTACCTAGTCCTCTATGAGGTTATTCTAGGAATGCTTAATAAAGCTGTAAGTAAAAAAGAAAAGGGATTTTTACGTGAAAAAAACCCATACAAGGGGACAAAAAAACACTACCTACACCTGTAGGCTTTTAACCTCACTAACTTACAATCTTACTATTATAAGACACTTTCAAATGACTTTATTACAAATACCTTGACTAACTTGTGATGCTCTCACCACAAGCCATTTTGTAACTCTTCTAGTTACAAAGGCTTTAAGCTTATGACTAAACCTAATCACAACATAAACTCAAAAGTTTACAGATTTTTGGTTTTCCTAAGACAAAGCTTCTAAGAGAGCATGATAGGAGATACAATGGAGAATAAACAACAAGATTACAACTCAACTATGGATACACATAAACTCATTATGAAAGTGATCCTTAATGGAGTTGTCTTCTTGTTCTTGATACACCAGTGACTTTAATGCCGGATGCACACTGTTATGCTTGAGAGAATATCACTGAATGCACATATTTTGTGTCTTGCACCAGGTTTTTATACTACAAAAGATATCACAATGGATGGTGATGTCAAATCTTGGTACACGCTTCTTCCCAATGAGAACTGACTAATGCACTATCTGTTGCACAATCACTTTTGTGCAGTTGCGTTCTAGCTGTATATTTGACTTGTACTTGTGTTAGAGAATACTTATTGTGTTCCTATGTTGTAGCAGTTGCGAGACGGTCACTTTCTACTGTTACTTTCCAACTATACAATTGACTTGTATTTCTGTCAGAGAACACTAATGTACCATTTCCCTGTTGTGTTTCTCTTTGTAATAGTTGCAGACATTCACTAATTTGTACTTCTGTAGGAGAACACTAAGGGACCAGGTTACCAAGTCCCTGTTGTGTTATTTCTTGTGATTGTTCATTCATTTCCTGGAGATCAGACTAGACATTATTTATTAAAATGTATACCACGTGGGCCAGGTTCTCTATATAGTTCTTCACAATAAGTTTGTTAGATCATTAAAACATAAGAGGCATATAAAGATATTAAGGGTGTGTTTGGTATGAAGGAAAATATTTTCTGGAAAATCTTTTCCAATTTTTCCATGTTTGGTTGGCTTAAATGTTTTGGAAAACATTTTCCTTATCAATTCATTTTCCTCCAATTGGAGGAAAATGTTTTCCTTATCAAAAGAAGGGAAAACATTTTCCAAAGCTCCTTCTCAACCATTCTCACACTCACCAACCCACCCCACCCCCTCTCAAAAAACTAGTTTTTTTTAGAAACATTTCAGTTTTTCCGTTACCATCCATCCTACTACCCCTCCACCCCACCCCGCAAAAAAAAAAATTCTTTTACCTTAATTTTTTTTCTATAATTTTAAATTTTTGTTTTCTTATTTTTCTGCACCACCTATCCCCACCCCCTCCCCCTCCCCCCGCACAAAAAAAATTACTTTTTTTTGTAATTTAAATTTTTTTTTTCGATTTAATGTCCCCCGCCCAAGCCCCCCCCCCCAGCCCTCCAGACCCCCCCCCCCGAAAAAATTTTAAAATATATTTTTCAGTTTTTAATTTTATTATTTATCATTTAAAGGCTCAATATTTTACAAGTTCCAAAATTATGAGTTCGAAAGTTTACGGGTTTAGAAATTATAAATTTACCGATTCGAAAATACGCGATTTTTGCGTTAAAAAGTAAAGCATCACATTAGTTCCTTTAGATTGTGTCAATTTTTAGAGACTTCGGGAAGGGGAGGGGTGGGGGAGGGGTAGGAGAGTTGCAAAAAAAATATTTTTCTAAAAAAACTATTTTTTACTCTCTAACCAAACATAGAAAATATTTTCCGGAAAATGTTTTCCACTTACCAACCAAACAAGAGAAAATAAGTGATAAAATCACTCATTTTCCATGAAAATATTTTCTAGGAAAACATTTTCCATGGAAAACATTTTCCTTCATACCAAACACACCCTAAAAATCCATCAAAGAGGAAACCCGTGAAATCCCGTTTATGCTAGTTGTTTAGATTACATGTGATTTTGTTACTAGAATAACTTCCGCTGCTTATTATAATCCATCAACTATTGTTTGTTAGCTAGAGTCGAATCTCTGACCTTCTGTTCTTCATCATTGAAAACTCAAAATCCTTTTTTATAAGTAAAGTCTATTTACATGTACATGAATTTTAGAGTCTCCCTTTTTTATCTTCCAAGTTGTTCTTGTTCATTAACTGGAGACTACATCACTCACTTTTTCACTGAAATATCTAATTGAAATGTTGCTCTCTCTGTCAGAGAACTCAGATCATAATTTGCAGAATTAAGCAAGTTGTATTCTCCAATGGCATTTTAGATTTTTAATTGACTCTCAAATCAATAAGAAATTTTTCTCCCTACTTTTCTCTACAATATTCTTCTTCTTTATTGTGTTATAACACATTATCAATACAAGACTCGAATCAATTGAGTAGAAGCTTTGGGATTGATCATAATAATTATCAATTATTCCATGAACTTCCTTCATAATTTCTTTTATTCTATAATTTGATTTTAAATATAAGCAAAGACAATAAATTTTGATTATAACTCCAATGGAGTTAATAAGAAATCACTCGAAGTAGTAAAATTTTTCTGTCTTGCTATTGATCAAATTCATGTATGATTGTGGGCAAAGAAGTGAAAATTTGTACCATTGAATTTGCTTCATTCTCATTTCTTAAGAGAATCATTCCTTAAGAGAATGTGGTATCAATATGTAATAAGTCTCAAAGAAGACAAACTTATTACTATAAAAGTATCAATGGATGCGGACGTGATAATAGACAAAATTATAATCGTCATCATCGTGGTTATGAAAATAATAAGAATTCTCAAAATAAACTCACTCTATGAAAGTAATAAGAAAATGTATATTTGATTAACACCATAATGTACAAATATGAGTTTCCTAAGTTGATGAAGTAAGTTAGTTTTTCTAACATGATATAACAGTTGATAAAAAGTTATATGGAATGAATAATTATTTATACATCTAGATCCTCGAATAAGATAATATGAACTTGAATTTCATAAAAAGATAATTCTTCAGCAATATATTGCAAAGCATGCCAATCGCATTTGCTGACCCAAAGAAAGTAACTATATTATCACTCAAAATGCTCCTATTAGAATAAGTCCTAGAAGGACAAAGACTATGATACGGTTAAAGCATAAAGACAAATCGACCTCAAATAAGATTCTTGAAAAAGAAGTTGAGCAAATGTTCAAAATGATCATAATAAGGAAGCAAGTGATGTTGAAGATCACATGACATAACACTTCATAAAATCTCAGGAGAGGTTCAGGTACCTGAAAATATGAATGAAGAGATCTCTATGTTTTGTCTTTATGAAAAAAAATATTAGAACCGATATAAAATGTTCGTCAAAAACATCTATCACATAGCTAAGTATAGATGAGGACCTCAAGTCCGTCAAATACAAACATAAAAATATTGACCAAATAGAAGAGACACATTTCAAATAGAATTGGTTTCATATGAAAGACATAGTTTTGAACCTGCAGTTCAAACACTTGAAAGTTTAATGCCAATGATATGCACAATCAGTTTTCGATATCTTATTTGTCTAGAATGACATGAAAACTTGATATGCATCTAATTAAAGTCTATTGTATAATTTAACTTATATAACAATCCTTGAAGCATACATAATACTTGGTACTAGAGTACCATATCCTAAGTACTATTTGCGCATATATGTATCTTGCTATAACTATAAGCATGATAATATGATAACGATGATTGTCAAGGTGCAACATATTCATTGGAGTTAATATGGCTATTTTATTCATCAAATCTCTAATGTCAACCTTCAAGAAGCTAGTGCACAAGATTGGAATGCGAAGGCTCAATGATGCGAATTGACGCTCTCATCAAGGGGAGTTAATACGTGTTGTACTCTTTTTTCCGTACAAGATTTGTCCCGTTGGGTTTTCCTTACAAGGTTTTTAATGATCCAACCAAAAGGCCAATTTCTAAACATGTGTAATCTTTTTCTTTCTCTAGAACTTTTTTCCCATTGGGTTATTTTTAGTTAAGAATTTAGCGAGACACATTATCTATTGGATAGATATTCAAGGAGGAGTGTTATAATATACACATTATCTATTGGATAGATATTCAAGGAGGAGTGTTATAAATATTATTTTTTATGGTGAATGTCTATATTTTAGGGTTTGTTACTTGATGACTAAGTCACTTTTTTCCTACAAAATAGATGAGTTCTATTCCATTATAAATGAATCCTAAATCAATACGAATTCTCTCTCTACTTTTCTCTACAATAGTCTTCTTCTTTATTGTTTTATAAAGAGTTTGCAATTTTACGGAGTAATGGGAGAATTTAGGAAGTCCGATTTGATTTGATCTAGGCTTTTCAATAGTATGTTTTATTTTTAACCTGATCCCATTTCGTTCTTATATTTCTCATTCTCAATTCATAACTCCAACTATGATTTTGAGCAGCCATGTTTAAAGTGGATTCAAAAGCTCTATACTTTCGTTTGTTAGGATCGAAAAAAATTAGGTGTCATGTAAAAGCTAATAAAATAAATCTTGAATGATGATAAATCAGATAATAAAAAAAAACTATACCAAAAGAAACACAAACATTTAATGTGATTCGGTTAATTGACTTGCGTCCACTGTGGATAGAGAAATTCACTATAATAAAAGAGAGTACAAAATATAATCGAGAGTTCACGAAGAGACAAATACAAACGACACACTAACACGTGTCCCATAAATTTCTTCTCCTAAACATGACTCTCAAACTCTATATGGCTAGTGTTGTGTCAAGGAGGAGGCAAAACCGAAAATAAAGAAGATAAAGAACACCAAATTTTAACGTGAAAAACCCTTCAAATCGAAGGTAAAAACCACGGGATCACAAAGATCCAAAAAACTCCACTATAACAATAAGAGGGTTACAACATTCTCCAAATTGGCTACACAACAAGGGCCAAACACGGAGCAACAATAGCAACAATAGCAACAACTAATCAATTGAAAACAGAGTATAACCCACAAAATGAAGCTGTTGTTCGAGGCATGAAATAAGATGCTACGAACTCCAAATCTGATCTCAGCCGTTCAAATCTAAGATCAAGACGTTACAAACACTCAGTCAAACGTTTAGCCCAATCCAACGGTTAACGAATCAAAAAATGTGATTTCAATATTGGCTAGTCGGAATAAAAATCTGCAGCAAAAGAAAAATATTTTTCTTCTCTCTTGATGAAGGCTCTCTCTAAACCACTCTTATGTGCTTAAGTCTTTCAAAAACTTGTATCAATGAGCATAGAATAATTCTCCAAGGTTGTCATATTTATAGATCATGAGTGGTGCTTTCTCTTAAAGCTAAAACCCACTCAAAATAGGAATAAACCGAATTGACCGGAGTGCTAAGCACGTTGAGACAAACTTTGTGGTGGAGATCTGGAGATTCCTGTTAAAGGCTATGTGAAGAAGGTGGATCAAGTTTATTTTGTTAGAAAATTCAGGCCAAGAGGGAGAATTGTTAAGTGTTTGCCATAATTTTCTTACCATATTTGATTTTCCTATCTCTTGAAGGAAAAATGGCAATATAATTACCTTAACTGGGTTTTTCTTTTTCTAAAAAGAAATTATAAATCGCCAATATTTGGCTAGTCCTTTTTCTTGTAGGAAAATATTTGGACTTCTATAAATTGAGTATCCTTCCTTCACATTCAGTAGCATCCATAATGTAGCCATATGGGGCTTGAGAGTAGTGTTTAGGGGGAGAATTTTACGGGACAAGTGTTAGTGTATCACTTGTGTTTGCCTCTTCGTGAGGTTGTTCTCTCGATATTTTATACTCTCTTTTATTATAGTGGATTGCTCATCTTCGCTGTGGACGTAGGTCAGTTGACCGAACCACGTTAAATGTTTGTGTCTCTTTTGGTAGATTTCAATTTTATTGTGTGATTTATCGTCGTTCAAGGTTTGCTTTGCTAGATTCCGCATGACACCTGATTTTTTTCCCGATCCTAACAACTACATTATAGATGCTACTGAATGAGAAGGACAAATATTCAATTTATAGAACTCCAAACCTTTTCCTACAAGAAAATGGACTCGCAAAATACGAGACATTTAAACTCTCCATATTTCTCACACATTTAGGCTTACACACAAATAGATCAATATTCTCGATCTATTTTAATTGCTTTCTTGTCATGTCAAGTAGTGATAGAGGCAAAGATTTGGCTGAGGGATCATCAAGATCCCCAAGAGATAAATCAATAACAATACCTAGTCGATACGAGTCTAAAAAACGACGAGATTGGAACACTTTTAATCAGTACTTGAGGAATCAAAGACAACCAATTCCCCTATCTCAGTGCAATAACAACCACGTACTAGAGTTTCTTCGGTATCTGAACCAGTTTGAAAAGACTAAGGTTCATTTACAAGGTTGTATGTTTTATGGACAACCCGAGCCCCCGGCTCCTTGTACTTGTCCGCTTAGACAAGCTTGGGGAAGCCTCAGTGCACTCATCAGTAGGCTTCGAGCCGCCTATGAAGAAAATGGCGGTTCGCCTGAGACAAATCCCTTTGCTAGCACCGTGATTCGCGTGTATCTTAGGGAAGTGAAAGAGTGTCAAGCTAAGGCGCGTGGCATTGCATGTAAGAAGAAACAAAAGAAGGCTAGCCCTAGCAAAAGAGTACAAAATATAATCGAGAGTTCACAAAGAGCCAAACACTAGCGACACACTAATACTTGTACCATAAATTTTCCCCCCTAAACACAACTCTGAAACTCCATATGGCTGTATTATAGATGCTACTGAATGAGAATGACGGAACTCCAGACCTTTTCCTACAAGAAAATGGACTCGCAAAATACGAGACATTTATATTTCCTTCTAAGAATATGAAAACCCAACTATGGTAAACAATTGTCCTTTCCTTTACCAAATAGAAAAACTAAATATGATAAGAAAATCATACAACACCTAACATGCTTGACTTTTTAATCAAATAATTTATGGTAAGTCAGACACTTAAGCTTACATTAGCTTGTTTCTGTTTCGTCATTCTCTCATTTTGTTTTTGCTATGCTTATTATTGACAAAAGAATTTTGTACACAATATAGATCTTTTCCATTCTCCATAGCAGCAAGAGAATGACTATGACAACAAATATAAAGGTAGTTGTATATTGAAAATTAAACCCAAGTTGAAAACTTTTAAGTTAACACTTCAATTTTATATCCGAATTCCAAAGTAAATCTCAACCAAGATTACAGGGACCAGATGAGATAAATACTACTCAGTTCTTTTATTTTATGTAAATAGTAGAACGTACACCTAGTATAAGACTGGTGCAGACAAAGAGTACTAAAATAAGAACAAAGCAGATAGAATTCATCTCTTTTCATTCTGGAGTTAGCGCACCAAGCATGAATGAAGAGATGATAGGAAGTGTAGTTTTAATTTAACACCTGGGATATGGAACCCCACAAGTGCGAGCAACTTTCTTGGCAGCAGGAGAGTTAACATACTTCTTTAGATTTGGGTTCTTGAGATATTGGCAGAGGCAAGGTTTTTGTTGCTTAATCTTGCTGCAGCACAGTTTAGACGGTGGTGTTGATGATCTGATAGCACCTAGGCAAGGACTCAACTGAACTGGATTACATGTGGCAGCAAATAAGATATGTGCTTCAGCAAGAAGCAGTACTAGTAGTGTGACAAGCACAAGTTTTGATGTTCTCTGCATTGTCAGCTGTTGTTCACTGAATATAATGATGTCTTAATTAATTTGCTAGATTGAAGCAATAGAGAAGGAGTTGAAGGAAGGAATTTGGGATGAGCTGCAATTGGCTTAGCATTGCCTCAATTTATAGAAATAAATTAGAGTAATTAGGAAATGAGTTTGATTAAAGTAGTAGCGCATGATGTTTAATTAACTCAAAACTATGATTGCCGGGGGTGGCCCAGTTGGGCTGGAGGGGTTATCCATAGTGATCAAATCATTCTTAATGTCCTATGGGTCTGAGTTTGTTGTCCCACAAAGTTTGTCTAGTGCAATTTATATTCCCTACGTAATTTGTAGCCTATTATACAGTTAACAAGTGCACGCAGAGTGTTCACCCCAAGAATAGAGACGGTGGCAAAAATTGCCATGCTTATTACCTACTTCTAGCTCTGGATATCAAGTTAATATTTTATTACACCATCAAGTTACTATATGATCTCGCTTCCGAAAGTAAATTAGATAGCCTTTTATAATAATTTAAACAATACAGCTGGAACTTTTAAAAATATTAGTGTATATAATTTAAATCGTGTGAATATATGTTGCTTCAAAAGGTAGTTATCACACGTTTGGGTATGGTGCTGTTGGTATGGGTAAATGCATAGTACCGTATACGTTTTACCTTTGCCCTTTTATCAGTGAGATAAGGAATGCTATCGCAGAAGAAGTTGAGCAGCAACCTAAAGTTATCATTTTTGTATAATGTGAACAAGTGTGAGTCTTATGAAATACTAGTGGGCTGGACCACTATAGATGATGAAATGCTTGAATTACTGTCAAACATTTCTGTAACAACTATGTTTATTTCATATTTTTTTTGGTTGTTATAGCAAGTATAGGCGAAATGACTTCCTGGTCACTTAAACTTGTAGGGCTTTTTGAAAGCCGATATACGAATTTTGAATGTTCCTATTTGAACACCTCTATTTGAGAAAATATCTATTAATAAACACATTTGACCGTTGACTATACTTAGGTGGGAATGTTATAGTTGATGTGGCTTATTGCGTGTTATTCACCGGTATTAAGCGCGTGAATATGATGATTAATTAAAAAAAGATAAATAATTAAATTTTTTTTAAAAAAAAGAAAAATTCATCAAGTCAAATTTAGAGATTAGGCACTTTAATTCATCGGGTCTCACTATTCTTCAATTTTTAGCCATTCAATCTTGCAATTCCAAGCCATAGAGATTGTTCTCCACACCAAGAACTACCCCTCCACCAAAAATCAGGAGATTTCATGGTAGGAATCGCCACTTCCAATGGCCTGCAACTCTCCGACGGGCTCCAGTTGGTCGAAGATGGCGTTCCAGTGGTCCAAATCACCCAAGAGCAATGACAATCAATTCCTGATGCTGAGGAGGTCACGCTAAACGATCACTACAACGAAATAGTTGTCACAACTTTAAAGAGAACCAATCCTACGACAGTATTGATCAGAAAATTTCTCTGGCCATCTACCTAGCTAGAAAAAAATAAGAATAACTGGAAAGAGAGGAGAGGATGAAGAACCTATAAAGGGAGTGCTGATATGAAAGTAGACGAATGAGTTGCAGGTATGGGGGAAGGGGGATATGTGACGACCCGACCCGTTGTCACGAGAGTTACCGCCCTATTATTTTTCCTATTGTATTGTATCATGTTCTGTATTAGTATTAGAGTCTATCGGGTGAATTTGGATTGATTCTGGTTGATAATAAGGCATATATCCTCTTAGAATGAAGTTTGTTTCAGAAAAGTCAACCTGAAGTTCACTATGTGGTTAGAGGACTCGGATATGGATTCTAGTGGTTTGGTTAGCTTCAGGAGGTGATTTGTGACTTAGGGGAGCGATCCGAATTGAATTTGGAGATCCGGTGTAGAAATAGGCTTGAATTGGCGAAGTTGGAATTTTGGCGGAATCCGATTGATAGGTGAGATATTGATCCGGGGGTCGGAATGGAATTCCAACAATTGCAATAGCTTTTGTTAGGTGATTTTGGATATGTGTGCAAATTTTCAGGTCATTCAGACATCGTATGGTCGGGTTTTTGATGGAATATAGGTTTTGGAAGTTTTAGTTGAAACTTAGGCTTAAATCCTCTTTGATTTGATGATTTTTGTGTTTAAGGATGTATTTTTATGATTGGAACAAGTTCGTATCGGGTTTTGGAGTAGGTTGATGGTTTTGGTTGAGGTCCCGGAGGCCTCGGGGTGATTTCGGGAGTCCAAACTGATCATTTTTGGTTAAGCTAAGGATTAGATTTTACTGTCATATGTTGCAGGGTCTTTGTTCAATGCAATCGCAGGGGTTGTGTTGCGATTGCATAGAAGGTTTGGGGGAGGATCTGAATTTGTCCAATGCGATCGTGGTCAGGTGTATGCGATGGAATAGTTGAAGGCAATTGTATTCTACGATCGCAGTTGTATCTATGCGTTCGCATAGGGTATTTGGCCAGGGGTCCCAGGTTATGAGTTTGTTCTATGCAATCGCGGGGTATTGAGTGCGATCGCATAAGCCATTTTTGTAGGGTGGAAATTTTGTTCTATGCGATTGCAGGTCTGGTGATGCGACCGCATAGTGTATTTAACTGGGCGGACAGAAGGGTTTAAAGACATTTCATCCGCGAGCATAATCATATTTTCTCCATCGTTGGGCAATGTTTGAAGCTAGTGGACGAGGGATTAAGATATTTTCACCTAGTTCTTAATTGGAGGTAAGTTTTATGGACTAATTACGTGATTTTATCCTAGAATCTTCATCTAAATCACTCAAAATTGGAGGAATTAAAGTGTAAAATATAGGGTTTTTGCTTGAAGCCAAAGAAATAGTAAATTGATAATTTGAAGGGTCAAATAGACTTCGATTTTGATAAATTGTATATGTATGGACTCGTGGCGAGACGAGGATTCTGAAAATGTGAATTTCATAATTTTTCGAGAAGTAGGCCCGGGGCTCGAGTTTGGGAAACTTCGTATTTTTGGGTGTATTTTGAGTTATTTCAATTGGGTTATGTTCCATTAGCCTATTTTGATGTATTCCTATTGGTTTTGATCAGATTTGGCACCCGTGGAGGTTGATTATTGAGGAAAAGGCATTGCGGACTAGTTTCTAAGCCGGTTCGAGGTGAGTAATGAGTGTGTATAATGACCTGAGGGTTTGAAACTCCGGTATATCACTATGTGACGCTGTATTGAGGAGAGACACGTACTCTACTGTGAGAGCGGGGTCGATTGTGACTGGGGACTATGGCTTAGTCCGACCGTATGGCATTGTATTGTGTTGTTGGCTATAAATGAGCTGGTAAACCTCTTACTTGGATGGTTGTGGATATTTGGGCTGTGTGTCAGTTATTTGGATCTCTTGAGGATTGTTATCATTACCTCTATGATTATAGCATATTTTCATAATATCAGTCCTGAGCTAAACAGTGTCTAAAATGCTTTTTAAAACTCTGAGATTTTTGAACACTGATTTCTATTATTTCTGTTAAACGGATTTAAAAATAATAATTAACTGTTCCTGTGAGGCTTGCATTGCATGTAGCTAGACTGGTAGTGGATCAGGCTGCACGCCGCAGCATATGTCACTGATATTGTGCTTGGGCTGTAAGAGCCCTTCCAGAGTCTGAACCCCCACATCGTGCGCGGGTACCCAAATGGATCGGGCTACGCGCCGTAACGGTCATGTTCATGCATCTGCATTGCATTTAGTTATTTTTATTGTACTGCTTTGGCTGTTATTGCTTTCTCTGAGACTTATACTGTTAAAAAGGATAAATTGAGGTATTGTATAGTCTTACCGTGTGGTACTATTGGGTATTCTTACCTTCAATATCATTATACATGCTTATTACCACTGAGTTAGAAGTACTCACTCTACTCCCTGCACCTTGTGTGCAGGTCCAGGTACATCCCAGCAGGGCTGATTCTCCAGCTGTTTCAGAGTTTATATTCAGACTGTCGAGGTAGCTGTTTGGCGTCTGCAGGACCCCACTTTCCTTGTTTTCCTTTACTCTTAGATTTTTCCATGTTTGTCAGATACACTATATATATAGTATCATTGTTATATTCCTTGGTATAGGCTCTTGACTTGTGACCCCAGATTCTGTGGGAGGTGTTATGCTGTATTTGGGATATTTTTGCCACTTATGCTAAATTTTTTATTTTGTTTGTCATTGTTAATGCTTTTGAAAGTAAAATCAGAGCGGGTAGCTTGGTATTGTGTAAGATTGTTCAGGCTAGCCTAGAAATATGCTGGGTGCCATCACGACCGGGTTTTGGGGTCGTGACAAGTTAGTATTAGAGCGTAGGTTACTAGGCGTCATGAGTCTTGAGCTGGTTAGTATTGTCTTGCGGATCAGTACGGAGATCTCTGTATTTATCCTCGGGAGGCTACAGACCTTTTATGAAACACTTCATATTCTTGAACTCTGTCGTGCAGTTTTGTTGTTCTGAGAACTGAACTTCTGTATTTTATTCTCTCGTAGATGGCGAGGACTCGTGCTTTGGGACGAGGTGGATGACCACCATTGCCACCAGCTAGAGGCTGTGGTCGTGGCCGTGGTCGTGGTCGTGGTAGAGCAGCAAGGGCAGTGCCAGTAGACCCACCTGTCGCCCCTATTCAGGATCAATCCCCAGTAGTTGAGGGCTCCAGCAACACACGCTCAGGCACCGGCAGTGCCTATTATTATTCTTGGTCTTCAGGAGGCATTGGCCCTGATATTATCTGTTTGCACTGGGTTGGCTTAGGCAGTTTCAACTACTACTGCCACATCGACATCTCAGACTGGGGGTGGTCATCGGACCCCCACAGCTCGCACACCAGAGCAGGTTGTGCAGGGACTTCAGACGCCAGAGGCAGCCCCAGCTCAGGTAGTTGCACCAGCTGTTCCAGTTGCGCTAGTTGCACCAGCCCCATGGTATGTTATTCCGGTGATGCATGACGATAAGCAGCGTCGGTTAGAGAGATTTGGCAGAGTTTAGCCTCCTACATTCAGTGGTACTGAGGGCGAGGATTCCAGGGATTCTTGGACAAGTGTCACAGGATGTTACGTACAACAGGGATTCTTGAGTCTAGTGGGGTTTCTTTTACTACATTCCAGATTTCAGGGCCAACATTCATATGGTGGGAGGAGTTTGAGAGGCGTAGGCCTGCAGGGGCAGCACCCCTTACCTGGCAGCAGTTTTCCGCTCTCTTTTTAGAGAAGTATGTGCCACAGTCCCGCAAAGAGGAGCTGCGCCGCCAGTTTGAGTTGCTAGTTTAGGGTGATATGATAGTGACTCAGTACGAGTTGAGGTATACTCAGTTGGGTAGGTATGCTACATGGATGATCTCGACAGATCGGGAGAGGATCATGAGATTCATAGATGGCCTCAACTATTCTATTCGTATCTTGTTGACCAGGGAGAGGGTAGTGGCAGCGTCTTTTGAGAAGGTTGTGGATATGGCACGCCAGATTGAGGTGGATCGTCGTCGAGAGTGAGAAGAGAGGGAGGCCAAGAGGCCCCGAGGCTCGGGCAGCTATAGTGGTGCTCCATCTGGGGGCCAGTTCCATCAGGGTAGAGGTCATTCATATAGACCTCCTCAGTCAGGTCACCCAGAGCATAGTGGAGCTTCTTTCAGCCATGGCCGTCAGGGTTATCAGTAGGGCCAATCTTCACTCAGCGCCCTCCCAGCTCAGAGTTTATCACCTTCTTCTTCATCCAAGGATTCATCTGCGGTGAAGGGTTCCCTTCAGTCCCATTCTCCATCACCGAGCAGTTGTTTTGAGTGTGGCAAGTTTGGCCATATTAGGAGGGAGTGTCCTCGACTTTGTAGGGGTAGGTCTCAGCAGAGGGATCAGCCCTCCTCTTCAGCTCCATCTACTTCAATACCATCCAGGCTAGTAGGGGTGGGGGTCAGTCTTTCAGAGGTCGCCCCAGGAGTGAGGAGCGATTGAGTGGTGGTCAGGAACATTTCTATGCACTTCCCGATATGAGAGATGTTGTTGCTTCAGATGCAGTGATCACATGTATTATTTCAGTTTGCCACAAAGATGATTCTATCTCGGGTGTACATACTCGTACGTGTCTTCTTATTTTTCTCATCATTTGGGTACGACCCGTGGTTGTATTGCCTTGCTTGTGTATGTATCCACCCCGGTAGGTGATACGATTATTGTGGATCATGTCTAATGATCCTGTCTTTTGTCTATTGGGGGTTTGGAGACCCGAGTGAATTTGCTATTATTGGGTATGGTGGATTTCGATATGATTTTGGGCATGGATTGGCTATCCCCGTGTCATGCTATTTTGGACTGTCATGCCAAGACAATTACATTAGCTATTCCTGGTATTCCGTAGATTGAGTGGGGGGGGGGAGGGAGGTTCGACTGATTATGTCCCTAGACGGGTGATTTCATTTTTAAAGGCTTAGAGGATGGTTGAAAAAGAGTGTTTATCATATTTAGCATTTGTGAGGGATGTTGGAGCTGAGACTCCTAGTATTGATTCTGTGCCCGTTGTGAGGGACTTTCCAGATGTGTTCCCATCAGACCTACCGAGCATGTTGCCGGACAGGGATATCGATTTTGGTATTGATTTGATGCCGGACACTCAGCCCATTTCTATATCTTCTTATCGTATGTCACCAGTTGAGTTGAAGGAGTTGAAAGAACAATTTTAGGAGCTCTTAGATAAGGGATTCATTCGCCCTAGTGTGTCACCATGGGGTGCACCAGTGTTGTTTGTTAAGAAGAAAGGTGGCTCAATGAGGATGCGTATTAATTATAGACAGCTGAACAAGGTAACAGTGAAGAACAAGTATCCCCTACCGCACATTGATGATTTATTTGATCAGCTCCAGGGAGAGAGGGTGTTCTTGAAGATTGATCTTCGTTCAGGCTATCACAAGCTAAAGATTAGAGATTTTAATATTATGAAGACAACCTTCAGGATGAGATATGGTCACTATGAGTTTCTTGTGATGTCTTTTGAGCTGACCAATGCCCCAACCGCGTTCATGCACTTGATGAACAATGTGTTCCGGCCATATCTGGATTCCTTTGTGATTGTGTTTATTGACGACATCATGGTGTACTCTCTTAGCCAGGAGGAGCATGCTCAGCATTTTAAAGTTGTATTGTAGAGGTTGAGGGAGGAGAAGCTGTATGCAAAGTTCTCCAAGTGCGAGTTTTGGCTTGAGTATGTATCTTTTATGGGTCATGTGGTGTCTCCTGATGGTATTCAGGTTGACTTGAAGAAGATAGAGGCGGTGCAGAGTTGGCCTAGTCCGTCCTCAGCTACGGAGATCCGGAGTTTCCTTGGTTTGTGTAACAACCCAACCGGTCGTTTTGAGCTACGACGCGTCATTCAGCAGTTTGAGGTCATGAGCAGCTTCATCTCAGGTACATTGACTTGTGTGTATGGTCAGAATTAAAATTCAAGAAGTTTGGAGTCAAATTTAAATGAAAATTCTCATTTCCGAAGCTTAAAGAAGAAATGAACTAGGATTGAAATTTTGGGTATACGACCTCAGAATTGGGATCTAAAGGTTCCAACAGGTTCATATGATGATTTCGGACTTGGACGTATGCCCGGATCGGGTTTTGGATAACCCGGGAGCGTTTTGGCGCATATTATAAAAGATAGCATTTTAGAAGAAATTGCATCAGTTTGGCTTAAAATGCATTTTAGTGTTATTGATGTCCGTTTGGGATTCTGAGACTGGGAGTAGCTCCGTATGGTTATTCTGGATTTTGGAGCGCGATCGGAAGTGAATTCGGAGGTCTGTAGGTCATTTTGGAGTCGTTTGGCTAAAGATAGAAAAGTGAAGGTTTTTGAGAAAATTTGACCGGAAGTGGAAATTTTGATATCGGACTCGAAATGCAAATCTTATGGTTCGGTAGCTTTGTTAGGTGATTTGGGACTTAGGAGTGTGTCCGGAATATTTTTGTGATGACCGGTGTAGAATTAAGCTTGAATTGACAAAGTTAGTATTTTGGCGAATTCAGGTTGATAGGTGAAATTTTGATCCGACGGTCGGAATGGAATTCCAAAAATTATTGTAGCTCTGTTATGTCATTTTGGACTTGTGTCCAAAATTTGAAGTCAATCGGACTTGATTTGATAGGTTTCGGCATCGAAAATAGAAGTTGGAAACTTCAAAGTTCATCAAGCTTGGATTGGAGGTTAATTCATAATTTTTGCATTGTTTGATGTGATTTGAGACCTCGAGCGAGTCCATAATGTGTTTTGGGACTGGTTGGTGTTATTGGTCGGGGTCTCGGGGGTCTCGGATGTGTTTCGGATTCTCAACGAGTCATTTTTGGAAGATTTTTTTCCGTTTTGAGCATAAATGTAATGATCCAAAGGTCTAATTTTAGTTCTAGAGATCCAAATTTGATTTCGAGACTTCGAAAATTTAAATCATGAATTATAGGATTGATCTGGAAATTTTGGTTTAATTTCATCGAGTCGTGATTGAGTTTTTGACGCGAAATGTGAGTTAATTATTTAACGAGCGAAATTGATGTTATACTGAGAAAATGAGATCCAAATTCAGTTTTTTTTGAACCACTAGATCCGTATCGAAATTACAGAGCCATAGGAAAAAGGATTGTCGAATTTCGAGTTCGTATGATGGAGTTAGGACCATTTTGGTGCAAAATGGCTGTGCTGCAATGTTTTTGAAAAAGCTGCTGCATGAACAGTGTCCCACGCGCATGAATAGTGTCCGCGCGTGAACAGTAACGACAAAAAATCTGGGCAGTATATCCGCGATTTTTGGGTCATTTTCCTCCATTTTTTTGAGCAACTTGAGAGCTTTTGGACAAAAATTGATGGGGAATCGCTGGGATATCATCGGGAAATCATCGGGGGTAAGTTTCTTGGCTTTATTTCGTTAGTTTATCGTGAAATCCGTGATTATTTCACTGTTAATGGAGGATTAATGGAGGGTTTTAGCCCCAGGCCTAAATTATAGAAAATCATTGATTTGAATGGGCAAACAGAGTCCGATTTTGATAAATTTTATATGCACGGACTCGTGTTGAGATAAGGAACCCGAATATATAACTTTCGTAATATTTAGAGAAGTGTACCGAAAGTCGGGTTTGGCAACTTGTGGGTTTTGGTGTATTTTGAATTGTTTCGATTGGGTAATGCCTAATTGGCCTATTTTGATGTAATTCTATTGATTTTTATCAGATACTACACCTGTGGAGGTCGATATTGATGGCAAGAGAGTTGTCTCTCAATGGTTTTGTACCGGAGTCGAGGTAAGTGGCTTGTCTAACCTCGTGTGGGGGAACTTTTACCCCTAGGATATTATGTGATAATTTAAATGCCTTGTACGCGAGGTGACGGGCGTGTACATATGCTGGTTGTTGTAACACACACTTTACTTGAATCGTCAAATTCGTGATATTCCTGTCCTTAGTTGATTAATTTATGATATTTACCTTGCATTCGTTAGGGAAGCATGATTAGATAGGATTTATCTGTCTAATTGCCAAATTGTCTTACTTGAACTTCTTGATAATTGTTGGCACTAGTTTTCGGTGAAGTTGTAGTTCAGCATATTATGTTTTCTCTGTGCGTTTTCTTTATTTGTTATGTTGGTGGACTGCGGGTTCAATTCTCGGAGATCCAAGGGCTACGGGTTCAATTCCCGGAGACCCGGAGTTTATTGATATATTATTGAGATATGGACTGCGGGTTCGATTCCCAGAGCTCCTGAGTTATTGGTAGGGACTGCGGGTTCGATTCTCGGAGATCCTGAGTTATTGGTAGGGACTGCGGGTTCGATTCCCGGAGATCCTGGGTTATTGATAGGGACTGCGGGTTCAATTCCCGGAGATCCTGAGTTATTGGTAGGGACTGCGGGTTAGATTCCCGGAGATCCTGAGTTATTGGTAGGGACTGCGGGTTCGATTCTCGGAGATCTTAAGCTATTGATATATTATTGAGACATGGGCTGCGGATTCGATTCCCGGAGACCCAGGGGTACTGTTGATGGGACTGTGGGTTCAATTCCCACAGGTCCTGGACTTGTTAATTGAGATTGTTACTTGTTGTTAGCTTAATTGTAGACGGTTGCGGTAATCACTTTACTGTCGTCATTTCAGATTCATTATTATTAAAACTGTTTATCATTGTTAATATCATAATGTTATTGTTTCTCTCAGTAGGGCCCTGACCTTCCTCGTCACTACTCCATCGAGGTTAGGCTTGGCACTTACCGAGTACCACCGTGGTGTACTCATGCTACTCTTCTGCACACTTTTGTTGTGGAGATCCAGGTACATCAGGATAGGCTCATATCAGGTGATTCAGCAGCGCTTGGGAGACCTCGAGGTATGATCTGCTACGTCCGCGGATCCGGAGGCCCTCCTTCTATTCTGATAGTATTTGTAGATGTTTTCCTTCATTTCGTTGTTAGATACTCTTTACACATAGATCCACAGTTGTATACTCTCTTTTAGTCTGTGTTGCCCGTGGGATTTCAGGTCTTGGTGGTGTTTTATACAGTGTTTTTGACGGGTATATGTGCCAAGCGGCACAGATTACATTTCCTTTTTATATTATTTTTCCGCTATTTATTATTTAATGTTCATAAACTTGTATATTCCACAACGTGTTAGGCTTACCTAGTCGTGGGGACTGGGTGCCGTCATGACATGTTCACGATTGGTGAACTAGGGTCGTGACAGTTTGGCGGGGTATTATCACCAGTTTGTTTGGGGATTATCATCCATTGCTTCGTCTTTGACCAGGTTGACGTAGAAGGGTGCACCATTCGTGTGGTCGGATGAGTGCGAGCAGAGCTTTTAGAAGTTCAAGACAGCTTGGACCACAGCTCCAGTGTTAGTCTTGCCACCAGCTTCAAGTTCTTATATCGTATATTGTGATGCAGCGAGAGTGGGGATAGGTTGTGTATTAATGTAGGAGGGTGGGATTATTTCTTATGCTTCTCGTTAGTTGAAGCCTCATAAGAAGAACTACCCTGTTCATGATTTGGAGTTAGCTGCCATAGTTCACGCCTTGAAGATTTGGAGGCACTATTTGTACGGCGTGTCCTGTGAGGTGTATACTTATCATCGTAGTCTCCAGCACTTGTTCAAACAGACGGATCTCAATTTTAGGCAGCGGAGGTGGCTTAAGTTTCTCAAGGATTATGACTTTACCATTTCTATATCATTCGGGGAAGGCCAATGTAGTAGCCAATGCTTTGAGCCGAAAGGCGGTTAGTATGGGCAGCTTGGCGTATATTCCAGTTGGGGAGTGAGCATTTTCATATAATGTTCAAGCGTTGGCCAAACAGCTAGAAAGATTGGATATTTTAGAGCCCTGTAGGGTGTTGGCTTTCTTATCCTTAAGGACAGAGTTCAGCATGATGATGCCAGGGATGTTACTACTGATAGTGATGGTGTGTTGAGGATGTAGGGCTGGATTTGCGTACCCAATGTAGATGGCCTTCATGAGTTGATATTGGAGGAGGCCCATAGTTCGCGATATTCTATCCATCTAGGTGCCACGAAGATGTATTAGACTTTGAGACAACATTACTGGTAGAGAAAGATGAAGAAGGATATTGTGAGTCATGTAGCTCGATGCCTAAACTATAAGTAGGTCAAGTATGAGCATCGGAGGCCCGATGGCTTGTTTCAGCTTATTGATATTTATGAGAGGAAATGAGAGAGGATTAATATGGACTTTATTAGTGGTCTCCCTCGGACAGCAAGGAAGTTTGATTCAGTTAGGGTGATTGTGGAGATTGACCAAGTTAGCGCACTTCATTCCTGTGACTACTACATACTCCTCGGAGCGGTTAACAAAGATATTCATCCATGAGATTGTGAAATTGCATGGGGTTCTAGTTTCTATTATATCAGACATAGGTTCTCAGTTTACTTTGTAGTTCTGGAGGACATTTCAGCGTGAGTTGGGTTCACAGGTTGAGTTGAGTACCGCATTTCATCCTCAGATGGACAGACAGTCCGAGTGTACCATTTAGATTTTGGAGGACATGTTGCGTGCCTATGTTATTGATTTCGGTGGTTCTTGGGTTGGTTACTTGCCTCTTGCAGATTTTTATTATAACAACAGCTACCAATCCAGTATTCATATGGCGCCGTATGAGGTCTTATATGGGAAATGGTGTAGATCTCCAGTTTGTTGGTTGGAGCCAGGTGAGGCTAGATTGTTAGGGACATAGATAGTCCAGGATGCATTGGATAAGGTGAAGGTGATTCAGGAGAGACTTCGCACAGCCAAGTCACGCCAGAATAGTTATGCGGACCGGAAGGTCCAAGATGTGTCTTATTCAGTGGGTGAGAAGGTCTTGCTGAAGGTTTCGCCTATGAAAGGCGTCATGAGATTTGGGAAGAAAGGAAAGCTCAATCCGAGATTTATTGGCCCTTTTGAGATTCTCAGAAGGAGTGGAGAGGTGGCGTATATGCTTGCTTTGCCACCCAATCTATCGGGAGTTCATCTGGTGTTCCACGTGTCTATGCTCCACAAGTATATAGGGGACCCATCGCATGTGTTAGATTTCAGTACAATTCAGCTTGATGATGACTTGACTTATGATGTGGAGCCTATAGCTATATTGGGTCATCAGGTACGGAGATCAAGGTCCAAGGATATTGTGTCAGTGAAGGTTCAGAGGAGAGGTCAGCCCATGGAAGAGGGCATTTAGGAGACCGAGGGGGAGATGCGGAGCAGATATCCACACTTATTTGAGACTCCAGGTATATTTCTTGACCCGCTCGAGGACGAGCGTTTGCTTAGGTTGGGGAGAATGTGATGACTCGACCCGTGGTCACGAGAGTTATCGCCCCATTTTCTCCTATTGTGTTGTTTCATGTTCTGTATTAGTATTTGAGTCTATCAGGTGAATTTTGATTGATTCTAGTTGATAATAAGGCATATAGCCTTTAGAATGGAGTTTGTCTCAGAAAAGTCAACCTGAAGTTGACTATGTGGTTAGAGGACTCGGATATGGATTTCGGTGATTCAGTTAGCTTTGGGAGGTGATTTGTGACTTAGGGGAGCGATCAGAATTGAATTTGGAGATTCAGTGTAGAAATAGGCTTGAATTGGCGAAGTTGGAATGTTGGCGGAATCCGATTGATAGGTAATATTTCGATCCTGGGGTCGGAATGGAATTTCGATAGTTGCAGTAGCATTGTTTGGTGTGTTTGGATATGTCTGCAAATTTTGAGGTCATTCGGACATCGTTTGGTCGGGTTTTTGATGGAATACAGGTTTCAGAAGTTTTAGTTGTAACTTAGGCTTGAACCCGCCTTGATTTGACAACTTTTTTTGTGTTTAAGGATGTGTTTTTATGATTGGAACTATTTCGTTTCGTGTTTTGGAGTAAGTTGGTGGTTTTGGTTGAGGTCCCGGAGGCCTCGGGGTGATTCCAGGGGTGCAAACGGATCATTTTTGGTTAAGCTAAGGATATGATTTTGCTATCATATGTTGCAGGGTCTTTGTTCAATGCGATCGCACGGGTTGTTTTGCGATTGCATAGAATATTTGGGGGAGGATCTGAATTTGTTCAATGCGATCGCGGTCCGGTGTATGCGATCGCATAGTTGAAGGGAATTGTATTCTGCGATCGTAGTTGTATCTATGCGTTCGCATATGGTATTTGGCTAGGGGTCCCAGGTAATGAGTTTGTTCTATATCGCGGGGTATTGAGTGCTATCGCATAAGCCATTTTTGGAGGGTGGAAATTTTGTTCTATGCGATCGCAGGTCTAGTGATGCGATCGCATAGTGTATTTAACTAGGCAGACAGAAGGGTTTAAGGACATTTCATCCACGAGCAAAATCATATTTTCTCCAGTGTTGGGCAAGGTTTGAAGCTAGTGGACGAGGGATTAAGAGATTTTCACCTAGTTCTCGATTGGAGGAATGTTTTATGGACTAATTACATGATTTTATCCTAGAATCTTCATCTGAATCACTGAAAATTGGAGGAATCAATGTGTAAAATGGGGGTTTTTGCTTTAAGCCTAAGAAATAGTAAATTGATGATTTGAAGGGACAAATGGACTCCAATTTTGATAAATTTTATATGTATGGACTCGTGGCGAGACGAGAATTCTGAAAATGTGAATTTCGTAATTTTTCGAGAAGCAGGCTCGGGGCTCGAGTTTTGGCAACTTCGTGTTTTTGGGTGTATTTTGAGTTATTCGATTGGGTTATGTTCCATTAGCCAATTTTGATGTATTCCTATTAGTTTTTATCAGATTCGGCACCTGTGGAGGTTGATTCACGAGGAAAAGGCATTGCGGACTAGTTTCTAAGCTTGTTCGAGGTGAGTAATAGGTGTGGATGATGACCTGAGGGTTTGAAACTCCGGTATATCACTATGTAACACTGTATTAAGGCGAGACACATACTCTACTGTGAGTGCGGGGCCGATAGTGATTGGGGACTATAGCTTAGTCCGACCGTGTGGCATTGTACTGTGTTGTTGGTTATAAATGAGCCGGTAAACCTCCTACTTGGATAGTTGTGGATATATTTGGACTGTGTGCCAGTTATTTGGATCTTGTGAGGATCGTTATCATTTCCTCTATGATTCTAGCTTGTTTTAATGATATCAGTCCTGAGCTAAACGCTGTCTAAAATGATTTTTTTAAACTTTGAGATTTTTGAACACTGATTTCTATTATTTTCGTTGAATGGATTTAAAAATAATAATTAATTGTGCCTGTGAGGCTTGCATTGCATGTAGCTGGACTAGTAGTGGATGGGGCTGCGCGCCGCAGCATATATCATTGATATTGCACTTGGGCTGTAGGAGCCCCTCCGGAGTCTGAACCCCCATAGTGAGCGCGGGTACCCAAATGGTTCGGGCTACGCCCCGTAGCGGTCATGTTCATGCATCTACACTTTGTTGCGACCAAAACACCCATGCAAGTGTACGCGATCGCCAAGTAATATAGTAGTAAGTAAAGTATCGTTCCCACGAGGAATTGTGATTAACTTATTGACTGATTTAGACTAAATTAATTTTCAATTCAAGCTGGACTATCACAAAATATATATAAAACTTCTTAATAATAGAACAATAATTCAAGGCAAAATTACTACACCAATTACAATTTATATTTATAACAGTTTGGATAAATATATCCAGGGTCATGGACTTGCTAGTAATCGTGTTATTTTTCTACTTAGAATCTATTTATTTAATTATCTGGATTATTGATTATAAGGTTAATAATATTCATAAGAATCTTTCGAGTTCTTATGAATCTATCCAAGTTAAATCAATATCTATATTTCTATGATATTAATATTAACAAGAATGCATTTCAAACTCTTATTGTTTAAACAAACAAGGCAATTAAGTATATATCTATCTTAATTGCAAATCCTTCACTCGATGCCCGAGATTCAAATCTTGTTCTATTTGATTTTATGTGCAACCAAGAATTTCCTTTGTCAAGTTTAATTCAAAGTTCGTAAATAATATTTCACTGTTAGCTATGCAGTAAAATAATTAAGATCAAAATCAAATAAACAACCCATATCAATAATTTCAATAAAATCAATCCAAGCTTCAAAAAACAAAATCACTAACATCCATGACCCTAGAATACTAGAGAGTTTAGCTACTCATGTTCATACTACAATCAATAATATTGATGTCTAAAATACTACAAAGAAAAATACAAGATGAAGGTTTAGATGAACTCTTTAATTTGTTGCTCTTCAAAGCTTGATCTTCAACTCCTTCCTTTTGCTTCAAGAATACTCTCAATGAGTTTTTTCTCTCAAAATCTTCTCTCTAAGATGAATAGTACAATTCCACTCTACTCCAATAATGCTAAAAATCTGATCTTCTTCATGATATAAGATTTCATTAATTAACTTTCAGTGGAATTGTGTGTCTCTTCATTTTCAACCTTAGAAAAATTATTTTAACCGGACTACTTGCGCGAAGTGCGTGCGCGAAGTGGTGCGCGAAGTGAGCACTTCGCGCATCTGTAGCCCAATAACTTCTTCATCTGCGCGAAATGGTGCACGAAGTGACCACTTCGCGCACCTGGGAGAATTTCTCATTCAAGCTTGTTTCTTGATCGTAAAGACTCAAGTCCAAAGGATTGTTTTTGCTCCAAAATTGTGCCATAATATTTCCAATTGTAGATATAAGCTCCTTTTTTCTGCACATTGTACAAATCACAAATTAATAGCTTATATCTTATCAAATTCATAAATTATGTTATTGGATCATAATTAAATGGACACATAAATAATGGCTAAACTACTTAGTTTTCGCCTATTATCAACACTCCACACTTAATTCATTGCTAGTCCTCGAGCAATCACACTATACTTATAAAAGAGTCATCAACTCAACAATTTTACCTTAATGCTTTACACTTAGAACAAGAATCATATCTCACACCTAGTAATATAAAATTCTAGTTTCTGGACTAACTTTCAAGTGCTACACAATATTCACACTTCTTTGAAGTACTCTATACAAAGATCAAGACTTGTTTATCTGTCACGAATCATATGCGCTCACAATTTTATCAACATTACATATATCAATATGTACAAGAGAGTTCCCTAATTATTTACAACAAGAAAGTTTCACTCACACTCACAAAAGAAGTCACATGTATGCAAGTGATACTATAAGCTTGCCCTTAATGTAAATCTCTACTAATGCAGGCTTGTTCGATCAAAAATCAATTAGGACTTTTTCTTCTGGTTGTAATGTGGGTTAAGGGACTGGTAGGATTTGTTTTGGAATTAGTGACTAGCACTCCTAAGCACTTTAACACATTACTCAATCATTTTTAGCGCAAATTCTTCAATCTTAATAACAATTGCATCAATCAATCAATTCACTCCTAGCAGTGTTCCATCTTTCTTTTATGCACTGCTCTAATTCACACTCCACTGGCATTAACAAAACAATATACACAAATTTATACAGTTTTTTTTTTAAAATTTTTTAAACAATACTTTATAAACAAATTTCAGTGCACCTTTCTAACTTTCATTGGTTCCATTCACAAACCACCCCACACTTAGTTCCTCTGCACTTCTTTTAGCGTTTATTTTACAATTAAAGTGCTTTAAGAGGTTAAAGGGTTTAAAATATCAATTTCAAACAAAAATGGTATAGGCTTGTAATGTGGGTACCAAATAAAGGTTTCAAGGATAGAAATGGTTAACTATGGATAGATTTTATTTGATTTGAGCAATTGATTTCAAAAAGATCAAGGAAAGCCTAACATCATTGTTTTAAAACCGAGTGTCACCTGAAATTTCACTTCAATTCACATACTAGGCAAGTTCTAGACACAATTACACTACATGGACTCATCAAAAATCTCTCCACACATGGCATAAGATTCATTAATATCAACTCATCAAGACACTCTGTTATGAATATTCATTTCAGTAGTAAATATGCAATAAAATCACTTTCAGTTTAGAATCCAATAAAACTAGGCATTATACTCTAGGATCTGGTTGCATCAATCAATCAATTCACTCCTAGCAGTGTTCCATCTTTCTTTTATGCACTGCTCTAATTCACACTCCACTGGCATTAACAAAACAATATACACAAATTTATACAGTTTTTTTTAAAATTTTTTAAACAATACTTTATATACAAATTTCAGTGCACCTTTCTAACTTTCATTGGTTCCATTCACAAACCACCCCACACTTAGTTCCTCTGCACTTCTTTTAGGGCTTATTTTACAATTAAAGTGCTTTAAGAGGTTAAAGGGTTTAAAATATCAATTTCAAACAAAAATGGTATAGGCTTGTAATGTGGGTACCAAATAAAGGTTTCAAGGCTAGAAATGGTTAACTATGGATAGATTTTATTTGATTTGAGCAATTGATTTCAAAAAGATCAAGGAAAGCCTAACATCATTGTTTTAAAACCGAGTGTCACCTGAAATTTCACTTCAATTCACATACTAGGCAAGTTCTAGACACAATTACACTACATGGACTCATCAAAAATCTCTCCACACATGGCATAAGATTCATTAATATCAACTCATCAAGACACTCTGTTATGAATATTCATTTCAGTAGTAAATATGCAATAAAATCACTTTCAGTTTAGAATCCAATAAAACTAGGCATTATACTCTAGGATCTGGTATGTTCAAGTGTATTAACATTATGGATTACCGTAAGATAAAATCTTATCTGAAAGCAATAAATACAAAAAATTTAAACTAAAACCTATCTATACCCGGTTCAAATTGAAACCCTTGGAAAAGGCCTAAAGAAAAACCAAGGGGAAATATTCACACTAATCACAAAATTAAGAAAAGAGGACAGAACTCCTCACAATATATATATATATATATATATATATATATTTATATATATTTATAAAGTCGAAAAAAAAACAACTTCAAAATAAAAATTTTAATAACAAAGACAACCAAATATAATTAATCTACTATCCATCAACTTCAAATCAAGCAAAACTTCAAAACAAACAAAACATCAACACAAAGAAAATTCTAATATCCGAAACTATCCAAATATGCTAAACACACCCCCCACTTAAGAATAGGCATGTCCCCATGACTACAACCTTTAAACACAGAGATAAAAATACTTCCCCGACGATCTTTTCTTGATCTGACACTGTGTCGGGGTTGACATTACAAGCTCGCCCCAATGCTCGCAGCCATCCCATAAATTTCTTTTCCGACTTGACTTGTCGATCTGCTATTTCCTCCACACGGGTGCTTAGCGTGTTTACTGTTTGTCTCAATTCACCTATCTCTTGCTCCCATGTGTTGTGGCTCGGCATGCCAGCAGTTCCTGAAGATGATGCTGCTCTTGGCAGTGCAACTGCTGGTGCATTGGGAGGTTGGGCTTGTTCTCCTCTGTCTGTGTCCATTGGTTGATTACCTCCATCATTCTCTTCATCTTCAGAGCTATCTTCTTCAGCTCCACCTCTCTTGGGTTTGATATTTAATGCCTTCCTTACAGTTATATCCTCATCAGGATCCTCTGGTACCTGTGCTTGCCTGCAAAGTAAAGTGACTAGTGATGGGAAGAAAAAGCCTTACTTACGAATTGGGCTTCTAATAAACATTTCTTCATGAATGATCTTTGCCACATCAAAAGCCAAATTCTCTACAAGACACCATATCAGTGCAACTCTGGGACCATTAACTTCAGTTGTATTCTTAGAAGGAATTAGCCTGCTGTTTATCACATAAAGCCAGGTTTTTGCTTCTTGAGTTATAGATGATGAATGAATTTTGTCACCACTCTCTAACCATTCTATATCAACTCCCGGGATGCAAATCTTTGAAAAGAATCTTTCCCATTTTGCATTATCCGGACATTTTCCATACTCATAGAAATCTTGATTCTCTGGCACAGCATCAGGTAAATTGTAACTTGCCATAATTGCCTCAATTGAGGCATTGACACGTCTTCTGAGCACAGTCACAATGTTATTTTGATGTTCAGGTACATTCGCATAGAATTCGCGAACCACTGTTTCATTTGCAGTCACCGATTCATTGATAAAGACTTGAAGCCCCCGTTCAATCAACTTTTGGTACATGTTATTGAAGATTTTTAGCATCAATGCCCTTTTCTGGAATTGGTTTCTTTTTGTCCTTTTGTTGTTGAACCGGGTTTGAGCTTCGGGCGAAGTAAACCTTCTTGAATCATAATTGGTTGCAGGATTGGCTCTTGATCGGCTGGAAGATGCTCCTGAAGTTAATCGTCTTTTTGGTGCCATAATTCCTACAAGACAATGACACATTAATCTAAGATGAATCGATAATGTGTTTCAATGCGGTTACTCAGAATTCACACGCTAAATTGAGTACAATTGCTCTATCAAACTTCTTTGAGGACTTTCCTCAAACACATTGTGGGCAAGCCTAATTCATCCTTATTGTTAATGCTTTGGTTGGAGATTTCCCAACCAAAATTGAGCTATAACCAATTTATGTCCTACCCATCCCTTTTATACACAAATTTATCCCCAATAGTATATCAAACTATGCTAAATTCTATTAGCATTGCTCAAATATTTTAAGTTTGAACAAGAACTTCTAATTTATCATAAACAACATAAATACTACAAAAACATTATACAACCTATAATTTCTAACATATATATCAACTATCTTGACAAATTAAAGTCATGAGTAATTATAAAAAAAAACGAAATTAAAAAAATTAAAGAATTTAAAAATCTAGGGTTCTTACCTTGATGGGATTAGGATGAAATTTGACAAAGGATGAAGAGCTTTTACTAGTTGTTGAAGAGTTTTAGAGCAATTAGGAAGAAGAATTATGGTATTTGAGGTTAGGGTTTGGAGAAGAGAGGAGATTTTAGGGTATGTTGAGAGAAAAATTGGAAGAAATATGAATAGGGTCGGTTAAAAGAAAAAATAAACTAAGTATATACACACCCCGTCTATTCTGCGCGAAGTGGTCACTTCGCGCACGACTTCTGAGCATTCTGCTTAAGGTTCGCGAAGTGTGCGCGAAGTGATGACTTTGCGCAGGACTTCGCGCAACAGGATGAACGATTTTTTTTTTTAACAAACAAACAATGAAGTAATACCTTAGCATCCCTCCTTGTTGTCCTACAATCATCAACACACAATTTACACCCAAACAAAATAAAAATGAAGAAAATAACACACTAATTTTTTTTTTTACAAATATCGCTATTATTGGGTTGCCTCCCATTAAGCGCCTCATTTACTGTCGCGGCACGACTTCACAATTCATCAAGCATCATTTAGTTCAATTGAGGTCATGTGACGATTAACGTCACCACCCCAATAATGTTTCACTCTTTGTCCATTCACCAGAAAAGTTTCACTTGAGTTTTGGTCCCTTAATTCTATCGCTCCATAGGGACTCACACTTACCACCACAAATGTCCTGACCAACGGGATTTGAGCTTTCCCGGAAAGAGTTTCAACCTAGAATTGAATAACAGAACTTGTTGCCCCGGCTCAAACTCACGATGTTGGATATGCTTATCATGCCATCTCTTGGTCCTTTCTTTATACAACTTAGCATTTTTATAAGCATTCAATCTAAACTCATCAAGTTCGTTGAGTTGTAGCAGCCTTTTTTCACCAGCTAAATCCATATCCACATTTAACTTTTTGATTGCCCAATAAGCTTTATGTTCAAGTTCAACATGCAAATGACATGTCTTTCCATAAACTAACCTGTATGGAGAAGTACCTATTGGAGTCTTATATGCAGTTCGGTAAGCCCACAAAGCATCTTCTAATTTAACAGACCAATCCTTCCTGTTTGCATTAACTGTTTTCTCCAAAATCTGTTTTATCTCTCGATTAGATACTTCAACTTGACCACTCGTTTGAGGGTGGTAAGCAGTAGCAACTTTGTGTTTAATACCTTATTTTGATAAAACATTTCTAAACAGTTTGTTGTAAAAGTGTGTTCCTCCGTCACTTATCAACACCCTTGGAGTTCCAAAGCGTGTGAAAATGTGTTTCTTAACAAAACTTACCACAACTTTTGCATCATTCGTAGGAAGAGAAATGGCTTCAACCCACTTAGACACATAGTCTACTCGCAACCAGAATGTATCTATGACCATTAGAACCTGGAAATGGTCCCATGAAGTCAATTCCCCATACATCAAACAATTCCACCACCAAAATATTCTGCAAAGGCATCTCATTTCTCTTTGTGATTGTACCTGTTCTTTGACACCTGTCACAAGTTTTAACAAATGCATGAGCATCTTTAAATAAGGATGGCCAGTAAAAACCTGATTGGAGAACCTTTTGTGCTGTTCTATCTCCACCATGATGACCTCCATATGAAGAAGAATGACAGTCATGCAAGATGTCATTCATTTGTTCTTTAGGTACACACCTTCTTACCAATTGGTCAGCACATTGTTTGTAGAGAAAGGGCTCATCCCACATATATGATTTCACATCATGGAAGAATTTTCTCCGTTGATCCGCTGTGATTTCTGATGGCATCACTCCACTTGCAATATAATTTACAAAGTCAGCATACCATGGAGTTTCATTAGATGTGATGGCCAACAAATGTTCATCTAGGAACGTTTCTTTTATTGAGTCTCCTTCAATCACATGACTTCTGTTTTCCAATCTGGACAAATGATCCGCCACTTGATTCTCAGTACCTTTTCTATCATGTATCTCCAGGTCAAATTCCTGCAAAAGAAGAACCCATCGGATTAGTCTTGGCTTTGCATCTTTCTTTGCAAATAGATACTTGATATCCGAGTGGTCAGTATAGACTATGACTTTAGTTCCTACTAGGTAGGATCTAAATTTGTCAAATGCCCATACTAGTGCAAGTAATTCTTTCTCTGTGACAGTGTAATTCATTTGAGCGGGATTTAGAGTTCTGCTCGCATAATGAATGGAGTAAAAAATTTTCTCCTTCCTCTGTCCCAACACAGCACCAATGGCTATGTCACTTGCATCACACATTAATTCGAAAGGCAATTCCCAATCTGGAGCAACAATGATTGGTGCAGTGACCAATCTTCTTTTAAGCTCTTCAAATGCCTTCAGACAAGCATCATCAAACTTGAATGGTGTATCTTTCTCAAGGAGCCTGCAAAGAGGAGATGAAATTTTTGAAAATTTTTTAATGAATCTTCGATAAAATCCTGCATGGCCTAGAAAACTACGCATGCCCTTAACAGATATGGGTGGGGGCAATTTTTCATTTGCTTCCACTTTTGCCTTGTCTACTTGCAATCCGTTCTTGGACACTTTGTGTCCTAGGACAATACCTTCTCTTACCATCAAATGGCATTTTTCCCAGTTTAGGACCAAGTTGGTCTCTTCACATCTGGCTAGCACTTTATCGAGGTTAGTTAACATTTATCAAAAGAACATCCAAAACAGAGAAATCATCCATAAATACTTCTACAAACCTCTCGACCATATCAGTGAAAATGGCCATCATACACCTTTGAAATGTCGCAGGTGCATTGCAAAGACCAAAGGGCATTCTTTTGAACGCATACGTGCCATAAGGACACGTAAAAGTGGTCTTCTCTTGGTCCTCTGGGGCTATAGTAATTTGATTATACCCAGAGTAACCATCCAGGAAGCAGTAATACTCCTGGACGGCCAATCGATCAAGCATTTGATCCATGAAAGGAAGAGTAAAGTGGTCCTTCCTGGTGGCATTATTCAGTTTTTTGTAATCAATACAAATTCTCCACCATGTGACAGTTCTTGTTGGTATTAAATCGTTATTATCATTAACTATCACAGTTATACCTCCCTTCTTAGGAACACACTGAACTGGACTCACCCATTTACTGTGAGAGATAGGAAATACAATACCTGCATCAAGCCATTTGATCACCTCGTTCCTTACCACTTCTTTCATGTTAGGATTGAGGCGACGTTGGTGTTTTATACTTGGTTTGTATTCTTCCTCCATTAGGATTTTATGCATGCAAAACGTAGGACTAATACCTTTTATGTCTGACATTGTCCACCCAATGTCTCTCTTGTGCTCTCTCAATACTCTCAGCAATTTTTCCTCCTGCAATTAAGATAAATCAGAAGAAATGATAACGGGCAATGTATCAGAACTACCCAAATAAGCGTAATGCAAGTGAGATGGTAGTGGTTTAAGCTCCAATTTCGGAGCTTCCTCAATTGATGGCTTTGGAGGAGGTCCATGTGGCCTGTTCATCGGTTCAAAAGGATACAAGTATGCACAAGATGTATCAAGGATGTACATCATCTCTTCAACCTCTTCATCAGTTGCCAAATTATCAAATATTGTAAGTGCTTTCTCTAATGAATCATTGAGATACACACTTGAATCATAATTTTGTTCATCATTCTCAATTATTGATATCATAGAAAGTTCTTCATATTGACAAGGAAGTTGAATTGCTTTGTATACGTTAAATACCGCTTCCTCATCATCAACCCTTAGAATCATCTTCCCTTCTTTCACTTTAATGATCGCATCACCAGTAGCCAGCAGAGGTCGCCCTAGAATGATTGGCACCAATTCATCCACTTCATAATCAAGAATAATGAAATCCACAAGAAAGATGAATTTTCCAATCTGCAGCAATACATCTTCTATCACCCCTTCAGGGTGTGCTATGGACTTGTCTGCTAACTGTAACATCACAGTGGTTGGTCTAGGAGCTCCAAGACCCAATTGTTTGAACAATGACAAGGGCATTAAATTTATGCTCGCCCCCAAATCACAAAGAGCCCGGCCTACATCGATATCACCAATACGCACATGAATTGTAAAACTACCGGGATCTTTAAGCTTTTGTGGAAGCTTGTTTTGTACCCTGGCAGTGCACTATTCAGTAAGTGCGACTGTTTCATATTCAGTCAATCTTCTTTTATGAGCCACTATATCTTTGATGTACTTAGCATATTTAGGGATTTCTCGAAGTACATCAACAAATGGAATGTTTAATTGAACTTGGCTCAACATGGACAGAAATTTTACTGAACATTCGATCATCGTTCTTCTTTTGTAATCTTTGGGGAAAAGGTGGGGGTGGCCTTGGGACTTCCACGGGTTCAAGACTTTCAATAGTCTTCTTTGGATCATTTATCAATTTAGGGATCAATTCTCCCCCAGGCACAAATTTCTCTTTCTTTTTCTTTGAGATTTCCTCAAGTTCTCTCCCGCTTCTAAATGTTATAGCACTTACTTGTGGGTTCTTTTCTGTGTTACTGGGGAGAGCTCCTGTAGGTCTAGTGTTCTGGTTCGTTGCTATCTGCCCCATCTGCCTTTCTAGATTCCTAACATCAGTTCTGAGCTGCTGATTGTTGATCAACAACTTTTTCAGCAAATCATTTGTGCTTTCTTCCACCTGCTGAGGTGGTCTTTGAGGTTGATTAAAACCCCCTTGCGGTCTGTACTGATTTGGATTTTGCTGATTCCCCCCCTCCCCCATGAGAAGTTGGATGATTCCTCCAATTTGGATTGTAGGAATTTCCATATTGTGCGTGTTGATTTGCTGGGCCTCTGTTTTGTTGTCCCACATAATAAATAGATTCTGGATTCGTAGGGCACATATCACTTGTATGGCTATCACCACACATTTCACAGCAAATAGCCATTTGTTGTACCTGTTGCATGGGTTGAGGTTGTTGCATTGTCATCCTTGTCATCTGGTTGGATAGTCTTGCAATTTCAGCTCTCATTGTCGATACATCATCCAACTCAAGCAACCCTGCTGATTGTTGTTTCATTGCCTTTATGGAATCTCCATCACCTTACCAGTTATTATTATTTGAAGTGAATGTATTTAACAAGAGTTGGATTTCCGTGTAAGATTTTGTCATGCAACTTCCTCCACAAGCGGAATCAAGATTCATTTTTGAAGCTTCATCTAACCCATCAACAAACGTATGACCTAACACCTCGTATGTTTGACAATGATGAGGGCAGTCCCTGAGTAGCTTCTTGTACCTTTCCTAAGCTTGACGAAGTGTTTCGCCAGAACGTTGTTCAAACCCAAGAATTTGACTCCTTAGCATCTTTGTCTTTTTTGTAGGAAAGAACTTGATTAAGAACTTCCTTGCTAGATCATCCCATGTGCGGATTGAATTTGATAGTTCCTTGTTTAACCACTCTTTAGCTTCCCCAAGAAGAGAAAAGGGAAAAAATGTCAGCCATACATAATCCTTGGAAACATTTGGATAATTGTAAGTATCCGTAATTTCCAAAAAGTCCTGAATATGTCTTTGTGGATCTTCATGAGGTAGACCCACAAATTGCCCTGTAGACTGAATCAGCTGCACCATATATTGTTTCAACTCAAAGTGCCCAGTAATATCAGGCTTCACAATAGCCTGAGTCATATTAGCCAGACCGGGTCTTGCGGCTTCAATTACCGCTCGTTCCTCATTTCCTGCCATCACTGTTGGCTGTGGTTGAATTTGAATGTTCAACTCTCCTCCTGTTTTATATTGAGCTTCCCACTCTCTCCTTGTTCTATGAATTGTTCTTTCAATTTCAGGATCAAATGGGAAGAGATTGTTTGTGCTTCTGCTCCTCCGCATTCAAGAGAAGAACCTGTATAACACAAACAAATAGATGAAAATTTCTTTTTATATTTTCTATTAACAACTACAAAATAGTAAAACAGTCAAGGAGCTAATTTCAATTCCCCGGCAACGGCGCCAAAAACTTGTTGAGACCAAAACACCCACGCAAGTGTACGCGATCGACAAGTAATATAGTAGTAAGTAAAGTATCGTTCCCACGAGGAATTGTGATTAAATTATTGACCGATTTAGACTAAATTAATTATCAATTCAAGCTAGACTATCACAAAATATATATAAAACTTCTTAATAATAGAACAATAATTCAAGGCAAAATTACTACACCAATTACAATTTATGTTTATAACAGTTTGGATAAATATATTGTAGAGTCATGGACTTGCTAGTAATCGTGCTATTTTTCTACTTAGAATCGATTTATTTAATTATCTAGATTATTGATTATAAGGTTAATAATATTTATAAGAATCTTTCGAATTCTTATGAATCTATCCAAGTTAAATCAATATCTATATTTCTATGATATTAATATTAACAAGAATGCATTTCAAACTCTTATTGTTTAACCAAACAAGGCAATTAATTATATATCTATCTTAATTGCAAATCCTTCACTCGATGCCCGAGATTCAAATGTTGTTCTATTTGATTTTATGTGCAACCAAGAATTTCCTTTGTCAAGTTTAATTCAAAGTTCGTAAATAATATTTCACTGTTAGCTACGCAGTAAAATAATTAAGATCAAAATCAAATAAACAACCCATATCAATAACTTCAATAAAATCAATCCAAGCTTCAAATAACAAAATCACTAACATCCATGACCCTAGAATACTAGAGAGTTTAGCTACTCATGTTCATACTACAATCAATAATATTGATGTCTAAAATACTACAAAGAAAAATACAAGATGAAGGTTTAGATGAACTCTTTAATTTGTTGCTCTTCAAAGCTTGATCTTCTACTTCTTCCTTTTGCTTCAAGAACACTCTCAATGAGTTTTTCTCTCAAAATCTTCTCTCTAAGATGAATAGTACAATTCCACTCTACTCCAATAATGCTAAAAATCTGATCTTCTCCATGATATAAGATTGCATTAATTAAGTTTGAGTGGAATTGTGTGTCTCTTCATTTTCAACCTTAGAAAAATTATTTTAACCGGACTACTCTGCGCGAAGTGGTGCGCGAAGTGAGCACTTCGCGCATCTGTAGCCCAATAACTTTTTCATCTACGCGAAATGGTGCGCGAAGTGACCACTTCGCGCACCTGGGAGAATTTCTCATTCAAGCTTGTTTCTTGATCGTAAAGACTTAAGTCCGAAGTATTGTTTTTGCTCCAAAATTGTGCCATAACATTTCCAATTGTAGATATAAGCTCATTTTTTTGCACATTGTACAAATCACAAATTAATAGCTTATATCTTATCAAATTCATAAATTATATTATTGGATCATAATTAAATGGACGCATAAATAATGGCTAAACTACTTAGTTTTCGCCTATTATCACACTGCAATTAGTTATTTCTGTTGTACTGCTTTAGCTGTTATTGCTTTCTCTGAGACTTATGCTGTTAAAAAGGATAAAATGAGGTATTGTATAGTTTTACTGTGTGGTACTATTGGGTATTCTTACCTTCAATATCATTATACATGTTTATTACCATTGAGTTGGAAGTACTTACTCTACTCCCTGCACCTTGTGTGCAGATCCAGGTACATCCCAGCAGGGCTGATTCTCTAGCTGTTTTAGAGTTTATATTCGGACTATCGAGATAGATGCTTGGCGTCCGCAGGACCTGACTTTCCCTGTTTTCCTTTACTTTTAGATTTTCCTGTGTTTGTCAGATACACTATGTATACAGTATCATTGTTATATTCCTTGGTAGAAGCTCTTAACTTGTGACCCCATATTCTGTGGGAGGTGTTATGCTATCTTTGGGATATTTTCGCGACTTATGCTAAATTTCGTATTTTGTTTGTCATTGTCAATGCCTTTGAAAGTAAAATAAGAGCGGGTAGCTCGGTATTGTGTAAGATTGGTCAGGCTGGCCTAGAAATGTACTGGGCATCGTCACGGCCGGGTTTTGGGATCGTGACAGGATGATGGGAAGGAACATGGAAAAGGAAGCTAGAAGGATTTAAATTTTTTCTTTCTTTTGTATTTATTTTTATTTTTATTTTTAAAATATAGGTGATAATTTTTATTTAAAAATTACACATGTCATTAGTTGGTGGGGTCTTACTTTTGAATTTGTCATTTGCTGACCAGCTGGGCACGTGTGTGTATGTGTAGTACACGTGCATAGACTCAAAGGGTAATGTGTGTTTATTTGTTAAGGGAATCATAAGTTTGAGTGTTCAAATGAGAAAATCCGAAGTTCGTGTATCAACTTTCAAAAGCCCTACAAGTTTAAGTGGTCATGAAGCCATTTCGGCCGAAGTATATTAAATATAACATATATTATGACATAACAGGAAAATTAATTCAAAGAAAATATGACTTTATAGTGAATGAATGTTTTACATATGCTATTATAGAGAGGTGTATATTTATTATATTGCCACATTTTCACCATAAATTGCTGTCAGTTAGAATGAAGTGTATGGAGATAGTATGAGTCTTTGGCCAATACTGTCTATTATCTTTGAGAGTACGTCTATTTTGATCCCTTAATATAACCCTGAGTATATTTAGTTCCTTAATTATGCTAAAGTTGAGCACATTTAGTTTCTCTAACAGAATCTGTCCAAATCAATTAGGGGGTTGGTTTCAGCACTCACCATCTTTTTAATTTACTTTTCGAAAATATGTTATAAACACCCACTAATAATATATACTTGATAAATTTAAGATTTTAATGTTACAACTTTTACTTTTAAAAGTTTTGGTGAATTCTTCCAAAAAGAAAAGTTAAAATTTGGAAAAAAATATATAGAGCTGCCAGATCACTTCTAGGCATATTATTGAAGCAAACGAATAACCAAATTATATTATCACTTTTAGTCGCGCCAGAAACTATTCATATCTGGTGGACAAAAAAGTTTATAAAATTTGTATAATTTTGTATATTAACATACAAAATGTTTATATATATAAAATAATATTTTTATACATTATTCTGGCTATTATTTTTGCAGTGGCTATGCAGTGTCATTTTCTCATTGAAACAAAGGGGTATTTTCAAGGTCAATATTTTAGAAGACATTATCTAAAAATGAGGAATTAAAGTGATAATTTGCGAAAGGAGAGAAAACATTTTTTGCTTCAAAGCAGAAGATTTGCTTCATGAATTAGAATTGGTTAACATCGTTAGTTTTTGAACACATTCTATCAGTGAAATAAAGGTGATCCACTTTAGTATACTTGAGGGACTAACTATGCTCAGAGTTATATTTGAGGGACTAAAATGGGCCTACCCTAAAAAATAAGGGATAATATTGGTCAAAAACTCAAGATAGTAGTCACTCCTTAAAAGAAAGAAGCAGTTCTTGCTAGTACAATCTCTTAAAATAATTGTACTAATTGTTTCTCCAAAGTGTGTGAAGAAAAATAATAATAGTTGAATTAACTAATGATAGAGAGCATATTTGGATCTGTGTTTTGCAAATAAATTTATATTACTTTTTTGGTGACTTATATGTTACGGTTCAAGCCGTGGAAGTCTTTACTAATGCTTGTATTAAGTTAGGCTGCATTACATGTCACGACCCCAGTTCGCCCTCCGTAAATCATCGTGACGGTACCTAGTCTCTACGACTAGGTAAGCCTAACAAATGCAAAAAATAAATAATTTTACAGAAGGAATAAATAAAAAAATAAAATAACATAGTGTTTAAGATGACGCCTGACATCTAAAAGGCAAAATCCCAATCTAACACTCCCAAAAAACCTTACCTCATAAATCATAAGCTAAAAGATTACATAGTAAGCTCTAACTCTAGAAATGTCTACCAATAAGGGAAATTACAGAAAGGGCTATACTAATACTGAAAATAGAAAGGGACTCTTCGGTCTGCGGATGCGGAAGATATACCTCAGAGTCTCTACAAAGCGCCTCGCTTGAAGCGTGACAAGACTGAGTGGAAGTACTTGGATTTGCACATGAAAAACATACGCAGGAAGGGCATGAGTACACCACAACGGTACTCAGTAAGTACCAAGCCTAACCTCGGTCGGGTAGTGATGATGAAGGTCAGGGCCCTACTAAGGTAAAAGAAAATACAAGATATAATTGTGTATAATAAGACAATATATTTTAAATGCAACAGTAAAAAGTAACACATGATAGAAGAGCAACAACAACTTTAACAGAGGCAAAATAATCACGGAAATAAATATAGCTCAACGCAGAGGTAACAACCGGGGATCTCCCAGGATACCGTCCTATAGTTTCCAAATATAAAAATCTAGTGGATTGTCACGATCCAAACCCCGGTCGTGATGGCACCCAACCCATAGATAGGCAAGCCCGACCAATTCCCGATAACCAGTTCAATTGTTAATTAAAAATGTTCCATTAAATGTCCAATAGCCTGTTTCCATAACAAATAATAACAAGTGCAGAATTAAAAGGTAACTGAAATACAGCCCAATGGATCCGGTGTCACAAGTCTGAGCCTCTAATAATAAAGTACATCCTATACAATCCGAGTCTAAGCAAAATAAACAAAAGATAGATAGAGGAAGAGAGAGATCGGTTCCTGCGGACGCCGGCAGCTACCTCGATATCTCCTCAGCAGATGGAAAGACAGCAGTGAATAGCTCAACTGCCCTCCTAGATCCATGTATCAGCACACTAGGTGCAGGGAGTAGAGTGAGTACCTCCAACCTAGTGAGTAGTAATCAATAAATAACAACTAAAAGTAAGAACACCCGTAAGAACACTAAACAGTTCTAAGGACAACAGTGCATGTAAGTCTCTAAAGTGGAAAGTCTAGTCCAGTCTCAGTTTACCACCGTCTTACACTGATACAACACTGATCCAACACTAATGCGGCGCGCAACCCGATGCTCTGTAGTACTGCTGCGGCATGCAGCCCTATATCTATATATATATATATATATATATATATATATATATATATATATATATATATATATATATATATATATATATATATATATATATATATATATATATATATATATTGCAACGGCATGCAGCCCGATCCAATAATATATAACTGCGCTCACTCGGGCTGTGCGCAGACTCCGAGGACTCCTTCGGCCCAAGCGCTATAATACTGCGGCGTGCAGATATATATATATATATATCACTACGGCGTGCGGTCCGATCCATATATATATCATATATATATAATACTACGGCTTGCAGTCCGATCCGATACATGTATATGTATATATTATTGCGGTTGCGGCGTGCAGCCCGATCTGGTATATATATCAATACCTCACTATGGGTCCTCGACCCCTCTTAGTCAATATAGACTTGGCCTCTCGAGCCCACTCAGCTGGAACAGGGTGTTCAACCCTAGGTATTCCCACTTAGAGTACACTTCTAGTACTTGTTCATGTCATGCTATACAGTTAAGAGTACGACTAAGAGTATGTTTTCAACATGATACAGGGGTCATTTAGCTCTACAGGCTTCCCTAAGGCTTTTACAGATCGGCCCAAGACCCCAAACATGGTAACTAGCCCAATTATACAGATATAAGCTCAGTCTGAGTCAATAAACATAGTAAACTATCAATTGGGAGGGACCACGCCCAAATCCCCAGTCACAATAACACCACACTCGTCACATGACGCGTGTCTCATCTCAACATAGCACTGTATAGTTTAAATACGAGGTTTCAAACCCTCAGTATATCATTCATTACTAACCCTAAGTGTATCATTCATTACTACCACTCACCTCGAACCGGCAAAAATCCTAACTCACCTTGCGCTTTCCTCGCAAATCGACCTCCTTAGGTGCCAAATCTGATAAAAACCAATAAGAATACATCAAAATAGGCTAATGAATTAAAACCCAATCAAAAGAACTCAAAAAACACCCAAAAATGCGAAGTTTCCAAAACTCGAGCCTCGGGCTCGCTTCTTGACAAAATACGAAAATCACATTTTAAGAATCCTCGACACACCATGAGTCCATATATATAAAGTTTATCAAAATCGAAATCCGTTTGCCCATTAAAATCGTCAATTTTCTATTTCCCAGGCTTACTCCATTTTTACACCTAAATTCCTCCATTTTTAGAGATAAAATCCATGATTTATCAGTATATTAACATAATTTGGGTTCAAGAGTTCTTACCTGATGATACTCAATTTACTACTCAAAATCGCCCAATTCGTCTCTAAGTTCGAAGCCCCAAATGTCTTAACAGTTTTGAAATTTCGAACCAATATGAGCATAAAACCATTCAGGAGTTTCGCTTCTGCGACTCCTGAGCCGCTTCCGCGGCTTCGCTTCTGCGAAATTATGGTCGCTTCTGTGACACTCACTTAAAAACCCAAACCACTTCTGTGGTTCAACTCTCGCTTCTGCGAGACCACTTAAGTAGAAATTCTTCCGCTTCTGCGAAAGCTTCCCAGCTGCCCATTCCGCTTCTGCGATCGCATACCCGCTTCTGCAGGATCGCTTTTGCAATAAGAGGTCCGCATCTGCGGACTTTGCTGCTGCTTCCCAAACTCGCATCTGCGATGGCCACACCGCTTCTGCGGTCTCACTTCCACATAAGCGGAAACACCTGCTGCAACAACATACCAGCAAATTCCAATCCAATTTTTTTTCTTCGTTTAATCACCCGAGCTTATCCCAAGGCCCTCGGGACCTCAACGAAAAACACGAACCCACTCTAAATCATCAAACGAACTTGTTCCAATTACAAAAACATACCCTTAAACACAAAAATCATCAAATCAAGGCGGATTCAAGCCTAAGTTTCAACTAAACTTCCGAAACCAACATCCAACTAAAAATCCGACCAAACAATGTCCGAATGACCTGAAAATTTGCAGACATATCAAAAATCACCTAACGAAGCTACTGCAACTATTGGAATTCTGTTCCGATTCCTGGATCAAAATATCACTTAACGACCGGATTTTGCCAAAATTCCAACTTCGCCAATTCAAGCCTATTTCTACATCGGACCTCCAAATTCAATTCCGATCACTCTCCTCAGCCACAAATCATTCCCTGAAGCTAACCAAACCATCATAATTCAATTTCGAGCCCTCAAAATCACAAGTCAACATTCGGTTGACTTTTCCAAACTATTCCTTCATCAAAGAGACTATTTGTCTCATTTCCTACCATACTCGATCCGAATTGACTCAAATTCACCAAAAACATATATTGGAACATGAAAAAGCACATAACGGGGAAAACGGGGTGATAAATCACATGAAGACAGACCGGGTCGTCACATTCTCCCCAACTAAAACAAACGCTCATCCTCGAGCGGGTCAAGAAACATACCTGGAGTCTCAAATAAGTGGGGATATCTACTCCGCATCACCTACTCAATCTCCCAAGTAGCCTCCTCCATGGGTCGACCTCTCCACTGCACTTTCACATAAGCAATATCCTTGGACCTCAACTTTCGAACCCCTCGACCCAGAATAACTACCGGCTCCACATCATAAGATAGATGACCATCGAGCTGAATTGTACTGAAGTCCAATATATGAGACGGATCTTTGACATACTTCCGGAGCATAGACACATGGAATACTGGATGCATACTGGACAAGCTGGGTGGCAAAGCTAGCTTATATGCCACCTCCCCAATCCTCTTAAGTATCTCAAAAGGAGCAATGAACCTGGGACTCAGCTTCCCTTTCTTCCCAAACTGCATAACACCCTTCATGGGGGAAACCTTTAACAAGACTCTCTCACCAACCATGAAAGACATATCTCGAACCTTACGGTCCGCATAACTCTTCTGGCGCGACTGTGCTGTGTGAACCCTCTCCTGGTTCAACTTTACTCTCTCCAAAGCATCCTGAACTAACTCAGTCCCTATCAATCTTGCCTTGCCAGGCTCAAACCATCCCATAGGAGATGTACACCTTCTACCATACAACCTCATACGGGGCCATCTGAATACTCGACCGATAACTGTTGTTGTAGGCAAACTCTGCAAGTGGAAAAACCTCATCCCATGAACCTCCAAAATCGATCACACAAGAACATAAACTATCCCCCAAGATTCAAATAGTACACTCAGACTGTCCATTTGTTTGAGGATGAAATGTTGTGCTCAACTCCACATACGTACCCAACTCCCACTGAAATGCCCTCCAGAACTGAGTACCCCTATCTGATATAGTAGGCACTGGAACCCCTTGTAATCTGACAATCTCCCGAATAAAAATCACTACTAACCGCTCCGATGAATAAGTAGTACATACTAGAATGAAGTGTGCGGATTTGGTCAGCCGATCAACAATCACCCACACTGAATCAAACTTCCTCGAAGTCCGAAGGAGACCACTCACGAAATCCATGGTAATACTCTCCCATTTCCACTCAGGAATAACCATATGCTGAAGACCACCGCCCGGTCTCTGATGCTCATACCTGAGCTGCTGGCAGTTGAGATATCTTGGTTGAGACATCTTGCTATATGACTAACAATATCCCTCTTCATCTTCCTCCACCAGTAATGCTGTCTCAAGTCCTGGTACATCTTCGTGGCACCTGGATGAATGGAGTACCGTGAGCTGTGAGCCTCCTCTAGTATCAAATCTCGAATGCCATCTACATTGGGCACATAGATACGGCCCTGCATCCTCAGAATGCCATCACTATCAATAGACACATCCCTGCCATCATAATGCAGAACTCTATCCTTAAGGACAAGCAAATGTGGATCATCATACTGACACTCTCTGATGCGATCATATAAAGATTACCGAGAAACCACACAAGCCAATACTCGACTCGGCTCAGAAATATCCAATCTCACTAGCCGATTGGCCAACACATGAACATCATATGCAAAGGGCCTCTCCCCAATTGGAATATAAGCTAAGCTCCCCATACTGAACACCTTTCGGCTCAAAGCATTGGCCAAAACATTGGCCTTCCCTGGATGATACAATATAGCAATGTCATAGTCCTTAAGCAACTCAAGCCACATCCGCTGTCTAAAATTAAGATCTTTCTATTTGAACAGATGCTGAAGGCTGCGATGATCAATATACGCCTCACAAGAAACACCATACAAGTAATGTCTCCAAATCTTCAGAGTGTGAATTATGGCTGCTAACTCCAAATCATGCACAAGGTAGTTCTTTTCATGGGGCTTCAACTGGCGAGAAGCATAAGCAATAACTCTACCCTCCCGCATCAACACACATCCAATGCCAACTCTCGAGGCATCACAATACACAGTATAAGAATCTAAAGCTGACGGTAATATTAAAACTGGCACCATGGCCTATGCTATCTTGAGCTTCTCACACTCCTCGGACCACACAAATGGAGCACCCTTCTGAGTCAACTTAGTCAAGGGTGAAGCAATAGAAGAAAATCCCTGAACAAATTAGCGATAATACCCTGCCAATCCTAGGAAACTACGAATCTCAGTGGCTGAGGTCGGTCGAGGCCAACTCTGCACCGTCTCTATCTTCTTCGGATCCACCTGAATACCATCACTGGACGCCACGTGCCCTAGGAAAGTCACAGACTCGAGCTATAACTCACACTTGGAGAACTTGGAACATAGCTTCTCCTCCCGCAACCTCTGTAATAAAACTCTCGGATGCTGAGCATGCTCCTCCTGGCCACGAGAGTACACCAAGATGTCATCTATGAGCACGATCACGAAAGAATCAAAATACGGCCGGAACACACTGTTCATCAAATGCATGAACACGGATAGGGCATTAGTCAGCCAAAAAGACATCACTAGAAAGTCATAGTGCCCATATCTCGTCCTGAAGGTTGTCTTCATAATATCAAAATCTCTAATCTTCAGCTGGTGATAGCCTGAACGAAGATCAATCTTCGAGAATACCCTAGCTCCCTGGAGCTGATCAAATAAATCATCAATGCGTGGCAGAGGATACTTGTTCTTCACTGTTACTTTGTTCAGCTGCCTATAGTCAATACACATTCTCATTGAGCCATCTTTCTTCTTAACAAACAAGACCGGTGCACCCTACGGTGACACACTCGGCCGAATGAACCCCTTATCTAGGAGTTCCTGAAGTTGATCCTTCAATTCTTTCAACTCAGCTGGTGCCATACGGTAAGGAGGAATAGAAATAGGCTGAGTGCCCGGCACAAAATCAATCCCAAAATCAATATCCCTTTCCGGCGGCATGCTCGACAGGTCTGAGGGAAACACATTAGGAAAATCCCCCACAACAGAAATAGAATCAATACTTGGAGTCTTAGCTCCAACGTCCCGCATAAATACCAAATACAATAGACATCCCTTCCCAACCATCCGTTGGGCCTTTAGGAAAGAAATTACTCTGCTAGGTACATAATCAATCATGCCTCGCCACTCGATCCTCGGAATACCCGGCATAGCCAATGTGACTGTCTTGGCATGATAGTCTAGAATAGCATGACACGCAGATAGCCAGTCCATGCCCAAAATGACATCAAAATCAATCATGCTCAATAGCAGCAAGTCTACTTGGGTCTCCACACCCCCAATAGTAACAAGACAAGACCGGTACACATGGTCCACAATAATGGTATCGCCCACCGAGGTAGATACATGCACGGGAAATGCAAGACACCATCGGGTCGTGCCCAAATGAGGAGCAAAATTTGAAGATACATAAGAATAAGTGGAACCGGGATTGAACAAAACAGAGGCATCTCTGTGGCAGACTGAAATAATACCTCTAATAATAGCGTCTAAAGCGACCGCATCTGAATGGCCCTGAAGAGCATAGCAACGAGTCTGACCACCTGATCAGCCCCTCGAGGGCGACCCCTGACTGCCTGACCCTCACCCCTAGCTGGCGGAGCGGGTGCTGAAGTAGATGGGCCTGATGATCAGAGCTGTCCCCTCTGCTGAGATAGCCTGGATACAAGACGGGGACACTCACTCCGAATATGCCCAAACTCCCCACACTCAAAGCAACTCCGAGGTGCTGGGTGCTGGGACCGAAGGGAACCCTTCGCACCGGAGTGACTAGCTGAAGAACTCGATCGGGAAGAACACTGAACAGATGAAGCCTGAGATGAACTCTGTGCTGGTAGGGCACTGAGAGATGCCCGGCCCAGATGAGAACCCTGATGACCTCAGCCAGAAGATGACCCACGATACTCTGAGCGGGTTGGATGTGAAGATCTAAAAGAACGGCCTCAACTCTGCTGAATGTGGCCTCTAGACTGAGTACCGCTGGAACTACCTGATCCCCGAGGCCTCTTAGCCTCCTTCTCCTCTTGCTCTCAGCGACGGTCTATCTCAATGTCGTGAGCTATGTCAACTGCATCCTCAAATGCATGACTCAGGACCCTCTCTCGGGTCATCGAGATACGAATAGGATAAATAAGTCCATCCACAAAGCGCCTGATCCTCTCCTGATCAGTAGGAACCATCCATGGTGAATATTTGGCTAACTCTATAAATCTAACCTCATACTCTGACACTGTCATATCCCCCTGGCGGATCCACTCAATCTACCAGCGTAACTCCTCCCTCCGAGATCGGGGTATCCACTTCAACAAAAAGATAGTGGAGAACTCCTGCAATGTCAATGGTGCCGCACCTACCAGCCTACGGCGATCATAAGCCTCCCACCATGTGAAGGCTGCTCCCACTCGACTCAAGAATCCCTACTGTACGGAGCATACGACAACACTTATCGAGAAATCCTTGGGTGTCCTCGCCCGGAGTACCACTGAATATAGGTGGTGAAAGTATGCTAAACCTCTCAAGACGTTGCTGCTCGTCGTCAGGCATCACTGGGACCCTGTCACCCTGAACCTGAATAACCGGCTGAGCTGGAACCACTGGCTGGGCTAGTGGTGCCTCAGGTGTCTGAAGACCCCGCACTACCTGCTCTGGAGTGCGAGCTGCGGGGGTCTAATGACCACCCCCAATCTGGGATGTAGCTACTGCAGTGGAGGCTGAAACTGCCTGAGCCAGGCCAGTGCAAACTGTCAAAATCTGAGCTAGGGTCTCCTGAACACTCGGAATCATAATAGGCACAGCTGGTGCGTGAACAGGTGCTGCCAGGAACTCTACATTTGTAGGCTGATATGGAATGGGGATAGCTAGTGGATCAACTGGTACTGCCCCAGCTGCTCTACCTCTACCACGATCACGGCCGCGTCCACGGGTTCTAGCAGGTGGCAATGGTGGTCATCCGTCTCATCTTGTAGCACGAGTCCTCGCCATCTGCGAGAGAATAGAATATCAAAGTTTAGTTTCGGATCAACAAAGTCGCATGACATGAATTTTCAAGAATTTGAAGTTTTCCTAAAAGGTTCTACAGCCTCCCGAAGATAAGTACAGATGTCTCCATACCGATCCGTGAGACACTACTAAACGAGCTCATGACTCGCAAGACCTGATAACCTAGTCTCTGATACCAACATGTCACGACCCAAACCTCGATCGTGATGGTGCCCAACACATAGCTAGACAAGCCCGACCATTTTCCGATAACCAATTCAATTATTAATTAAAAATGTTCCATTTAATGTCCAATAACCTGTTTCCATAACAAATAATAATAAGTGCAGAATTAAAAAGCAACTGAAATATAGCCCAATGGATCCGATGTCACAAGTCTGAGCCTCTTACAATAGAGTACATCCTATACAATCTAAGTCTAAGCAGAATAAACAAAAGATAGATAGAGGAAGGGAGAGATCGGGTCCTGCGGACGCTAGCAGCTACCTCGATATCTCCTCAGCAAATGGAAAGAGAGCAGTGAGTAGCTCAACTACCCTCCTGGATCCTTATATCTACACACAAAGTGCAGGAAGTAGAGTGAGTACTTTTAACTCAGTGAGTGGTAATCAATAAATAACATTTGAAAGTAAGAACACTAAACAGTTCTAAGGACGACAGTGCAGGTTAGTCATCTCTAAAGTGGAAAGTCCAGTCTCAGTCTATCACCGTCTCACACTGATACAACACTAATCCAACACTGCTGCGGCGCACAACCCGATCCTCTCTAATGCTGCTGCAGCGTGCAGCCCGATTCATATATATATATATATATATATATATATATATATATATATATATATATATATATATATATATATATATATATTATCGTGCGTGGAGTCCGATCTATATATATATTATATCATATATATAATACTGTGACATGCAATCCGATCCAATACATGTATATGTATATACTGTTGCGGTGTGCAGCCCGATCCGGTAAATATATTAATACCTCACTATGGGTCCTCGACCCCTCTCAGTCAATATAGACTTGGCCTCTCGGGCCCACTCAACTAGAACAGGGTATTCAACCCTAAGTATTCTTACGTAGAGTACACTTCTAGTACTAGTTCATGTCATTCTATACAGCTAAGAGTACGACCGAGAGTATGTGTTCAACATGATACAAAGTCATTTATCTCCACAGGCTTCCCTAAGGTTCTACAGATCGGCACAACGACCGAAACATGGCAACTAGCCCAATTATATAGATATAAGCTTAGTCCCAGTTAATAAACACAGTAAACTATCAATCGGGAGGGACCAAGTCCAAATCCCCAGTCACAATAACACCATGCTCGTCATATGTTGCGTGTCTCATCTCAAAATAGCACCTTATAGTATAAATACGGGGTTTCAAACCCTTAGTATATCATTCATTACTAACACTCACCTCGAACCGACCAAAATCCTAGATCGCCTTGCACTTTCCTCGCAAATCGACTTCCTCAAGTGCCAAAACTGATAAAAACCAATAAGAGTACATCAAAAGATGCTAATGAATCATAACCCAATCTAAAGAAATCGAAAAACACCCAAAAATGCGAAGTTTACAAAACCCGATCCTTAGCCCCGCTTCTCAAAAAATTACGAAAATTAAATATTCAGAATCCTCAACTCGCCACGAGTCCATACATATAAATTTTATCAAAATCAAAATCCGTTTGCCCATTCAAATTGTCAATTTTCTATTTCCCAGGCTTATAGAAAAAATCCTCCATTTTTACACCTCAATTACTCCATTTTCAGAGATAAAATCCATCATTTATCAGTATATTAACATAATTTGGGTCCAAGAGTTCTTACCTAATGATACTCCTCAATTTCCTCATCAAAATCGCCCAATTCGTCTCTAAGTTCGAAGCTCCAAATGTCTTAACACTTCTGAAATTTCGAACAAATTTGAGCATTAAACCCTTCAGGAGTTTTGCTTCTGCGACTAATGAGCCGCTTCAGCGGCTTCGCTTCTGCGAAATTATGATTGCTTCTACGACACTCATTTAAAACCCCAAACCGCTTCTGCGGTTCAACTCTAGCTTTTGTGAGACTGCTTAAGCGGAAATTCTTCCGCTTCTGCGAAAGATTCCCAACTGCCCATTCCGCTTCTGCAGGATCACTTTCTCGATAGGTGGTCTGCTTCTGTGGACCTTGCTGCTGCTTCGCAAACTCGAACCTGCGATGGCCACACCGCTTCTGTGGAGCCGCTTCTGCGGTCTTCCTTCCGCAGAAGCGGAAACACCTGCTGCAACATCATACCAGCAAATTCCAATCCAATTTTTTTTTCTTCGTTTAATCACCCGAACTCATCCCGTGGCCCTCAGGACCTCAACCAAAAATACAAACCCACTCTAATTCATCACACGAACTTGTTCCAATTAGAAAAGCTTACCCTTAAACATAAGAATCATCAAATAAAGGCGGATTCAAGCCTAAGTTTCAACTAAACTTTCGAAACCAACATCCAATAAAAAATCCGACCAAACGATGTCCGAATGGCCTGAAAATTTGCAGACCTATCCAAAATCACCTAACAAAGCTACTGCAGCTGTCGGAATTCAATTCCGACTCTCGGATCAAAATCTCACCTATCGACCAGTTTTCGCCAAAATTCCAACTTCGCTAATTCAAGCCTATTTCTACACCGGGCCTCCAAATTCAATTCCGATCACTCTCCAAAGCCACAAATCATTCCCCAAAGCTAACCGAACCATCAGAATTTGATTCCGAGCCCTCTAGCTCACAAGTCTACATCTGGTTGACTTTTCCAAACTATACCTTCATCAAAGAGACTATTTGTCTCATTTCCTACCAAACTCGATCCGAATTGACTCAAATTCACCAAACACGTATATTGCAACATGAACAAGCATATAACAGGGAAAATGGGGTGGTAACTTACGTAACAACGGACCGTGTCATCACATTGATCTTCCGGGTGCAGTCCTGCAGTCCAACTCATAATCGGCGGGCATCTACCGGAATTCCAGTCCGTAGTCCCAAATGTAAATATCTAGTATTGCGGAATCTACCGGGTGTAGTCCTATAGTTCCAATATAAAATTGTAGGGAGATATCCCAGAATACAATTCATAGTACCAAAATAAACATACATGGAGCAATCTTCCGCGATACCGTCTCGTAGTCCCAAAGTAAACACAAAGCAGCAACACGAAGAATACTCAATTCAATTCAAGTTTCAATAATAAGGTGAAACAGGTATTTCTAACCTAGCATACAGTACATAGTCCAAAAAGGAAATTTGAGCACGTAAAGCAATTAAGTCAACTAAACTTGCTTCCCTAGGTTAATAGCAGGATTAAATTACACGCAATATGAACAGGAAAAAGGAAATCACATTTATAGTTACTTACAGAAAATGGATTTTAAACAATTAGCACAAGTATGCACTCGTCACCTCACGTGCAAGGCATTTCAATTATCAACAAACCAAATCCTAAGGGAGTTTTCCCCACACAAGGTTAGACAAGCCACTTAGCTCGAACCGGCTCAAAATCAACCCAAAATCATGAGTACTTGACCACACAAGGTTCTTCCCACGAGTACTTGACCCCAAGTGGTCCAAATCTATCCAATTCAATTGCATAATATAAATATAACTTCAAATAACTGATTCCACAAACAAATTCTAAGCTAATATGCGAAATCAGGTAAATTGACCAAAATACCCTCCGGGCACACATCTCAAAATCGAGAGAATTCTCATGCTCTCATGAGTCTAACCATACCAAAACTATCCAAATCCAATGTCAAATCCCCAATCAAAACTTGAAATTTAGGTCTAAAAACTTTCCCCCAATTTTCCTTCATAAACTCGAAATTAAAGGATGGATTTAAGTGTAGATTCATAAGAATTAGTCTAAATCGAGTTGCAGTTACTTACCAAAATCGCCTAGGTGAAAATATCTTATAAAATCATAAATTTTCCGAGCTCGTAAGTCCAAAGTATGAATTATGGCTTAAACCCTCGATTTTAGGTTTTTAAAATCTGCCCAGGTATTTTATTCTTCACGAACGCGGAAAGACCCTTGCATTCGCGAAGTACAACTCTACTTGGTCGAGCTTTCCTCTTTCGCAAATGTGATGCCCTACTCGCGAACGCGATGACTATTTTCTTCCTCCTACACAACGCGGAACTACCTATGCAAACACATCGGTATAAGATCCCACAGCCTCGCGAACATGGTGAACGCGACGCAAATGTGAAGCATAAAGCCTTCACAAGCCCCAGCTCCTCTCCACGAACGCGAGACCCCACTTGCAACTGTGAAGAAGGAAACCAGAACTGACCGCTGCAACTTTTTCTGCAATTCTCTAAGTTTCAAAAATGACCCGTTGAGCATCCAAAATATACACGAGGTCCCCGGACCTCAACTGGACATGCCAACCAATCCTAAAACATCATTCAAACTTGTTCCAATCTTTGGAACGCTCTAAACAACATCAAAATACCAATTTAACATTGAATTCAAGCCTAAGAACTCCAAACACTCTCAAATTACGCTTTCAATAAAAAAAGTCTATCAAACCTCGCCCGAATGACCTTGAAATTTTGCACACGCATCATATTCAACAATGTAGAGCTACTCCAACTTTCGAAATTCCATTCCACCCTTAGATGAAAATATTTCTATCGATCCGGAAACTTCAAAAATTCAACTTTCGGCATTTTAAGCGTAAATTAGCTACAGACCTCCCAAATACAATACGAAAATTCCCTTAAGCCCGAAATCACCCAAAAAGAGCTAACAGAATAGACAAAATTTTATTTCGAGGATGTATTCACTCTGCTCTGACTACGGTCCAAATTCTAAAGCTTAAACTCTCATTTAGGGACTATGTGTCCCAAAACACCCTGAAACTCAAAATAACACATCCCGATGATCAAAATAGCAAAAACAAACACGTGAAAAGCAGTTAATAGGGGTCGGGCATAAATTCTTAAAACAATCGGCCGAGTTGTTACATTACACCACACATCTTAAGTGCGGTCCTTTCTCCAATTCTGTGTGAATGTTGAATGCTCTATGCACCACAAACTTCTATCACTTTTCGGAAAATCACAATGAAGCCAATGTACCATGTATTCTTTAATTTTATAGCATTAGCCTAAGTGCATAAGTAAAGGATTGAGGGGAAGCATGCGCCATGCGCAACCTGCTTTTGGTGATGATAATTGCCATTATTAGTAGTACATTTCTTGCATCTGTGTCTCCAATGTCCCTCCATCACTAATTTCATAAAAATCTAATTGATGTCAACTAATCAAAACTATAATGATAATTGTATACGGTAAAATATATTATGTCACGTGGTTGTTCAAAAAAGGGTCACGTAAAACTTAAAATGGGGGAGTGTCTATGACCAAAGTCAACTATTCCGTCTGTCAGTTGGAAGAATAACAATCATAAACATGTAATAAAACACCTCGCCTAGTAGCAGTTAATAGGGAATATTTCATGATAAATAAAGCTATATTGCCCGTTACAAGAAATTTGATATTTATGCTCATCGTTACATTTTCATCAATGACCATCATAATTAATATTAAAGAAGGTTATAATCCTAGCATCTTCTTTCGTAGACGTAGCTATAAATAATGAGCTCAACTATCATTGTAAGGGACAAGAATTTTCTGACAAACTTTGACTACATTCTATACAAAGCTTAATACAATCTTACTTTCTGGCTTTTTGATTTTATTATTTTTGTTCCCAGAACTATTGCTTCTGCCGTTTTGTCTACATTTTGAGGCTAAGTATTGCATAATTCTTCGATTATTTTATTATTTCAAGATTAAATAAATTAGTTCACTTATCTAGAAACTATGTATAGATTTAATTGTACCGTTTTACGGGTAAACAATAATTTTTTTTCTTTTAAAGAAACACCCCAAGCAATTTTATTTTTTTTATCAACATTATCACATCATAGAGGGGTGTTTTAACGGTTAATAAATGAATACTTTCCTTTCTTTTTTCAACTACTAAAAATATTTTTGTTGATGAGTGATGGCAAAATTTTAAATTCGGATTTGCCTACTTTGATGTGGGGTAAAAATGGAGTTAAAGAAAAATTCTTGTTTTTTATGAAAGTACTTATTTTTTTGTTGTTGCAAAAATTAAATATTCAATTGATAAAAATAGAAGAAAGATGAACGACCTTTTATGACTATTGCTCATTTTGAACATAAAGTAGTTTATTCATATCCTAAATAATCGGACAATACTATGATATTCTCAATATTTGTAGTAGGATTCTTTACTTTGTTTGTTGGATCTCTAGAAATTCCTTTCAACCAAGATGGAAGGAAATGCGGACCCTCAAGATAGAGGCTTCAGTCATTGTTAGAATCCCGGGGCGGGCCAAATTACATAAAGAAAAGAGAATTATTTTAAAGTGGTTCAGGTAGCTCAGTTGGACCGAAAAATCCTTGTATGGTTCGAATCTACATCCACTTCACAAAAAAGAAAGAGAATGCGGGGTAGAGGAATTGATCTTCTGATCAATCCAGATATCATTGGATACCATTGGTAATGAGGATTCGGAATATCACACATCGATTAATCAAAGAGAGATTCAACAACGTAAAGAAAGATTAGACGATAACGATAGTTTTCACTAGGACTTTTTACCGAATTGTTCACAAGTCTGTCAGAAGCAACCTCAATAAAAAGCCACTCTTCCAGAGTCTCGTCCATCGTCTGTTTAGGCGACTATTTAATAGTCTTTAGATCTTCCTCTGAGTTAAGCCTAATACTCTACTATGTAGGATATGCTAGGGTCCTCCCTATGTGATATCATATTGATTTAAGTAAATGACACTTAATAGTTTAAATTGCAAGGTTTGTATCTCATATTGCAACTATAAGATGCGGAGATGGTGGAATGTATGTAAATTTTATTTTTATTTTGCATGATATGGAGATGGTGGAATGTATGCAGATTTTATTTTTATTTTGCATGATGTGAAAATGATGGAATGTATGCAAATCTTATTTTTATTTTGCGGGATGTAAATAAATTATTTTTGATAAACCATCGACTCAGAAAAGAGTTTTTTCTCACATTGGTTTCTATGTGTCGCTAGCTATTTCATCACAATGATTGAAATTACATATTCTTCTTCCAGGTTTCATTTTTCCAACACCAACGAATAAGTGCGACTCGTAGAAATGAGTCAAAATAAGTATAATACATCACTTTAGTTTAGTATGTCTCCATCTGTCCAGATTTTATTTGATTTAAAAATCCTCGTTTTTCAGTGACTTTACCATGCTCTCTGTTTCGATCAAACTCATCGAGACAAGTGTAAACAACAGTTTCTTGGTGGTTGCACAATGATAAGTGCCATTTGACAAAGAATTAATAAACCTAACTTTTGTTACTTACCAACCCACTATTGAGTGGTAGGCCATCCAATGCGAAGTCGAAATCAAAAGATTTGTCAAGTAGAAACAGTACACCTTATATTGGATTTTCAAGGAGTTCAATGATAGAGATTAAGCTATATATGTATTGACAGTTCAAAATAATTTTTATATTTTTCGATGAATTTTAACTCTTAATAAGGCCATTTAACCTCAAACTTTGCCCTCCATGCTCGGTTAAGTACTTACTTCTAGAAACGCCTAAATTTTGGGTTACCGCAATTATCTCTTGATTAATTACGATAATTTATTAGAATCATTCTCTCGAACTAACTTATGCAACTCAGAATTATTCCACCAAAGTTTGGTTATCTCTAACCCTACATTTAAATTCAAGAAATTAATCTCTTAACTTACCCGAAAGTGTAGTTGTTCAACATTAATCTAACCAAGTGTTCTTTCTCAAGCAACACAAGATAACTAGACACGATTAATCAGGGTCCGTTTAAATTAATCACAAGATAAAACGTAGTTAAACAATCATAGAGTAAAAATGGATCAACTACATAAAAACATAGTCAAGATTTCATCCAACAATTGGTTCTATCAACCCTAGATGACGGGTAGCTACTGTAAGGCCCCGTAAATATTTGTGCAAAAGTGTCAATTTTGTGGTCAAGAATGCGACCGCAGACCTGCTATGCGGACCGCATTCTTGCCGCAAAGCTTACCAGAAGGTTTCCCAAAATCATGTTGAAAATGCGGTCGATATGCGATCGCATAATGAATCTGTCGTGCACTTTGCGACCGCAGATCAAGAATGCGGACCGCATTCTGGTCGCATTCCGTAACAGAACTTGTGTAAATTTTGAGGTCATTCCGCGGTCACTATGCGGACCGCATGTTGATTCTACGATCGCAGATGCGACCGCAGAATTGACCCCGCCCAGGAATTTTATAAAATTTGACCCGATCTCTTCTTTAATATAACGCATTTCCCCTTCATTTTATCATATCATCTTACCAAAATTAGAGAGAGAAGAGAGGGATTTTAGAGAGAGAAGTTCTTCATCTTCAATGATTGTTCCAACCATTTATTCCAAAGGATTCTAGGGCCAAGATTCAACTTCCCCAATCTTTACAAGGTAATAACCCTAGCTATTTTCTCTAATTTTCAGTTTTAAATTGGGTAAAGAGAGGTTTGCATATAATAGCTTTTGAAAATGGAATCTTACACTCATGCATGATTACTGAACTTGAATTTTTAGTAAAAGAAGTGACTAGAAGTAAGAGTCTTCAAGAACAAGGTTGGCAAGAGTAGGATATCTTGGGTATGCATAAAGTAGGAAGTTAACCGAAGAAAACTCGATACCAGGTATGTATGGCTAATTTTGATTCTTGTGAAATCGCCTATATGTGTGAAATTTGTTTAGTTGTGTTAAATTAAAAAATTGTGTGAAATTTTTGATGTTGTTGTTGGATATTCAAAGTTGTTGTTGAACTATGAGTGATGTAATATGAGATATGGGCTGAAAGACAAATCAGAGTTGAATTTGATAAAAGAATTGTGAATAATGGCTATAATGGCATATGTGGTACCTTGTGGAAAAGAAACGAAACACTTGAGGTGTGGTAAGTTGTTGAACAAAAAAGTATGAACATTCTCGATTTTGGAACATTTGTAACTTGATTGTGATATTGGCTTGAGAAGTAATTGAGAACATGAACCAATGTGTAAGTTGCTTATTTGAACTTTTTGTAATCGTGTGTGTTTGTGATTGTTGTGTTTGAAAACTGTACGGTGGGATCGGGTTGCGCGCCGCAACATGAAGAAATAAGGTGTGGGTTGGGGTGATAAGGGTGGCCGAGGTAATAAGAGTGGATAGGGGTAATAAGGATGGAAAGCGATCGAAATCGCTATTGAAAATTGATACAAAAATCAATGATGTGAAATTGTGAAAGGAGACAGCAGGAGAGTTTACAACCTGTGGGGCACTGATTGCCCCTTTGTGTGACTACTTGTGCTTTACATGATTGATTGGTTGTTGTTCAATATGTTGATCTTAGAAGGTGCTTTGTGTTGAGAATTATCTGAAATGAGGAAAAATGTGGAAAACTTGGTTGGCTGGCTTAATTAATTCATGATGTAATTCAATGGCTTGAGTTTACTTGGGACAAAGTTTGTCCATACATACCAGTACAATTCAAGTGTACTGACGTCCCTTTTGCCGGGGACGCTACATTCGTATTATGATTGTAGGTAGTTCAGTAGCAGGCACTTCAGCGCATCGGCAGTAGTATTCTTCACCTTCCACTGCCCGTTTTGGTGAGCCCCTTTCTTCTTCGGGGCCCTGTGTGATTCATGCCACTTTTGTTAAGATTTCATTTTTTTTGAAAGGTATTGTCGGAGCCTTACATGCCCCAAGTGAGGGAGATTTCATACCGAGACCTGCTACCTTGACATGCCGAAATGTTTCAGGTGCGGGGTGAGAGGTCACATTCAGAGGGACTGCCGTGCACCCAGTCAGGCTATGGGTAGGGGATCTGCCCAGTCATCCGGTTCTTTGGCTGCTACATCATCAGCGCGTCCTCCGGCATCAGCAGGATGTGGCGCAGTTGGGGGTGGAGCTCATGGTAGGGGTGGACCTAGCCGATTCTATGCGTTGAGTGGCCGCCAGAGTGCAGAGGCTTCTCCAGATGTTGCCACAGGTATGTTGTTTGTACAGAATATTGATTGTTATGCCCTTATTGATACGGGGTCCTCATTGTCTTATGTTACTCCATTCATTGCTTCAAGTTTTGGGATAGAACCCGAACAGCTTCATGAGTCGTTCTCTGTGTCGACTCCGGTTGGTGATTCTATTACCGCCTCACGAGTCTATAGCAATCGCGTTGTCACGGTGAGTGGTCGTGATACCACAGCCGATCTTATTAAGCTTGGGATGGTTGATTTTGATGTAATTATGGGGATGGATTGGCTCTATTCATGCTTTGCCAAGCTTGACTGTCGGACGAGAGTTATGAGGCTCGAGTTCCCTAACGAGTCAGTTATTGAATGGAGAGGAAATGGTGTAGTGCCAAGGGGTAGGTTTATTTCCTACCTTAAGGCTTCGAAGATGATTAAGAAGGGGTGTATCTATCACTTGGTTCGAGTAACGGACACCACCTCAGAGGTGCCTACCCTTGAGTCCGTGCCAATTGTGAATGAATTTCCTGAAGTGTTTCCGGATGAGCTTCCAGGCATTCCGCCAGATAGGGAGATTGATTTTGGGATCGATGTATTGACAGATACTCAGCCAATATCCATTCCACCATACAGGATGGCGCCAGCAGAGTTAAGGGAGTTAAAGGAGCAGCTGAGGGATTTATTAGAGAAAGGGTTCATACGACCGAGTGTGTCGCCGTGGGGTGCTCCGGTTCTTTTTGTTAGAAAGAAGGATGGGTCACTTCGAATGTGTATTGATTATCGGCAGCTCAACAAAGTCACCATCAAGAATAAATATCCTTTGCCTCGAGTGGATGATCCGTTTGACCAATTGCAGGGAGCGAAGTTCTTCTCAAAGATTGATTTACGGTCTGGGTACCACCAGTTGAAAATCAGGGAGAATGATATTCCTAAGATCGCCTTCAGAACTCGTTATGGTCACTTTGAGTTTTTGGTCATGTCTTTTGGGCTAACCAATGCCCCAGCAGCTTTCATGGACCTTATGAATCGGATATTCAAGCCATTCCTAGATTCTTTTGTGATTGTATTCATTGACGACATCCTCATCTACTCTCGGAGCAGGGAAGATCATGCCGTTCACCTCAGAGCAGCATTGCAGACCCTTCTTCAACATCAATTGTATGCCAAGTTCTCAAAATGTGAGTTTTGGTTGGAGTCCGTAGCCTTTCTAGGGCATGTTATTTCCAGTGAGGGAATTCAGGTGGATTTTCAGAAGATTGTGGCAGTGAAAGATTGGCCTAGACCCACGACCCCGACAGAGATTCGTAGCTTCTTGGGTTTGGCAGGGTACTATCGGAGGTTTGTAGAGGGATTCTCGACCCTCACTTCCCCATTGACAAAACTGACGCAGAAGGCAGTTAAGTTCCAGTGGTCCGAAGTATGTGAGAAACGTTTCCAAGAATTGAAGTCAAGATTGACCTCGGCACCAGTATTGGCCTTGCCAGAAGGCACAGAGGGATTTGTAGTTTATTGTGATGCCTCCAGAGTCGGTTTGGGATGTGTATTGATGCAGCACGGAAAGGTTATAGCTTATGCTTCCAGGCAACTCAAGAACCACGAGAAGAACTATCCGACGCATGATTTGGAGCTTGCAGCTGTTGTGATTGCCTTGAAAATATGGCGACACTATCTTTATGGGGTTCATGTAGATGTGTTTTCAGACCACAAGAGCCTCCAGTATTTGTTTAAGCAGAAGGAGCTGAATCTGAGACAGCGGCGGTGGTTAGAATTGCTCAATGACTATGATATAAACATATTGTACTATCCAGGGAAGGCAAATGTGGTAGCCGACGCTCTCAGTCGAAAGTCCATGGGTAGTTTGGCTCATTTGGGTGCGGATCAGAGACCTCTGGCTCGGGAGGTTTACCAATTAGCCAGTTTGGGGGTTCGTATCTCGGCGTCTGACGAGGGGAATGTTTTGGTGCATAATGGAGCTAAATCATCATTGGTTGCGGAAATCAAGGAAAAACAATTCATGGATCCAGCATTGGTTCGGGTGAAGGAAGAAGTTATGAATAACAAGACCTCAGCATTTGTACTCAACAACGAGGATGGTGTATTGCGGTGCCAAGGTAGACTATGTGTTCCGAATGTGGACGAGCTTCGAGAAAGAGTGATGGCAGAGGCTCATATTTCCAGGTATTCGGTGCACCCTGGTTCCACGAAAATGTATCATGATCTCAAGGAGATTTATTGGTGGAACGATATGAAAAGGGATGTGGCAAGCTCTGTAGCTAAATGTCCGAACTGTCAACAAGTGAAGGCCGATCATCAACGGCCCGGTGGATTAACTCAGCTTATAGAAATACTAAGGTGGAAATGGGAGATGATCAATATGGATTTCGTGGTGGGGTTACCTCGCACTCAGCGTAAGTTCGACTCAATATGGGTGATAGTGGATCGACTCACCAAATCAGCTCACTTCCTGCCAGTCAAGTCCACTGATACTGTGGAGCAATATGCAAGGTTTTACATCAAGGAAATAGTAAGGCTCCATGGCACTCCACTTTCTATTATCTTGGATCGCGGGGCTCAGTTCACAGCTAACTTTTGGAAGAAGTTTCAGCAAGGTTTGGGAACTCAAGTGAATCTCAGCACAACTTTCCATCCACAGACCGACGGTCAGGCCGAGCGGACCATTCAGACGCTTGAAGACATGTTGCGAGCTTGTGTCTTAGATTTTAAAGGTAATTGGGATGAATACTTGCCACTGATAGAATTTGCTTACAATAACAGCTATCATGCTAGCATTCAGATGGCCCCGTTTGAGGCATTGTACGGGAGAAGATGTAGGTCGCCAATCGGGTGGTTTGAGGTAGGTGAAGCGGAATTGCTCGGGCCAGATATGGTGTACGAAGCTATGGAAAAGGTCAAGGTTATTCAGGAGAGAATGAAAATAGCACAGAGTCGTCAAAAATCCTATGCAGTCATTCGCCAAAGGGACTTGGAGTTTCAAGTCGATGATTGGGTGTTCTTGAGGGTATCTCCTATGAAGGGAGTCATGCGATTCGGAAAGAAAGGGAAATTGAGTCCTAGGTATGTCGGGCCATATCGAATTGTTCAAAGGATTGGTCAAGTTGCTTATAGGCTAGAGTTGCCTCCTGAGATGTCATCAGTGCAACCGGTATTCCATGTGTCCATGTTGAAGAAAGTGATTGGAGATCCATCCACCATCATGCCAGTCGAAGCTATAGAGGTTAATGAAGATTTGTCATATGAAGAAGTTCCAGTTGCCATTCTTGATAGGCAAGTCCGTAAGTGTAAGGCCCCGTAAAATTTTTGTGCATAAAAACCTAGTAGATGTGGTGTCATGGTCCGAATGATGTGTTAGGAATGCGTAAGCTCGCCGCGGTTCGGACCCTTGGTAGTGATTTAAGTTTCAAAAATGTAGAGAAATAATTTTTCCGAAAAAGTGTCAAATATGCGGTCAAGAATGCGACCGCAGAATCAACATGCGGACCGCATTCTGACCGCAAATCGTTCCCGAGAGTTTCTCAAAAATCCGTCAAATGTGCGGTCGATATGCGATCGCATGTCAAATCTGCGGTGCATTTTGCGACCGCAGATCAAACATGCGGACCGCATTCCGGCCGCATTCCTTAACGGAAACTTGTAATTTTTGAGGCCATTTTGCGGTCACTTTGCGGACCGCATGTGTGTTCTGCGGTCGCATAGTGACCGCATAATTGACCCCGGCCCAGCTTTTGTAACATTTTGACCCGATCTCTTCTTTAATATAACACACCTCTTCTTCATTTTTATCATATCATCTCACCAAAAATTAGAGAGAGAAGAGAGGGTTTTTAGAGAGAGAAATCTTGCATCTTCAAGGATTGTTCCAATCATTTTAATTCCAAGGGATCCTAGGGCAAGGATTCAACTTCCCCAATATTTTCAAGGTAAAAACCCTAACTATTTTCTTTGATTTTCAGTTTTAATTGGGTAAAGAGAGGTTTGCATATAATAGCTTTTAAAAATAGAATTTTTACACTCATGCATGATTATTGAACTTGATTTCTAGTAAAAAGAAGTGAGTAGAAGTAAGAGTCTTCAAGAACAAGGTTGGCAAGAGTAAGATAGCTTGGGTAAGCATAAAGTAGGAAGTTAATGGAAGAAAACTCATCACCAGGTATGTATGGCTAATTTTGATTCTTGTGAAATCGCCCTTATGTGTAAAATTGTTTGGCATGTGTTGATTTGAGAAATCGTATGTGATTATTTGATGTTGTTGTTGGATATTCAAAGTTGTTGTTGAACTATGAGTGTTGTGGTATGAAATATGAGCCGAAAGGTAAATGAGAGTTGAATTGGGTAAAGAATTTGTGAATAATGATTATGATGGCCTATATGGCACCTTGTGGAAAAGAAATCGAAACACTTGAGAATTGGTTTATTGTGGAAAGAGATGAAACACTTGAATTATGGAAAATTGTTGAATATACATGTGTGAATATTATTGAATGTGGAAACATTGTAACTTGGTTGTGATATTGGCTTGAGAAGTAATTGAGAACATGAAACAATGTGCAAGTTGCTTATTTGAACTTGTTGAAATTGTGTGTAGTACCTTATCTGCGGTTTGAAATTGTTGTGTTTTCAACTGTAAGGCGGGGTCGTGTCGCGCGCCGCGACGTGGTGAAATAAGGTGTGGGTTGGGGTGATAAGGGTGGCCGAGGTAATAAGGGTGGTCCAGGGGCAATAAGGATGGAAAGCGATCGAAATCGCTATTGAAAATTGATACATAAATCAATAATGTGAAATTGTGAAAGGAGACAGCAGGAGAGTTTGCAACCTGGGGAGTACTGATTGCTCCTATGTTTGACTACTTGCAATTTATGTTGTTGATTGGTCGTTGTTCCATTTGTGACCTTGAATGTGCTTGTGTTGAGGCTTATCCGAAATGAGTAAAAGGTTGGGAACATGGTTAGTTAGCTTAATTGATTTCTTGATGTAATCTATTGGCTGTCTTAACACGGTGATCCTTGTTTAATGGCTTGAGTTTACTTGGGACAAAGTTTGTCCATACATACCAGTACAATTCAAGTGTACCGACGTCCCTTTTGCCGGGGACGCTACATTCGTGTTATGATTGTCGGTGGTTCAGTAGCAGGCACTTCAGCTCATCGGCAGTAGTATCCTTCTCCTTCCACCGCCCGTTTTGGTGAGCCCCTTTCTTCCTCGGGGCCTTGTGTGGTTCATGCCACTCGGTTTAGATTTCATTTTGGTTTTGTAAGGTATAGCCGGAGCCTTGTTACCGGCAAGTATTGTATTTCCCTTTTGTATCCTAGAGGCTCCGTAGACATGTAAACTCGTGGGATTGTGGCCTATGTATATGTATGGGGCGTTGTAAATATAAATTATGAACTTGTTAGTAAATAAATCACATGGTTATGTTTATGCATTGTGAAATCAGTCATTGTTGGTAAGATATTTTGGTTAATGAGTAACAGTCAACACAGGGGTAACGCGTGGGAATGGAAGGCACCCAGGTCCGCTTGACTAGGGCAACCCGGTCAGGTGCCGGTCATGTCCCTCGATTTGGGGCGTGACAGTAAGTTGAGAAATAAGGAAGTTGCCTCTGTTAAAGTATTGTGGCGAAGTCAACAAGTTGAGGAGGCCACATGGGAAGCAGAAAAAGAGATGAAGGAAAAGTACCCCCATTTGTTTGATCAAGCCTAGAAGAAATTAGGTGACCCTCCTACTCCTAGTAACTTCCATCTTGTCCAAGTTGTTTCACTCTTAGTATTAGTAAAGTGTCATTCGTTTTGTAATGAGATAAATGTGTTGTTGCCTTGGGTCACTTGAACCTTTCTTGATAAATGAAAGCCTTATAAAGATTTACGTGTTAAATAAACAACTAATAGTAAGTGTATATTGGTAATGGTTTGTTAAGTGTACATGGTGTGTTAAAATGGTTAAATAAGGTAAGAATTCATTGAAGTTGACTAGTTTATGTGCAATTGTAACAATGTGATAGAATATGTGCATTCGTTGAGGTAAGAAAGTGTATACCAGTTGTGAAAAGTGTTGTATTTGTGTATTGTTGTTTGGTAATATGTTTCGGGGGCCCTCTGACAGGTGGATATGTCCATAATACAAAGGAAACTCTGGCGAAATTTTTCTAAAATATAAGAGTTAGTAAAAATTTTGATGGTTGCATATCATGTCTTTCAAAACCAACTCATTTATTTCAAAATCCTCATTCGAGGATGAATGATCTTAAGGGGGGAGGATGTAAGGCCCCGTAAAACTTTTGTGCATAAAACCTAGTAGCTATAGTGTCATGGTCCGAATAATTGTTAGGAATGCGTAGAAGCTCGCCGCGGTTCGGACCCTTGGTAATGATTTAAGTTTCAAAATGTAGAGAATCAATATTTCCAGAAAAGTGTCAATTTTGTGGTCAAGAATGCGACCGCAGACTTGCTATGCGGACCGCATTCTTGCCGCAAAGCTTACCAGAAGGTTTCCCCAAATCATGTTGAAAATGCGATCGATATGCGATCGCATGATGAATCTGCGGTGCACTTTGCGACCGCAGATCAAGAATGCGGACTGCATTCTGGTCGCATTCCGTAACAGAACTTGTGTAACTTTTGAGGTCATTCCGCGGTCACTATGCGGACCGCATGTTGATTCTGCGATCGCAGATGCGACCGCAGAATTGACACGGCCCAGGAATTTTATAAAATTCGACCCGATCTCTTCTTTAATATAACGCCTTTCCCCTTCATTTTATCATATCATCTTACCAAAATTAGAGAGAGAAGAGAGGAGTTTTAGAGAGAAAAGTTCTTCATCTTCAATTATTGTTCCAACCATTAAGTCCAAAGGATTCTAGGGCCAAGATTCAACTTCCCCAATCTTTACAAGGTAAAAACCCTAGCTATTTTCTCTAATTTTCAGTTTTAAATTGGGTAAAGAGAGGTTTGCATATAATAGCTTTTGAAAATGGAATATTACACTCATGCATGATTATTGAACTTGAATTTTTAGTAAAAGAAGTGAGTAGAAGTAAGAGTCTTCAAGAACAAGGTTGGCAAGAGTAGGATATCTTGGGTATGCATAAAGTAGGAAGTTAACCGAAGAAAACTCGATACCAGGTATGTATGGCTAATTTTGATTCTTGTGAAATCGCCTATATGTGTGAAATTTGTTTGGTTGTGTTAAATTGAAAAATTGTGTGAAATTTTTTATGTTGTTGTTGGATATTCAAAGTTGTTGTTCAACTATGAGTGATGTAATATGAGATATGGGCCGAAAGACAAATCAGAGTTGAATTTGGTAAAAGAATTGTGAATAATGGCTATAATGGCATATGTGGTACCTTGTTGAAAAGAAACGAAACACTTGAGGTGTGGCAAGTTGTTGAACATAACAGTATGAACATTCTCGATTTTGGAACATTTGTAACTTGATTGTGATATTGGCTTGAGAAGTAATTGAGAACATGAACCAATGTGTAAGTTGCTTATTTGAACTTGTTGTAATTGTGTATAGTACCTTATCTGTTGTTTGTGATTGTTGTGTTTGAAAACTATACGGTGGGATCGGGTTGTGCACCGCAACATGAAGAAATAAGGTGTGGGTTGGGGTGATAAGGGTGGCCGAGGTAATAAGGGTGGATAGGGGTAATAAGGATGGAAAGCGATCGAAATCGCTATTGAAAATTGATACAAAAATCAATGATGTGAAATTGTGAAAGGAGACAGCAGGAGAGTTTGCAACCTGTGGGGCACTGACTGCCCCTTTGTGTGACTACTTGTGCTTTACATGATTGATTGGTTGTTGTTCAATATGTTCATCTTAGAAGGTGCTTTGTGTTGAGAATTATCTGAAATGAGGAAAATTGTGGAAACCTTGGTTGGCTGGCTTAATTAATTCATGATGTAATTCAATGGCTTGAGTTTACTTGGGACAAAGTTTGTCCATACATACCAGTACAATTCAAGTGTTCTGACGTCAATTTTGCCGGGGACGTTACATTCGTGTTATGATTGTAGGTGGTTCAGTAGCAGGCACTTCAGTGCATCGGCAGTAGTATTCTTCACCTTCCACTGCCCGTTTTGGTGAGCCCCTTTCTTCCTTGGGGCCTTGTGTGATTCATGCCACTTTTGTTAAGATTTCATTTTGGTTTTGAAAGGTATTGCCGGAGCCTTGTTACCGGCAAGTATTGTATGCCCCTTTTTGTATCCTAGAGGCTCTGTAGACATGTAAACTGTGGGATTCCAGTCTTATGTATATATTATGTTATGTTGGGCGTTGTAAAAAACTGCAAACTTGTTAATGGATCTCTCGTAGGGTTTTGTTTGTTTATTGTGACAGCATTCATGATTAGTAATATATTTGGTTAGTGATAATCAATCAATACAGGGGTAACGCATGGGAATGAAAGGCACCCAGGTCCGCTTGACTGGGGCAACCCGGTCAGGCGCCGGTCATGTCCCTCGATTTGGGGCGTGACAAATTTGGTATCAGAGCCTAAGGTTTTAAAGTGTCATTGGATGTCTCAGAGCCGTGTCTAGTAGTGCCCTTCTTATCGGTGTGTTGTTGACCACATCTGATAAGTTGGGGGCTACACGGGCATTTAGGAATTTACCTATTTCTTTGTTAATCTATATCGTGCGGTAAAGTACAATGTGGAAATATTTGTGTCTAATTCGCATCTTGTTCCCAAATTTTCAGAATATGGCGCCTAAAAAGAAGGCTAGACTCGGCCTTGGGGCCAATGCCGGCCCAAGTGCGGCTGCTAATCATGTACCCGATGTCGTGGGCGAGAATGACCCACCAGTCCTGGATTTGCCTGGACCTTCTGTTCAAAACCCAAGTGTCCCTATTCCATCGCGGCAGAAGGTGCCACCATCCCTCCTGCCAGTGTTCCTGACTCTGATACAGTTCCAGCTTCTGGTTTCGGTATCTCTAACGAGAATTTTAGAGGAGCCATTCACATGTTGACACAGTTAGTGGCCGCCCAGGCCCAGAGATCCCATGATGCCCCTGTGTCCTCCAGTGGACAGGAAGATTCCTCCGGCTCCAGAGTCCACCAGTTCTTGCGGTTGGCCCCTCCGGAATTCTCAGGTACCGATCCAAAGGTTGACCCACATGATTTCCTTGATGAGATATACAAGACCCTCGAGTGATGAAGGCTACAGATATAGAGGGGGTAGAGTTGGCCTCTTACAGGCCGAAGGGAGCGGCACGTTCATGGTTCGAGATGTGGGAGGATTCCCGTGAGGAGGTGAGCCCTCCGGCCAGATGGGATGAGTTCGTAGATGCATCCATGGACCACTTCTTGCCTGCCGAGGTGATGGCAGCCCGTGCCATGGAGTTCGAGGTCCTCAAACAGGGCGATATGAGTGTTTGGGAGTATCACATGGAGTTCGTAAGGTTGTCCAAGTACGCTCCTTATTTAATGTCGACCATGGATGCCCGGGTTCGACGGTTTGTTCAGGGCCTTAGCCCTTTGGTAGTGAATGAGGCCGCCACAGCAGCTTTGCACTCGGATATGAACTATGGGAGGATCGTGGGGTTTGCTCAGGCCACAGAGGCCAGGAAATTGAAGATTCGTGCAGAAAGAGAAAGTAGCAGCAGGGCCCGGTCAATGGGTCATTCAGGGAGATCACTTCCAGGGAAAGGGTCATCAGGGCCATCCCAGTCATATGCTCAGTCCTCCGCGAGTGCACCGCTATCCGTGCACAGTCATCAGCAGGGCAGTTACTCGAGACCCGGTTCAGACAGCAGGAGGTCTCGTCAGTCTGGTCGTCCTGGGGTGAGGTCCCAGCAGCAGGGGAGACCTACATGCCCCAAGTGTGGGAGATTTCATACAGAGACATGCTACCTTGACATGCCAAAATGTTTCAGGTGCAAGGTGAGAGGTCACATTCGGAGGGACTGCCGTGCACCCAGTCAGGGTATGGGTAGGGGATCTGCTCAGTCATCCGGTTCTTTGGTTGCTACATCATCAGCGCGTCCTCCAGCATCAGCAGGACATGGCACAGTTGGGGGTGGAGCTCATAGTAGGGGTGGACCTAGCCGATTCTATGCGTTGAGTGGGCGCCAGAGTGCAGAGGCTTCTCCAGATGTTTCCACAGGTATCTTGTCTGTACAGAATATTGATTGTTATGCCCTTATTGATCCGGGGTCCTCATTTTCTTATGTTACTCCATTCATTGCTTCAGGTTTTGGGATAGAACCCAAATAGCTTCATGAGCCATTCTCTGTGTCGACTCCGATTGGTGATTCTATTACAGCCTCACGAGTCTATAGAAATTGCGTTGTCACAGTGAGTGGTCGTGATACCACAACAGATCTTATTGAGCTTGGGATGGTTGATTTTGATGTAATTATGGGGATGGATTGGCTCTATTCATGCTTTGCCAAGCTTGACTGTCGGACGAGAGTTATGAGGCTCGAGTTCCCTAACGATTCAGTTATTGAATGGAGGGGAAATGGTGTAGTGCCAAGGGGTAGGTTTATTTCCTACCTTAAGGCTTCGAAGATGATTAAGAAGGGGTGTATCTATCACTTGGTTCGAGTAACGGACGCCACCTCAGAGGTGCCTACCCTCGAGTCCGTGCCAATTGTGAATGAATTTCCTGAAGTGTTTCCAGATGAGCTTCCAGGCATTCCGCCGGATAGGAAGATTGACTTTGGGATCGATGTATTGCCGGATACTCAGCCAATATCCATTCCACCATACAGAATGGCGCCAACAGAGTTAAGGGAGTTAAAGGAGAAACTGAGGGATTTATTAGAGAAAGGGTTCATACGACCGAGTGTGTCGCCGTAAGGTGCTCCAGTTATTTTTGTCAGAAAGAAGGATGGGTCATTTTGAATGTGTATTGATTATCGGCAACTCAACAAAGTCACCATCAAGAATAAATATCCTTTGCCTCGAGTGGATGATTTGTTTGACCAATTGCAGGGAGCGAAGTTCTTCTCAAAGATTGATTTACGGTCTGGGTACCACCAGTTGAAAATCAGGGAGAAAGATATTCCTAAGACCACCTTTAGAACTCGTTATGGTCACTTCGACTTTTTGGTCATGTCTTTTGGGCTAACCAATGCCCCAGCAGCTTTCATGGACCTTATGAATCGGGTATTCAAGCCATTCCTAGATTCTTTTGTGATTGTATTCATTGACGACATCCTCATCTACTCTCGGAGTAGGGAAGATCATGCCGTTCACCTCAGAGCAGCATTGCAGACCCTTCTTCAGCATCAATTGTATGCCAAGTTCTCAAAATGTGAGTTTTGGTTGGAGTCCGTAGCCTTTCTAGGGCATGTTATTTCCAGTGAGGGAATTCAGGTGGATCCTCGGAAGATTGCGGCAGTGAAAGATTGGCCTAGACCCACGACCCCGACAGAGATTCGTAGCTTCTTGGGTTTAGTAGGGTACTATCGGAAGTTTGCAGAGGGGTTCTCAACCCTCGCTTCCCCATTGACAAAACTGACGCAGAAGGCAGTTAAGTTCCAGTGGTCCGAAGCATGTGAGAAAAGTTTCCAAGAATTGAAGTCAAGATTGACCTCGGCACCAGTATTGGCCTTGCCAGAAGGCACAGAGGGATTTGTAGTTTATTGTGATGCCTGCAGAGTTGGTTTGGGATGTGTATTGATGCAGCACGGAAAGGTTATAGCTTATGCTTCCAGGCAACTCAAGAACCACGAGAAGAATTATCCGACGCATGATTTGGAGCTTGCAGCTGTTGTGTTTGCCTTGAAAATATGGCGACACTATCTTTATGGGGTTCATGTAGATGTGTTTTCAGACCACAAGAGCCTCCAGTATTTGTTTAAGCAGAAAGAGCTGAATCTGAGACAGCGGCGGTGGTTAGAATTGCTCAATGACTATGATATGAACATATTGTACCATCCAGGGAAGGCAAATGTGGTAGCCGACGCTCTCAGTCGAAAGTCCATGGGTAGTTTGGCTTATTTGGGTGCGGATCAGAGACCCCTAGCTCGGAAGGTTTACCAATTAGCCAGTTTGGGGGTTCGTATCTCGGCGTCTGACGAGGGGAATGTTTTGGTGCATAATAGAGCAGAATCATCATTGGTTGCGGAAATCAAGGAAAAACAATTCATGGATCCAGCATTGGTTCGGGTGAAGGAAGCAGTTATGAATAACAAGACCTGAGCATTTGTACTCAACAACGAGGATGGTGTATTGCGGTGCCAAGGTAGACTATGTGTTCCGGATGTGGACGAGCTTCGGGAAAGAGTGATGGAAGAGGCTCATATTTCCAGGTATTCGGTGCACCATGGTTCCACGAAAATGTATCATGATCTCAAGGAGATTTATTGGTGGAACAATATGAAAAGGGATGTGGCAAGCTTTGTAGCTAAATGTCCGAACTGTCAACAAGTGAAGGCCGAGCATCAACGGCCCGGTGGATTAACTCCGCTTATAGAAATACCAAGGTGGAAATGGGAGATGATCAATATGGATTTCGTGGTGGGGTTACCTCGCACTCAGTGTAAGTTCGACTCAATATGGGTGATAGTCGATCGACTCACCAAATCAGCTCACTTCCTGCCAGTCAAGTCAACTGATACTGCGGAGCAATATGCAAGGTTGTACATCAAGGAAATAGTATGGCTTCATGGCACTCCACTTTCTATTATCTCGGATCGCGGGGCTCAGTTCACCGCTAACTTTTGGAAGAAGTTTCAGCAAGGTTTGGGAACTCAGGTGAATCTCAGCACGACTTTCCATCCACAGACCAATGGACAGGCCGAGCGGACCATTCAGACGCTTGAAGATATGTTGCGGGCTTGTGTCTTAGATTTTAAAGGTAATTGGGATGAACACTTGCCACTGATAGAATTTGCTTACAATAATAGCTATCATGCTAGCATTCAGATGGCCCCGTCTGAGGCATTGTACGAGAGAAGATATAGGTCGCCAATCGGGTGGTTTGAGGTAGGTGAAGCGGAATTGCTAGGGCCAGATATGGTGTACGAAGCTATGGAAAAGGTCAAGGTTATTCAGGAGAGAATGAAAACAGCACAGAGTCGTCAAAAATCCTATGCAGTCGTTCGCCGAAGGGATTTGGAGTTTCAAGTCGATGATTGGGTGTTCTTGAGGGTATCTCCTATGAAGGGAGTCATGCGATTCGGAAAGAAAGGGAAATTGAGTCCTAGGTATGTCGGGCCATATCGGATTATTCAAAGGATTGGTCAAGTTGCTTATAGGCTAGAGTTGCCTCCTGAGATGTCATCAGTGCACCCGGTATTCCATGTGTCCATGTTGAAGAAAGTGATTGGAGATCCATCCACCATCATGCCAGTCGAAGCTATAGAGGTTAACGAAGATTTGTCATGTGAAGAAGTTCCAGTTGCCATTCTTGATAGGCAAGTCCGTAAGTTGAGAAATAATGAAGTTGCCTCTGTTAAAGTATTGTGGCGAAGTCAACAAGTTGAGGAGGCCACATGGGAAGCAGAAAAAGAGATGAAGGAAAAGTACCCCCATTTGTTTGATCAAGCCTAGAAGAAATTAGGTGACACTCCTACTCCTAGTAACTGCCATCTTGTCCAAGTTGTTTCACTCTTAGTATTAGTAAAGTCTCCTTCGTTTTGTAATGAGATAAATGTGTTGTTGCCTTGGGTCACTTGAACCTTTGTTGATAAATGAAAGCCTTATAAAGATTTACCTGTTAAATAAACAACTAATAGTAAGTGTAGATTGGTAATGGTTTGTTAAGTGTACATGGCGTGTTAAAATGGTTAAATAAGGTAAGAATTCATTGAAGTGACTAGTTTATGTGCAATTGTAACAATGTGATAGAATATGTGCATTCGCTGAGGTAAGAAAGTGTATACCAGTTGTGAAAAGTGTTGTATTTGTGTATTGTTGTTTGGTAATGTGTTTCGGGGGCCCTCTGACAGGTGGATATGTCCATAATACAAAGGAAACTCCGGCGAAATTTTTCTAAAATATAAGAGTTAGTCAAAATTTTGATGGTTGCATATCATGTCTTTCAAAACCAACTCATTTATTTCAAAATCCTCATTCGAGGACGAATGATCTTAATGGGGGAGGATGTAAGGCCCCGTAAAATTTTTGTGCATAAAACCTAGTAGCTATAGTGTCATGGTCCGAATAATGTGTTAGGAATGCATAGAAGCTCGCCGCGGTTCGGACCCTTGGTAATGATTTAAGTTTCAAAATGTAGAGAATCAATTTTTCCAGAAAAGTGTCAATTTTGTTGTCAAGAATGCGACCGCAGACCTGCTATGCGGACCGCATTCTTGCCGCAAAGCTTACCAGAAGGTTTCCCCAAATCATGTTGAAAATGCAATCGATATGCGATCGCATGATGAATCTGCGGTGCACTTTGCGACCTCAGATCAAGAATGCGGACCGCATTCTGGTCGCATTCTGTAACAGAACTTGTGTAAATTTTGAGGTCATTCCGCGGTCACTATGCGGACCGCATGTTGATTCTGCGATCGCAGATGCGACCGCAGAATTGACTCGGCCCAGGAATTTTATAAAATTTGACCCGATCTCTTCGTTAATATAACGCCTTTCCCCTTCATTTTATCATATCATCTTACCAAAATAAGAGAGAGAAGAGAGGGGTTTTAGAGAGAGAAGTTCTTCATCTTCAATGATTGTTCCAACCATTTAGTCCAAAGGATTCTAGGGCCAAGATTCAACTTCCCCAATCTTTACAAGGTAAAAACCCTAGCTATTTTCTCTAATTTTCATTTTTAAATTGGGTAAAGAGAGGTTTGCATATAATAGCTTTTGAAAATGGAATCTTACACTCATGCATGATTATTGAACTTGAATTTTTAGTAAAAGAAGCAAAGTAGAAGTAAGAGTCTTCAAGAACAAGGTTGGCAAGAGTAGGATATCTTGGGTATGCATAAAGTAGGAAGTTAATCGAAGAAAACTCAATACCAGGTATGTATGGCTAATTTTGATTCTTGTGAAATCGCCTATATGTGTGAAATTTGTTTAGTTGTGTTAAATTGAAAAATTGTGTGAAATTTTTGATGTTGTTGTTGGATATTCAAAGTTGTTGTTGAACTATGAGTGATGTAATATGAGATATGGGCCAAAAGTCAAATCAGAGTTGAATTTGGTAAAAGAATTGTGAATAATGGCTATAATGGCATATGTGGAACCTTGTGGAAAAGAAACGAAACACTTGAGGTGTGGTAAGTTGTTGAACATAACAGTATGAACATTTTCGATTTTGGAACATTTGTAACTTGATTGTGATATTGGCTTGAGAAGTAATTGAGAACATGAAACAATGTGTAAGTTGCTTATTTGAACTTGTTGTAATTGTGTATAGTACCTTATCTGTTGTTTGTGATTGTTGTGTTTGAAAACTATACAGTGGAATCGGGTTGCGTGCCGCAACATGAAGAAATAAGGTGTGGGTTGGGGTGATAAGGGTGGCCGAGGTAATAAGGGTGGATAGGGGTAATAACGATGGAAAGCGATCGAAATCGCTATTGAAAATTGATACAAAAATCAATGATGTGAAATTGTGAAAGGAGACAGCAGGAGAGTTTGCAACCTGTGGGGCACTGATTGCCCCTTTGTGTGACTACTTGTGCTTTACGTGATTGATTGGTTGTTGTTCAATCTGTTGATCTTAGAAGGAGCTTTGTGTTGAGAATTATCTGAAATGAGGGAAAATGTGGAAACATGGTTGGCTGGCTTAATTAATTGTTGATGTAATTTGGTGGCTTGAGTTTACTTGGGACAAAGTTTGTCCATACATACCAGTACAATTCAAGTGTACTGACGTCCCTTTTGCCGGGGACGCTACATTCGTGTTATGATTGTAGGTGGTTCAGTAGCAGGCACTTCAGTGCATCGGCAGTAGTATTCTTCACCTTCCATTGCCCGTTTTGGTGAGCCCTTTTCTTCCTCGGGGCCCTGTGTGATTCATGCCACTTTTATTAAGATTTCATTTCTGTTTTGAAAGGTATTGCCGGAGCCTTGTTACCGGCAAGTATTGTATGTCCCTTTTTGTATCCTAGAGGCTCTGTAGACATGTAGACAGTGGAATTCCAGTCTTATGTATATATTATGTTATGTTGGGCGTTGTAAAAAACTGCAAACTTGTTAATGGATCTCTCATAGGGTTTTGTTTGTTTATTGTGACAGCATTCATGATTAGTAAAATATTTGGTTAGTGATAGTCAATCAATACAGGGGTAACACGTGGGAATGAAAGGCACCCAGGTCCGCTTGACTGGGGCAACCCGGTCAGGCGCCGGTCATGTCCCTCGATTTGGGGCGTGACAAACTTGGTATCAGAGTCTAAGGTTTTAAAGTGTCCTAGGATGTCTCGGAGCCGTGTCTAGTAGTTCCCTTCTTATCGGTGTGTTGTCGACCACATCTGATAAGTTGGGGGCTACACGGGCATTTAGGAATTTACCTATTTCTTTGTTAATCTATATTGTGCGGTAAAGTACAATGTGGAAATATTTGTGTCTAATTCGCGTCTTGTTCCCAAATTTTCAGAATATGGCGCCTAAGAAGAAGGCTAGACTCGGCCTTGGGGCCAATGCCAGCCCAAGTGCGGCTGCTAATCATGTACCCGATGCCGTGGGTGAGAATGACCCACCAGTCCTGAATTTGCCTGGCCCATCTGTTCAAAACCCAAGTGTCCCTATTCCAGCTGCGGCAGAGGGTGCCACTATTCCTCCTGCCAGTGTTCTTGACTCAGATACAGTTCCCGCTTCGGGCTCTGGTATCTCTAATGAGGATCTTAGGGGAGATATTCATATGTTAACAGAGTTAGTGGCCGCCCAGGCCCAGAGATCCCATGATGCCCCTGCATCCTCCAGCGGACAGGGAGATTCCTCCGGCTCCAGAGTCCACTTGTTCTTGCGGTTGGCCCCTCCAGAATTCTCAGGCACCGATCCAGAGGCTGACCCACAGGATTTCCTTGATGAGATATACAAGACCCTCGGAGTGATGAAGGCTACAGATATAGAGGGGGTAGAGTTGGCCTCTTACAGGCTGAAGGGAGCGGCACGTTCATGGTTTGAAATGTGGGAGGATTCCCGTGAAGAAGGAAGCCCTCCGGCCAGATGGGATGAGTTCGTGGATGCATTCATGGACCACTTCTTGCCTGCCGAGGTAATGGCAGCCCGTGCCACGGAGTTCAAGGTCCTTAAGCAGGGCAGTATGAGTGTTTGGGAGTATCACATGGAGTTCGTAAGGTTGTCCAAGTACGCTCCTCATTTAGTGTCGACCATGGATACTCGGGTTCGACGGTTTGTTCAGGGCCTTAGCCCTTTGGTAGTGAATGAGGCCGCCACAGTAGCTTTGCACTCAGATATGAACTATGTTTGGGATGTGTATTGATGCAGCACGGAAAGGTTATAGCTTATGCTTCCAGGCAACTCAAGAACCACGAGAAGAATTATCCGACGCATGATTTGGAGCTTGCAGCTGTTGTGTTTGCCTTGAAAATTTGGCGAAACTATCTTTATGGGGTTCATGTAGATGTGTTTTTAGACCACAAGAGCCTCCAGTATTTGTTTAAGCAGAAAGAGCTGAATCTGAGACAGCGGCGGTGGTTAGAATTGCTCAATGACTATGATATGAACATATTGTACCATCCAGGCAAGGCAAATGTGGTAGCCGACGCTCTCAGTCGAAAGTCCATGGGTAGTTTGGCTCATTTGGGTCCGGATCAGAGACCCCTGGCTCGGGAGGTTTACCAATTAGCCAGTTTGGGGGTTCGTATCTCGGCGTCTGACGAGTGGAATATTTTGGTGCATAATGGAGCAGAATCATCATTGGTTGCGGAAATCAAGGAAAAACAATTCATGGATCAAGCATTGGTTCGGGTGAAGGAAGCAGTTATGAATAACAAGACCTCAGCAATTGTACTCAGCAACGAGGATGGTGTATTGCGGTGCCAAGGTAAACTATGTGTTCCGGATGTGGACGAGCTTCGGGAAAGAGTGATGGCAGAGGCTCATATTTCCAGGTATTCGGTGCACCCTGGTTCCACGAAAATGTATCATGATCTCAAGGAGATTTATTGGTGGAACGGTATGAAAAGGGATGTGGCAAGCTTTGTAGCTAAATGTCCAAACTGTCAACAAGTGAAGGTCGAGCATCAACGGCCCGATGGATTAACTCCGTTTATAGAAATACCAAGGTGGAAATGGGAGATGATCAATATTGATTTCGTGGTGGGGTTACCTCGCACTCAGGGTAAGTTCGACTCAATATGGGTGATAGTGGATCGACTCACCAAATCAGCTCACTTCCTGCCAGTCAAGTCCACTGATACTGCGGAGCAATATGCAAGGTTGTACATCAAGGAAATAGTAAGGCTTCATGGCACTCCACTTTCTATTATCTTGGATCGCGGGGCTTAGTTCACAGCTAACTATTGGAAGAAGTTTCAGCAAGGTTTGGGAACTCAGGTGAATCTCAGCACAGCTTTCCATCCACAGACAGACGGTCAAAGGTAATTGGGATGAAGATATGTTGTGGGCTTGTGTCTTAGATTTTAAAGGTAATTGGGATGAACACTTGCCACTGATAGAATTTGCTTACAATAACAGCTATCATGCTAGCATTCGGATGGCCCCGTTTGAGGCATTGTACGAGAGGAGATGTAGGTCGCCAATCGGGTGGTTTGAGGTAGCTGAAGCGGAATTGCTAGGGCCAGATACGGCGTACGAAGCTATGGAAAAGGTCAAGGTTATTCAGGAGAGATTGAAAACAGCACAGAGTCGTCAAAAATCCTATGCAGACGTTCGTCGAAGGGACTTGGAGTTTCAAGTCGATGATTGGGTGTTCTTGAGGGTATCTCCTATGAAGGGAGTCATGCGATTCGGAAAGAAAGGGAAATTGAGTCCTAGGTATGTCGGGCATATCGGATTGTTCAAAGGATTGGTCAAGTTGCTTATAGGCTAGAGTTTCCTCCTGAGATGTCATCAGTGCACCCGGTATTCCATGTGTCCATGTTGAAGAAAGTGATTGGAGATCCATCCACCATCATGCCAGTCGAGGCTATAGAGGTTAATGAAGATTTGTCATATGAAGAAGTTCCAGTTTCCATTCTTGATAGGCAGGTCCGTAAGTTGAGAAATAAGGAAGTTGCCTCTGTTAAAGTATTGTGGCGAAGTCAACAAGTTGAGGAGGCCACATGGGAAGCAGAAAAAGAGATAAAGGAAAAGTACCCCCATTTGTTTGATCAAGCCTAGAAGAAATTAGGTGACCCTCCTACTCCTAGTAACTGCCATCGTGTCCAAGTTGTTTCACTCTTAGTATTAGTAAAGTATCTTTCGTTTTGTAATGAGATAAATGTGTTGTTGCCTTGGGTCACTTGAACCTTTCTTGATAAATGAAAGCCTTATAAAGAATTACGTGTTAAATAAACAACTAATAGTAAGTGTAGATTGGTAATGGTTTGTTAAGTGTACATGGTGTGTTAAAATGGTTAAATAAGGTAAGAATTCATTGAAGTGACTAGTTTATGTGCAATTGTAACAATGTGATAGAATATGTGCATTCGTTGAGGTAAGAAAGTGTATACCAGCTGTGAAAAGTATTGTATTTGTGTATTGTTGTTTGGTAATGTGTTTCGGGGGCCCTCTGACAGGTTGATATGTCCATAATACAAAGGAAACTCTGGCGAAATTTTTCTAAAATATAAGAGTTAGTCAAAATTTTGATGGTTTCATATCATGTCTTTCAAAACCAACTCATTTATTTCAAAATATTCATTCGAGGACGAATGATCTTAAGGGGGGGAGGATGTAAGGCCCCGTAAAATTTTTGTGCATAAAACCTAGTAGCTATAGTGTCATGATCCGAATAATGTGTTAGGAATGCGTAGAGAATCAATTTTTCCAAAAAAGTGTCAATTTTGCGGTCAAGAATGCGATCGAAGACCTGCTATGCGGACCGCATTCTTGCCGCAAAGCTTACCAGAAGGTTTCCCAAAATCATGTTGAAAATGCGGTCGATATGCGATCGCATGATGAATCTACGGTGCACTTTGCGACCGCAGATCGAGAATGCGGACCGCATTCTGGTCGCATTCCGTAACAGAACTTGTGTAAATTTTGAGGTCATTCCGCGGTCACTATGTGGACCGCATGTTGATTCTGCGATCGCAGATGCGACCGCAGAATTGACCCGGCCCAGGAATTTTATAAAATTTGACCCGATCTCTTCTTTAATATAACGCCTTTCCCCTTCATTTTATCATATCATCTTACCAAAATTAGAGAGAGAAGAGAGGGGTTTTAGAGAGAGAAGTTCTTCATCTTCAATGATTGTTCCAACCATTTAGTCCAAAGGATTCTAGGGCCAAGATTCAACTTCCCCAATCTTTACAAGGTAAAAACCCTAGCTATTTTCTCTAATTTTCAGTTTTAAATTGGGTAAAGAGAGGTATGCATATAATAGCTTTTGAAAATGGAATCTTACACTCATGCATGATTATTGAACTTGAATTTTTAGTAAAAGAAGTGAGTAGAAGTAAGAGTCTTCAAGAACAAGGTTGGCAAGAGTAGGATATCTTGGGTATGCATAAAGTAGGAAGTTAACCGAAGAAAACTCGATACCAGGTATGTACGGCTAATTTTGATTCTTGGGAAATTGCCTATATGTGTGAAATTTGTCTGGTTGTGTTAAATTGAAAAATTGTGTGAAATTTTTGATGTTGTTGTTGGATATTCAAAGTTGTTGTTGAACTATGAGTGATGTAATATGAGATATGAGCCGAAAGACAAATCAGAGTTGAATTTGGTAAAAGAATTGTGAATAATGGCTATAATGACATATGTGGTACCTTGTGGAAAAGAAACGAAACACTTGAGGTGTGGTAAGTTGTTGAACATAACAGTATGAACATTCTCGATTTTGGAACATTTGTAACTTGATTGTGATATTGGCTTGAGAAGTAATTGAGAACATGAACCAATGTGTAAGTTGCTTATTTGAACTTGTTGTAATTGTGTGTAGTACCTTATCTGTTGTTTATGATTGTTGCGTTTGAAAATTGTACGGTGGGATCGGGTTGCGCGCCGCAACATGAAGAAATAAGGTGTGGGTTGGGGTGATAAGTGTGGCCGAGGTAATAAGGGTGGATAGGGGTAATAAGGATGGAAAGCGATCGAAATCGCTATTGAAAATTGATACAAAAATCAATGATGTGAAATTGTGAAAGGAGATAGCAGGAGAGTTTGCAACCTGTGGGGCACTGATTGCCCCTTTGTGTGACTACTTGTGCTTTACATGATTGATTGGTTGTTGTTCAATATGTTGATCTTAGAAGGTGCTTTGTGTTGAGAATTATCTGAAATGAGGAAAAATGTGGAAAACTTGGTTGGCTGGCTTAATTAATTCATGATGTAATTCAATGGCTTGAGTTTACTTGGGACAAAGTTTGTCCATACATACCAATACAATTCAAATGTACTGACGTCCCTTTTGCCAGGGACGCTACATTCGTGTTATGATTGTAGGTGGTTCAGTAGCAGGCACTTCAGCGCATCGGCAGTAGTATTCTTCACCTTCCACTGCCTGTTTTTGTGAGCCCCTTTCTTCCTCGGGGCCCTGTGTGATTCATGCCACTTTTGTTAAGATTTCATTTTGGTTTTGAAAGGTATTGCCGGAGCCTTGTTACCGGCAAGTATTGTATGCCCCTTTTTGTATCCTAGAGGCTTTATAGACATGTAAACTGTGGGATTCCAGTCTTATGTATATATTATGTTATGTTGGGCATTGTAAAAAACTGCAAACTTGTTAATGGATCTCTCGTAGGGTTTTGTTTGTTTATTGTGACAGCATTCATGATTAGTAAAATATTTGGTTAGTGATAATCAATCAATGCAGGGGTAACGCGTGGAAATGAAAGGCACCCAGGTCCGCTTGACTGGGTAACCCGGTCAGGCGCCGGTCATGTCCCTCGATTTGGGGCGTGACAGCTACTCATACTAAGAGATAAAAATTCACTATATAAAGTCATAATCAACATCGTAAATAAATAAAAAGAAGATAAAAACTCTAAGGAAATTCTCCGTTCTTCTTCCATGTTCTTGCCTTGAAATTCTCTCTTAAAGCAACTATCTCTCTCTTTTGGACAAATTAGGCTTCGAATAGGTTTAGGTTAGTCGCCCTAGAAATTACAGAAATGACCCTAGTTTTTGGCTTCCGCCAGCCCGTCTGTGGCCATCTGATCGTGAATTTGGCACATGTTTTGTCCACGGCTACGGATCCGACCGCGGAGCTGACACTTGCTTTTCTTTCTTTTTTTAGACTGTGCTATCTGCCAATTGGCCTTCCACGCACTATATTGACTCCAAAATACTCTTTAACTTTCTCCTAGCTTGGAGTGGCTCTTGCAAAATGAAAAACTCTTAATTAAAGCATTTTGTTATATTTTAACATTCAAACATTGATAAAGTGGGACCAAATTAGAATGTAAATAGTATCTAAATTGCATAATTATCATCTACTATCAACAACCCACACTTAAGCCTTTTCTCTTCCTCGAGCAACCAAACCATACTCTACAGAGGCCTAACTTCCCCCTAGCGACTTCCCTAACTCGTCACACTATTCCTCATAGATTGATTACATTAGTGTAACATCCACACCTCAAGAGTTGACTCCCGCAAGTCACACAGTATTCCTAATCGGTTTACTTACTCTAACTCAAAGGTCCAAACCTACCTCTCCTTCGTGAATCAAGTGCCTGCTCACAACAAAAGAGACTTATTCCACAATCAATAAAAGGAATACACACTAAGGAAATTCATAAACATAATTCACTCACCCTCATAAATGACATTCATATGCCATCAAAAGATGCACCATATGCTTGCCCGCAGTGTACTACTCTACTAATCGAGCTCATTCACTCTAGAATCAAGTAGGTCTTTATTTGGTTATTATGTAAGTAGTGGGATGGGTAAGATACATTTAGATATACGGGTGGGTACACCTCCCTAAGCACTTTAATACATATACTTTAACATTTAAACTCCAGACTTATATCAAATCATGACTCCATCTTCACTTCAATGTATATTACCCAATACTTCTTTAAGCATAATTACATCAAGAGCCATCACTTATCAAGGAATATTTTTTTTCACAACAATATAGCTATTTTTTTCCTTCTCTTTCTTTTTAAATCAAGTGGTTCTTACTTTTAATTTTTTCAAAACAATGAACTTTTTCTCCTTATTTTAGTAGTCTCACTCAAAAGCCAAACCAACTACCCTACGCTTAAACTTTTATAAAATTTATAACACTGCAAGTGCTCATGAGAGGTAAAATGGTTCAAATAGATGGTTAATTCAAACAAATAGGTAAGGCTTCTAGTGTGGTTGCCAAATAAAGATTACAGGCTCAACATGGTTAACTATGATACATAACACATGAGTGGATGAAGTATATATATGGTTCAGCAAAGAAATGCCTATATTACTTTCCAGACTAAAAACTACTATTTTGCTTTGTAGACACACGAGGAAAGTTCTAGGCATCAGATATCATGCACAGAACACACAAACTTTACACACACATGGCGCATGACTCACTCCAGATTGGGTCATCAAACACTTTGATCAGGGAACTTACACCAAATTAAGAACATATAGTGTAAGACATTCTTACAAGAGTCGATAACTAAGCCTAAGCATCACACTAACGTACCCGCTATATTCAAGGCATTCCGATGTTAAGAGATCCTATTTCTATTTCTTCCCATAGCCCACAAGTTCCTACTAATAATAAACAAAACTAACTACACATGGTTTAAATGAAAACCTTGCAAAAGAACCGTGACGTAAAGAAAAACCAAGGGGGAATTGATACACTATTACAAAAGAAAATCTTTTTTTCTGCTTCGACTTTAGTCCCTCAAGAAATCCGTCGAATGATATCCATCGTCGGGACAAGTCAAAAAGGATTTATGTAAATATACTACAAAACTATTCTACATACAACATACCATAAAATATCCCTTATCCCACACTTAAAATGATGGCATGTCCCCATGTCTTATAAGATAAAGTAATGCGAGGTAAAAGAACTTACCTGGAAAATCAGTCTTGATCGAAGACAGTATCGGGGTCGAGATAACACACTCTCCCCAATGCACGCAACCAGCCTATAATATTTTTCTTCGACTTTGCATTTTGGGTGGCTAAAGCATCAGTCCTGTCATCCGCGTACTCCATCTGATTGCTGATGAACCTTTAATCGCGACAACTTGTTCCTGTAGGGGTAAGGATGTCCCAGCTTATTTCTGTGGGGTTGAAGAAGGCCCAACTTCCTCTTCCTCTTCATTGCTCTCCTCTAACGCCTCTTCATCCGCAGAAACTTTGTTTCTTTCTTCACCTAGCTGTCCACATTGGGGTTCTCTGGCACCCCTACATCCCAGCACAATCTAGTGACCAGAGATAGGAAGAAGAACCTATACCTCCTCAGCGTTCAACAAATGAACATCTCAGAATGAATAACCTTGGCCACATCAAAATCTTTTCCATTCACGAAGCACCGGATCAAAGCATCTCTCGAACTATTTACCCAGTGGTGTTGTGGGACGACAACAATTGACTATTGATGATGTAAAACCAATACTTTCCTTCAAAGGTGAGTATGAAGGAGTTCAACGTTGATCCTGGTACAACCTACACTTCCTTTTTGTCTAGTGCATAGATAGTTCTAAAAAACAATTGCCAATTTGTTGGTTATCGCCGGTAAGTATCATAGTAATCCACCTCCCAAGTGAATGCATGCAAGTGATACACTCTCAGGATGGATTCAATCGACGCATTCACCCTCTTTTATTGCACGGTGTAGATGTGATCCTCATGTTCAGAACAACTGCGTAGAATAACAAGCGTCAAGTTACCGTCCTCCAGCTCTTCGAAGAAGATATCAGCATGCACCTAATCAACTCCCTATAAAGATTAGGGCATTCAGCCTGAAGGGTTCCCCAATAAACTCCTCTTTCCGGTACAGGCTTTCTAATAGCCTTCTAATCGAAATGATCTTGGGCAGCTTTGGACACAAACCTGGTATGATCAAACTGAGTTGAACTGGCTGGTACCCATTCCTGGGACAAGCCTCCATTACCACTTGATGAGGCATCACTAGTGCATCTCTTCTTTGAAGATCTCATGGTACCTACACGACAACTATCACTATTAATAGTCGTCGAAATGTGTGAACCAATGGCGTCTACTCAGACTTCACCCACACCAATTGTCACAATTTATACGAAGAAAACTCATTGTGGCAATTCAACAAACACATACTGTGCATATTCCCCCAATGCACCTAAAGACCAATTAAACTTCTATTCTTCACAACTCAACAAAGTTTTTTCAATCCAATCAAATCTAATGTCATCACAAATACCAACTTATATACCAACAAACGAAATCAAAGATAAAAGTACCACAACTTCTACTATCCTATACTTACAATAGAAGAGAAAAAAGAATGTAACAAAAAAAAATTGCCAAACAAAAGGCTAAAAAAACAAAGTAGAAGCATGTATTACTTGAAAATATTGTGAAGAATGAAGCTTAGGTAGTGGTTGAGTAGAGAAGAGGGAGAAATAGAGGAGATTTAGTTAAGTTAGAAAAAAATTGGGGAAAAAAATGGGGGAGGGGAGCGCTGATTTTGATTGGAAAAGGGGAGGGTTTTGGATGTATTTTTATTTGGGGGGGGGAGAATTGGCGGGAATGGGCGGATAAGGGAACTTAATTAAAAAGGGGAGAAGAGAAAAGAAAAAAAAAAGAAAAAAAATAGAACCTAAACTACATCATATCTGTGGATAGAACTTCTGCAAAATCCGTGGTCTATCCGCGATCAGATCCACAGCCGCGGATTAGGCATCCATAATTTTTTCCATTTTTTTTGCACTTTTTCCTATCTCCAACATAATTTTGTCACCCCAAGTCTTTTCGTTACGCATAACTTTATTCCTGCACCTTAGTAGATCGATCAATATTGTCACTGCTCAAATATTAATTACAAAAATAAGAATAAATAAACCAAATAATGGGTTGCCTCCCAAAAAGCACCTAATTTAACGCCACGACATGACGATTTACAACAAACTATGGGTTTTCTCCCAGGAAGCATCTGATTTAACATTGTGGAACGATGCATGCTTTTATTATTACTCTTCGCTCATATATTGGGGCCCTTCCAAATATATCATCACTCTATCCCCCTTTTCTATGACCAATCCAAAGTAATGTTTCAACCTTTGCCCATTCACTATGAACTTATTTGTTCCATCTTTGGATTCAATTTTTATAGCTCCACTTGAGAATACTTGCACCATTCTGAAGGGTTCTGACTACCAGAACTTCAATTTACCCCGAAAAAATCTTAGTCTCGACTTGTATAACAACACTAGATCTGTGGGTTTGAAGTTCCAACCTAGAATATGCTTATCATGCATCATTTTAATCCTTTTCTTGTACAATCTTGAATTCTCAAATCCACAGAACTTGAATTCCTAAAGTTTATGTAACCTAGTGCGTGTACTGGTGCATGTAGTCTCCATATCAAAATTCAACTGCCGCATTGCCTAAAGGGCTTTATGCTCGAGCTCTACCGGCAGGTGACATGCTTTTCCAAACACCAACTTGTATAGTGACATACTATTTAGAGTTTTAAATGATGTGCAGTACACCCATAGTGCATCATCCATCTTCTTCGCGCAATCAATCCTTATCGCATTCACTATGTTGGTTATGATGCTTTTGATTTCCCGGTTTGACACTTCGATTGCCGGCTTGACTGTGGGTGATAAGGGGTTGTCACCTTATTATGAACTTCATACTTTTTCAAGAATCGTGCGAATGCTCTATTGCAAAAACGGGTTCTACCATTACTGATTATAGCTCTCAGGGTGCCAAAATGTGTGAAGATATTTTTCTTTAGAAAGACTTTCACCCCTGTTGCGTCATTAGTTGGGAGAGCCACAACTTCAACCCCTTTGAAGACATAGTCAACTGACACCAACATGTATTTGTTACCATACAAGCTGAAGAATGGCCCCATAAAGTCAATCCTCCACATGTCGAATACCTCTACCTCTTGAATAGTAGTGATCCATATCAAATGATGTCGAGATATTTTACCTGTCCTTTGGCACTCATCAAAACGTTTCACCCAAGCATGTTCATCCTTTAACAGAGTTGGCCAAAACAAACTTGATTCCAACACCTTAGCTGCTTGCCGAATACCTCCACAGTGTCCACCATATGTGAAGCATGACAAGCCTAAAAAACAGAAAGTTGATCTTTCTCGGGGATACACCTTCGGATCATGTTATCTACACATATTTTAAAAAGTAGAGACCCATCCCAATAATAGAACCGACAATCGTAAGAAAAATTTTTCTTTTGAATTGAAGAGAGTTCATAAGGTAAAATACAACTTGCTAAATAATTAGCAATATCAACATACCATGGTGTCTCCTCCATTGTCACTACTAGTAACTGTTCATCCGGGAATATGTCTGTTATATCTTCAACCTCTACCTTCTTTTCATCTCCTTCCAACTTTGAGAGGTGGTTTACTACCTATTTCCCTGTCCTTTTTCTATAACGGATCTCCATATCAAATTCTTGTAGCAAAACAACCCAGCGGATGAAGCGTGTCTTCGACTCCTTCTTTGCTATCAAGTACCTAATTGCTGCATGGTCCGTATAAATGATAACTTTTGAACCAATCAAGTATGAACTAAATTTTTCGAATGCAAAAACTACAACCAACATTTCCTTTTCTATCTTAGTGTAATTAAGCTGTGCACCGCTTAGTGTTCTGTTTCCATAATAAATTGGATGCATCTGCTTTTCCTTTCACTGTCCCAAGACTGATCCTATAGCATAGTCACTTGAGTCACAAATGATCTCGAATGGTTGCTCCCAGTTGGGTGCAATAATGATGGGTGTAGTCGCTAATCTCTTTTCAGCTCCTCAAATGCCAACCTGCAATCATTAGAAAACATAAAGGGTTGATCCTTTTCAAGGAGTTGACATAAGGGTTAGTAATTTTAGAGAAATTAATGTATGAATTGCATGTAGAATCTGGCGTGCCTAAGGAAACTTCTCAGTGCCTTGACAGAAGTGGGCAGTGACAACTTCTCAATCACATCAACCTTAGCATGGCCAACCTCAATCCCTTTACTGGACACTTGATGCCCCAAGACTATCCATTCTTGTACCATAAAATGGTGAAGACAGTCCTCGAATGAATCCTTTACCACAGAAAATCATCCATAAATACCTCCATTATGTCTTCAACCATCTTCGCGAAAATGGATGACATACACCACTAGAATGTAGGAAAGTCCAAAAGGTATTCTCTAAAAGGCAAATATGCCATATAGACAAGTGAATGATGTTTTCTTTCGATCTTCGGGGGCTATTAAGATATGATTGTACCCCGAATATCCATCCAAGAAACAGAAGTGAGAGCATCAAGCCAACCTGTCCAGCATTTGGTCAATGAATGGCAAGGGAAAATGGTCCTTTTGGGTGGCTGTCTTTAATTTTCGATAATCCATGCAAATCCGCCATCCCAAGACTGTATTAATCAAGGTCAACTCATGATTCTCATTTTGTGTGACCTTTATTCCTCCTTTCTTCGGTAGACATTGAATAGGGCTGACCCAACTGTCAGAGATGGGGATGATGATACTCACATCTAATAATTTGATCACTTCCTTCTTCACCACCTCTTTCATATTCAGGTTCAACTTTCATTGATGTTCTCTGCCCTTCTTTCAAGAGAATCTTGTGCATACAAAAAGCTGGGCTAACACCCTTTATGTCTGCCATGGTCCAAGTCCAAGTAATAGTAGTCTTACATTCTGGTAAGACTTGTAAGAGTTGCTCTACCTACACAATATAATAATTGGTAAACTAGATTTACTCCCTAAGAAAGTGTACTTGAGGTGTACTGGGAGGATTTCATGTCCAACTGTGGTGGTTCTTCTATCGATGGTTTCGCAAGTGGTATTGTTCTTTCTTTCTAAGTGTAGGGCTTTAACTAGGGTTCCCATTTCTAGAACCCTTGACCTTCAAGAGCCATGACCCACTCTTCCAACTCCTCACCATCCATATTTTCTAGATTTATCAAGCAGGCTTCTAACAGGTCCCTGACATTAATAGTCTTATCCTCCTCTTGTAGTATTATATCTACGGCCTCCACTAGTGAGCAATTTGCAAATTCGCTTTGGCTCCTAATATATTGTTGAACATTGAATATTATCTCTTCATTGTTCAACCTTATTTTCAATTATCTAGTCTCACAATCAATCAATGTTATCCTAGTGGCTAAAAATGGCCTGCCTATAATGATTAGTATCTCTTCATCCACTTGACAGTCAAGATGACGAAGTCTGCAGGGAATACAAATTTTCCCACTTGAACAAGCATATCATCAAGAATTCCCTTCGGTCTTTTGACTGTGTGATCAGCCAGTTGCAGTAATATTAAGGTCAGTCTAGCTCTGCCACAACCTAATTTTGTATAGATTGCCAAGGGCGTCAAGTTTATACTGCCTCCCACGTCACACAATTCCCATGTCACATAATGCTTTAGCAAAAACATCTCCTAATGGTATATGTGATGGTGAAACTACTTGGATCAGAATCATTTTGAGCTATAGGCCTTTTCACTATCACGTTGTAAGTCTGCGTCATAGTTACAGTGGACAAGTTCTGGAAGTCAAATTTTGGCGACATCATGTCCTTTATTTTTTCATACCCCATAATTTCCCTCAATTCGTCCATCAGTGGAATATTTAATTTAATTTGTCTAAGCATTTCCATGAATTTCCTATATTGATCATCTTACTTTTTCTCTTCCAACTTCTGAGAAAATAGTGCAGGAATCAACCTCTGCCCACTGCTTTGTGTCTTTTATGTGTTGGAAACTTTTCCTACTACGTGTTCTGAGAGTTGTTTACCTTTCTTCTCCTTACTCTTGTCAACTTATGCATGCCCAGTTATAACCTCAGTGAGCTCTACTGACTCATCTATCTCTAATGTAACTGAAGCAGCTATAGTAGTTGGCGTTGTCTCTCTCCTAGATTGAGAAACTTATTGCTCCATGTATAAATCTCTCATTCCTAAGACTTACTGCCATGAGCTAATTTGGGTTCTTCTCCTTTGGATTAATGTTTGTATCTGCAAGAAATGTTTCTCCTTTGGATCAATGTCTATTCTAATTAAGTTTCAATGCCTCTAATTGCCGAATCATGTGCATCTAACTTCTCTTGAATCTTTCTCTTTGTCCTAATGAGTTGTTGCAGCATAACCCTGATTTCGATCATGTTACTATCCTACTGTTAATGAGGTGGTTGGTAGGTCAACTATTGCTGGTGCTGCTGGTTATAGCCCTGCTACCTTTGATAAGGCACGACTTGTCCCTGTGGTGGTGCTCCTCCTTGATTGAGGTTATGTTATGGCTAGTTTGGTCTGTACTGCTGGTTTGTTGTTGGTACCCACTGCTACCCATATTGCCTATGGCCTCCAAAATTATTGACATAATGTCTTAGCTTTATATTTTGATGATCTAACAAACTTACTGTCAAAGAACTAGATAAGGAACCTGACACACTTGGTACACATCACAAGTCAACAGACTCCAGCTAATGTGAACTATTACAATTTCAGAAGATAGAGAATCAATACACGGACATGATATCCTTGTATTTCCCTAATGGTAGTACGAAGTCAACTATGTATAGTTGGAAAGTGACTGCCTGCATTGTACACAGAAATAGTGCAGCACAGTTTTGCAGTCACTTGTTCTTTCACCAACCAAGTGATTACATCATTCAAGTGATGTCATACAAGTTGTATGAACTAGTTTGTTACAACAAAATATCACTTGAACACTTCAGAATTATCTCGAGCATTCAAGAACTCCAACCGTTCATAGATCGAGCATTCAATTCTCAAAAGCATCAAGAAGAAAGTTCAACACTACTATGGACCAGTTCCTAAATCTAGTTTTTTGTTGTCTTTAGTTGAGTTGTAACTTTGTAATTGTTCTTCATTGTAATTCCTAATTTGCTTATCTATAAGAATTGCTTAGGAACCCCCATGAAAAACTATAATCCCTTAGTATTTGTGTCGCGACTAGAGTTAGTCATGATTTGAAGTAAAGCGTTCCTTCTCTCAAGAGATTTCCACACCTCCCCTAACTCCAGGCGATGTTGCATCAGGTTCATAGGGGTAAATACATTCAAAAGGGAAAAATTTTAGCGGCTCATATTTCAAATAAAGATCGCCGCGTGGAAAAACGGGAGCCTCATTCTGTCTAGAGGAAATAGCTTCGGTGGATCCGGTTGATTAAGTCGTTGTGTCTGTCGATACCCATCTTTGTAATAAGTGTATTGCAAAGTGCCTTGTAATAGGTGTATTACAAGTTAGTGTGGAATGAAAATTTTAATTCCTAGCTTGTATAGGTTTTAATCTAAAAGTTGCTCACAGTGAAGTTGAAATCCAACTAGTGTAGGTCGTGGTTTTTTATCCCCATAAGTAGGAATTTTTCCAAGTAAAAACTCCATGTCTTATTTACTTACTGTGATGACCCGGCCCGTCATCATGTGAGTTATCACCCCGTTATCCCCGTATTATACTTGTTGTTTCAATATGCATGTTTGGTGAGTTTGAGTCAATTCGGGTTGAGTTTGGTTGGAAATGAGACAAATAGTCTCTTAGAAGAAGGAATAGTTGGGAAACGTCAACTGGATGTTGACTTGTGAGTTAGAGAGCTCGAAATCATAGTCTAGTGATTCGGTCAGCTCCGGGAGGTCATTTATGAGCTAGGAGAGTGATCGAAAGTGAATTTGGAGGCCCGGTGTATTTTTAGGCTTGAAATGGCTAAAGTTAAATTTTGGCAAAATCCGAACGGTAGGTAAGATTTTGATTCAGGTGTCGGAATGGAATTTTGATAGTTGCAGTAGCTCCGTTAGGTGATTTTGGTTATGCTTGCAAATTTTCCGGTCATTCGGAAGTCGTTTGGTCGGATTTTGATCGAATGTTAGTTGCACAGGTTTAAATGAAAACTTAGGCTTGAATTCGCTTGGATTCGATGATTTCTGTATTTAAGGGCATGTTTTTAGGATTGGAACAAGTTTGTATTGTGTTTTGGAGTATGTTGGTGGTTTTCGTTGGGGTCCCGGGGGCCTCAGGATGAATCGGGGGGTCCAAACAGAACATTTTTGGCCAAAGAAGAGGCCAGGTCTGCTATCATAGGTGCAGCAGACGTTTGTTCTTCGCGTTCACGAAGATGACCACACGTTCGCGATGTGTATCAGAGAGTCGAGGATTTTTGTTCTGCGCGTTTGCGAGGCATTGGACGCGAACACGTAAGGCAAGGATTGGGGTGTATCGCGATCGCGAAGACTAGATCACGTTCGCGTAGGTATAAGGCAGTTGGTCATCGCGAATGTGACTGAGGCCACGCGTTCGTGTAGAGGAAGAATGAGGACTGCTGCCATTTGTTCATCGCGAACACGTGCGTAGCATCGCGTTCACATAGGGTAATAATGCCTGGCACTAAATTTAAGTCCAGAACATTTCAGTCGCGGCCATTCACACAAAAACCTCCATTGTTGAGTCTTAGAGAGAGAAATTGACCATCGGGTTATCATTAGAGGTATGTTTTATGGTTCTAATACGTATTTTATCGTAGAATCCTCCTCTATTTCACTGAAATTGGAAGAATTAATGGGGGAATTTAGCCCTAAGCCAAGGTTGTGATAAAATGTTTATTTGAATGGGCAAACGGAGTCCGATTTTGACAAACTTTATATGTATGGACTCGTGTTGAGATAAGGATTCCGAAAATGTAACTTTTGAAATTTTTTGAGAAGCGTGCCAAAAGTCGGATTTTGATAACTTTGTGGGTTTTGGTATAAATCGAGTTATTTCGAATGGGTTATGTCTAATTAGCTTATATTGATGTATTCTCATTGATTTTGAGCAAATTTTGCATCTGAAGGGGATTGATTTGCGAGGCAAGTGCAAGGCGGACTAGGACTTCTACCGGATTGAGGTGAGTAGTGGTAGTAAATAATGTACTACGGGTTTGAAACCCCGTACTTGCACTACACAGTGCTATGTTGAGATGAGACACGCGTCATGTGACGGGCGTAGTGACATTGTGATTGGGGGATTGGACTTGGTCCTTCCCGACTGATAGTTTATTGTGCATTAAGGCTATGAATGAGCTTATAATTGTGTAATTGGGCTAGTTGCCATGTTTGGGGCCTTGTGCCGATCTGTAGAAGTATTAGGAAAACTTGTAGAGCTAGGCGACCCATATATCATGCTGGATACATACACTCAGCCGTAGTATATCATGCTGGATACATACACTCAGCCATAGTTATAGCTGAATAGCGCATCATGAGCCAGTACTAGATGTGTACTTTGCGAGAGACTACCTAGGGTAGGATTCCCTGTGCTAGCTGAGTGGGCCTGAGAGGCTAAGTCTATATTGACTGAGATGGGATCGAGGACCCGCTGTGAGGTATTGATATATATATATATACCGGATCGGGCTGCACACCATAGCATTTATACATATATATACATATATATATTGGATCGGTGCACTTTTTGTGCAGATTCACAGGTGCTAGAGAGCAGTTGAGCTGTCGCAACTACTTATTCATTACTATCCCGAGGAGACCTCGAGGTAGCTGCCGACGTCCACCGGACCCGATCTCTCCTTCTTATCATTTTGTTGCTTTCATTCTGCCTAGACTTGTATTGTGTAGGATATATCGTTGTATAGGCTCAGACTTGTGACACCACGATTGAGTTGGGACCGTATTTTGTTTGCTTCTACTTCCACGTTTATCATTTTGATATGAAAACATGCTATTTAAGTTTAATTGATCATCTGTAATTAATAATTGGCTGGTTTAATGGATAATATGGTTGAGCTTGCCTGGCAATGTGTTGGGCGCCATCACGACCGGGGTTTGGGTCATGGCAAGTTGGTATTAGAGCTTAGGTTAACAGGTGTCGCGAGTCATGAGCCGGCTTTATCGAGTCTCGTGGATCGGTGCAGGGACGCCTGTACTTATCCTCAGGAGGCTGCAAACCTTTTAGGAAAGTTTCAATTCTTGAAATTCTTGTTGTGCGATTTTGTTGATTCAAACTGAACTTTGACATTCTATTCTCTCGCAGATGGCAAGAACTCGAGCTTCCAGACGAGGTGGACGACCACCATTAACGCTGTAGATGCGGCTGTGGTCGTGGCGGAGGTAGGGCGGCTGAGGCAGTGCCAGCTGACCCACAACCTCCAGTTGCTAAGGCTCCAGCAGCACCAGTTCAGGCACCAGCTGTGCCCATTGTTATTCCGGGTCAACAGGAGACCCTGGCTCAGATATTAGCAATTTGCACTGGCCTGGCACAGACAGTTTCAGTTACCACCGCAGCAGCTGAATTAGGAACCGGGGGTGGTCATCAGACCCCCGCAGCACACACTTCAGAGCCAGTAGTGTAGGGCCTGCCGACGCTTGAGGCTCCTCTAGTTCAGCCTGTGGTCCCAGTACAGCCAGCTGTTCAGGTTCAGGGGGACAGGGCCCCAGCTATGACTGACGACGAGCAGCGTCGTCTCGAGAGGTTCAGCAGATTATCTCCTCCAGTTTTCAGTGGTGCTCCAGGCGAGGATGCCCAAGGTTTTCTGGACAGGTGTTGTCGGATGCTCCGAATAGTAGGGATCTTGGAGTCAAGTCGTGTATCATTTAACACCTTCTAGTTTCAGGGACAAGCCTTTGCTTGGTGGGAGACTTATGAGCGCCGCAGACCGGCGGGGGCAGCTCCATTATCATGGTAAGAGTTCTCCACTATGTTCTTAGAGAAGCGGGTGCCTCGATCTCAAAGAGAGGAGATGCGTAGGCAGTTTGAGGGACTCCTCCAGGGAGACATGTCAGTATCAGAGTATGAGATCAGGTTCACAGAGTTATCTAGACATACACCGTGGTCGGTTCCTACCGACCGAGAGAGGATTGGGTGCTTTGTTGATGGCCTAATCTACCCCATCAGCATTCTGATGACCCAAGAGAGGGTTTTGAGCCGCACTTTTAAGGATGCCATAGATATCGATCGTGACATAGAGACAGATCATCGTAGGGAGCGGGATGAGAGGGAGGCTTAGAGGCCTCGAGGATCAGCGAGTTCTAGTGGCACTCAGACCAGAGGCCAGGGTCAGCAAAGCCGAGGTCGCCCTTTCAAGTCTTCACAGTCGGGCCGCTCAGATCGCAGTAGGTCATCTTCTAGATAGGGTTATCAAGGTTTGCACCAGAGCCAACCATCTCTCTGTGCTATGCCAGCTCAGAGTTCTTTATAGGCCCCATCTGTCTAGGGTTCTTCTCAGCCTAGTTCATCAGCTGGACACTCAAGAGCTAGGGGTCCTCATCAGTCTCAGCCCCAGCACCTGGGAGTTGCTTCAAGTGCGGAGAGTTTGGGCACATCCGCAGCAAGTGTCCCCGTTTTGTTTCCAGGTCATATCAGCAGATGGGGCAGCCCTCGTAATCTGGTCCTTCTACTTCAGTACCCGCCTTGCCAGCTGGGGGTGAGGGTCCGTCAGCTAGGGGTAGCCCTCGAGGGGGAGGCCGATCAGGCGGACAGGCTAGATGCTATGCTCTTCAGGGCCGATCTGAGGTCATTGCTTCTAATGCTGTCATTACATGTATTATTTTAATCTACCACAGAGATGCCTCAGTATTATTCGATCTTGGTTCTATTTATTCTTATGTATCTACATGCTTTGCTCCTCATTTGGGCACGACCAGAGGGTGTCTTGCGTTGCCAATTCATGTATCTACCCCGGTGGGGTACACTATTGTTGTGGACCATGTATACCGGTCCTGTTTGGTCACTATTGGGGGTCTAGAAACCCGAGTGGACCTATTGCTTCTTAGCATGATTGCTTTTGATGTTATATTGGGCATGGATTGTCTATCCCCATGTCATGCTATTCTGGACTATCATGCCAAGACAGTCACTTTGGCTATGCTGGTCATTCAGAGGATCGAGTGGCGAGGCATGACTGATTATGTACCTAACAGGGTAATATCTTTTCTCAAGGCCCAACGAATGGTTGAGAAGGGATATCTTTCTTATTTGGCATTTGTGCGGGGGGTCGAAGCTGAGACTCCCAGTATTGATTCTGTTCCTAGTGTGCGGGACTTTCCTGATGTGTTCCTCTCAAACCTGCCGGGCATGCCGCCAGACAGGGACATTGATTTCAGGATCGATTTGGTGATAGGCACTCAGCCTATTTCTATTCCTCCATATCATATGGCACCAGCTGAGCTGAAGGAATTGAAGGAGCAGCTCCAGGAACTCCTAGATAAGGGGTTCATTCAGCTGAGTGTGTCACCGTGGGGTGCGCCGGTCTTGTTTCTTAAGAAGAAGGATGGCTCTATGAGGATGTGTATTGACTACAGGCAGCTGAACAGGGTAAGAGTGAAGATCAAGTATCCTCTGCCTCGCATTGATGATTTATTTGATCATCTCTAAGGAGCTAGGGTATTTTCGAAGATTGATCTTCATTCAGGCTACCACCAGCTGAAGATTAGAGAGTCTGATATTATGCAGACAGCCTTCAGGATGAGGTATGGGTACTATGAGTTTCTTGTGATGTCTTTTGGGCGAACCAATGCCCCAGCCGCGTTCGTGCATATGATGAACAGTGTATTTCAGCCATATTTGTACACTTTCGTGATTGTGTTCATAGATGATATCTTGGTGTACTCGCATAACCAGGAGGAGCATGCCCAGCATCTTAGAGTTGTATTGCAGAGGTTGTGGGAGGAGAAGTTGTATGCTAAGTTCTCCAAGTGTGAGTTCTAGCTTGAGTCTGTGGCATTCTTAGGACACGTGGTTTCCAATGATAGTATTCAAGTGTATCCGAGGAAGGTAGAGGCAGTGTAGGGTTGGCCCAGATAAACCTCATCCACTGAGATTCGTAGCTTCCTAGGATTGGCCGGGTATTATCGCCGATTTGTTTAGGGATTCTCTTCTATTGCTTTACCCTTGACTAGATTGACTTAGAAGGGTGCTCCATTCGTATGGTCCGAGGAGTACGAGGAGAGCTTTCAGAAGCTCAAGACAGCACTGACCACAACACCAGTCTTGATACTGCCGTCAGCTTCATATCCTTATATTGTGTATTGTGATGCCTCGGGGATTGGCATTGGTTATGTATTGATGCAGGAGGGTAGAGTAATTGCTTATGCTTTTCTCCAGTTGAAGCCCCATGAGAAGAACTACCTTGTACATGATTTGGAGCTAGCAGCCATAGTTCACGCTCTAAAGATTTGGGGACATTACATGTATGGTGTCTCTTGTGAGGTGTATACAGATTATCGCAGTCTTCAGCATCTATTCAGACAGAAGGACCTTAATTTGAGACAGCGGAGGTGGCTGGAGTTGCTTAAGGATTATGACATCACTAATTATATCATACGGGGAAGGCCAATGTTGTGGCTGATGCTTTGAGCTGAAAGGCAGTCAGTATGGGCAGCTTAGCTTATATTCCAATTGGGGAAAGGCCATTTGCCTGTGATGTTCAGGCTCTAGCCAATCGGCTAGTGAGGTTGGATATTTCTGAGCTGAGCCGAGTGTTGGCTTGTGTTGTTTCACGGTCTTCTTTATATGATCGCATCAGGGGGCGTAAGTATGATGACCCATATTTTCTTGTCCTTAAGGACAGAGTACGACACAGTGATGCTAGAGATGTGACAATTGATAGTGATGGTGTTCTGAGGATGCAGGGCCGTATCTGCGTGCCTAATGTAGATGGCCTTAGAGAGTTGATAGTAGAGGAGGCTCACAGCTCGCAGTACTTCATTCATCCAGGTGCCGCGAAGATGTACCAAGACTTGAGGCAACATTACTGGTGGAGAAGGATAAAGATGGATATTGTTAGGAATGTAGCCGAGTGCCTCAACTGCCAGCAGGTCAAGTATGAGCATCAGAGACCGGGCGATGTTCTTTAGCGTATGGTTATTCCCGAGTGGAAGTGGGAGAGGGTTACCATGGATTTTGTTATTAGGCTCTCTCGGACTTCGAGGAAGTTCGATAGTGTGGGTGATTGTTGATCGGCTGACCAAATCCGCACATTTCATCCCAGTATGTACTACTTACTCATCGGAGCGGTTAGCGGTGATCTTTATTCGAGAGATTGTCAGGTTGCATGGGGTCCCAGTGCCTATCATATCTGACAGAGGCACTTAGTTCACTTTGTAGTTCTGGAGAGCATTTCAGTGGGAGCTGGGTACGCGTGTTGAGTTGAGCACCGCATTCCATCCTCAGACAGACAGACAGTCTGAGTGCACTATTTAGATCATGGAGGATATATTGCATGCATGTGTGATTGATTTTGGAGGTTTATGGGATGAGTTCTTGCCAATTGCTGAGCTTGCCTACAATAACAGTTATCAGTCGAGTATTCAGAAGGCCCAGTACGAGGCATTGTATGGTAGACGGTGTAGATCTCCCATGGGATGGTTTGAGCCCGGTGAGGATAGATTGATAGGGACCGAGTTAGTTTAGGATGCTCTAGATAGAGTGAAGTTGATTCAGGAGAGGCTTTGCACAACACAGTCACGCCAAAAGGGTTATGCAGACCGTAGGTTTCGAGAGTTGTCTTTCATGGTTGGTCATAGGGTATTGCTAAAGGTTTCACCCATGAAAGGTGTCATGCAGTTCGGGAAGAAGGGGAAGCTGAGTCCCAGGTACATTGGTCCTTTTGAGATAATCAGGAGGATTGGAGAAGTGGCAAATGAGCTGGCCTTGCCACCCAGTTTGTCCAGTGTACATCCAGTATTCCATGTGTCTATGCTCCGAAAGTATATCAGGGATCCGTCTCATGTGCTGGACTTCAGTACGATTAAGCTTGATGGCGATCTATCTTATGATGTGGAGCCAGTGGCTATTCTGGGTAGACAGGTTCGAAAGTTGAGGTCCATAGACATTGCGTCAGTTAAGGTGCAGTGGAGAGGCCGGTCTATAGAGAAGGCTACTTGGGAGATCGAGCAGGAGATGCAGAGTAGATATCCTCACCTATTTGAGTCTCCAGGTATGTTTCTTGACCCGCTCGAGGACGAGCATTTTCTTAAGTTGGGGAGAATGTGATGACCTAGCCTGTCATTATGTGAGTTATCACCCCGTTATCCCCATATTATGCTTGTTAATGTTTCAATATGCATGTTTGGTGAGTTTGAGTCAATTCTGGTTGAGTTTGGTTGGAAATGAGACAAATAGTCTCTTAGAAAAAGGAATAGTTGGGAAAAGTCAACTGGATGTTGACTTATGAGTTAGAGAGCTCAGAATCGAATTCCGGTGATTCGGTCAGCTTCGGGAGGTCATTTATGATCTAGGAGAGCGATCGGAAGTGAATTTGGAGGCCCGGTGTAGTTTTAGGCTTGAAATGGCTAAAGTTGAATTTTGGTGAAATCTGAACGGTAGGTGAGATTTTGATTCCGGGGTAAGAATGGAATTCCGACAGTTGTAGTAGCTCCGTTAGGTGATTTTGGATATGCCTGCAAATTTTCAAGTCATTCGGAAGTCGTTTGGTCGGGTTTTGATCGAATGTTGGTTGCGGAAGTTTAAATGAAAACTTAGGCTTGAATTTGCTTGGATTCGAAGATTTCCATGTTAAAGGGCTTGTTTTTAGGATTGGAATAAGTTTGTATCGTGTTTTGGAGTATGTTGGTGGTTTTCGTTGGGGTCCCGGGGCAATCGGGATGAATCCGGGGGTCCAAACAGACCATTTTTTGCCAAAGAAGAGGCCAGGTCTGTTGTTATAGGTGCAACAGACGTTTGTTCTTCGCGTTCACAAAGATGACCACGTGTTCGCGATATGTATCAGAGAGTCAAGGATTTTTGTTCTTCGCATTAGCGAGGCGTTGGACGCGAACGCGTAAGGTAAGGATTGGGGTGTATCGCGATCGCGGAGACTGGATCGCGTTCGCGTAGGTATAAGGCAGTTGGTCATCGCGAATGCGACTGAGGCCACGCGTTTGTGTAGAGCAAGAATGAGGACTGTTGCCATTATTTGTTCATCACGAATGCATGCGTAGCCTCACGTTCGCGTAGGGTAATAATGCCTGGCAGTGAATTTAAGTCCAGAACATTTCAGTCGCGGCCATTCACACAAAAACCTCCATTGTTGAGTCTTAGAGAGAGAAACTGACGGGAAATTGCCGGAATTTCACTGGGTTATCATCGGAGGTAAGTTTTGTGGTACTAATATGTGTTTTTATAGTAGAATCCTCCTCTATTTCACTGAAATTGGAAGAATTAATGGGGGAATTTAGCCGTAAGCCAAGGTTATGATAAAATGTTGATTTGAATGGGCAAACAGAGTTCGATTTTGACAAACTTTATATGAATGGACTCGTGTTGAGATAAGGATTCCGAAAATTTTACTTTTGAAGTTTTTCGATAAGCGTGCCAAAAGTCTGATTTTGACAACTTTGTGGGTTTTGGTGTAAATCGAGTTATTTCGAATGGGTTGTGTCTAATTAGCCTATATTGACGTATTCTCATTGATTTTGAGCAGATTTAGCCTCCGAAGGGGATTGATTTGCGAGGCAAGCACAAGGCGGACTAGGACTTCTACTGGATCGAGGTGAGTGGTGGTAGTAAATAATGTACTGCGGGTTTGAAACCCTGTACTTGCACTACACAGTGCTATATTGAGATGAGACGCGCATCATGTGACATGCGCAGTGACATTGTGATTGGGGGATTGGACTTGGTCCTTCCCGACTGATAGTTTACTGTGCATTATGACTATGAATGAGCTTATAACTGTGTAATTGGGTTAGTAGCCATGTTTGGGGTCTTGTGCCGATCTGTAGAAGTATTAGGAAAACCTGTAGAGCTAGGCATCCCTTATATCATGTTGGATACATACACTCAGCCATAGTATATCATGCTGGATACATACACTCAACCGTAGTTATAGCTGAATAGCGCATCATGAGCCAGTACTAGATGTGTACTTTGAGAGAGACTACCTAGGGTGGGATTCCCTGGGCTAGCTGAGTGGGCCTGAGAGGCTAAGTCTATACTGGCTAAGATGGGGTCGAGGACCCGCTGTGAGGTATTGATATATATATACCGGATCGGGCTGCACGCCGCAACATTTAAACATATATATACATATATATATTGGATCGGGATGCACGCCGCAGTGCTATATACATTGGATCGGATTGCACGCCCCAGTAATATATATGTGGATCGGACTGCACGCCACAAATCATAGCGCTTGGGCTGAAGGAGCCCTCCGGAGTCTGCACACACCCCAGTGAGCGCACTATATATATTGGATCGAGCTGAACGCCGCAACACTATATATATTGGATTGCTTGCACGCCGCAACACTATATATATTGGATCGGGCAGCATCCGCTGCACTATATATATTGGATCGGGCTGCACGCATCAATACTATATATATTGGATCGGGCTACACGCCACAACATTTTATATATTGGATCGGGCTGCATGTCGCAGTGCTATATTTATTTGGATCGGGCTGCACACCACATCATTATATATATATTGGATCGGGCTGCACGCCACAGCAGTATGAGTGAGGACTAGGTCAGTGTGGGATCATTGTGAGACAGTTGTGGACTGGAATTTGACTTATCACTGGGGAGATGACTTACCAGTGAGGTTACCCTTATAACTGTTTAGTGATAGTACAGGTGTTCTTATTCTCAGTTATTATTTATTATTATTACTTACTGAGTTGAAATATACTCATCCCATTCGCCTGCACTTTTTGTGCAGATTCACAGGTGCTAGAGAGCAGTTGAGCTGTCGCAGCTGCTTATTCATTACTATCCCGATGAGACTTCGAGGTAGTTGCCGACGTACGCAGGACATGATCTCTCCTTCTTATCATTTTGTTGCTTTCATTCTGCCTACACTTGTATTGTGTAGTATATATCATTGTAGAGGCTTAGACTTGTGACACCACGATTGGGTTGGGACCGTATTGTGTTTGCTTATACTTCCACGTTTATCATTTTGATATGAAAACATGCTATTTAAGTTTAATTGATCATCTGTAATTAATAATTGGCTGGTTTAATGGATAATATGGTAGGGCTTGCCTAGTAATGTGTTGGGCGCCATCACGATCGGGGCTTAGGTGACAAGTTGGTATCAGAGCTTAGGTTAACAGTTCTTGCGAGTCATGAGCCGGCTTAGTAGAGTCTCGTGGATCGGTGCAGGGACACATGTACTTATCCTCGGGAGGCTGCAAACCTTTTAGGAAAGTTTCAATTCTTGAAATTCTTGTCGTGCAATTTTGTTGTTTCAAACTGAACTTTGACATTCTATTCTCTCGTAGATGGCGAGAACTCGAGCTTCCGGACGAGGTGGACTACCACCATTACCACCTGCTAGAGGACGTGGATGCAGCCGTGGTCGTGGTGGAGGTAGGGCGGCTAAGGCAGTGCCAGCTGAACCACAGCCTCCAGTTGCTGAGGCTTTAGCAGCACCAGTTCAGGAACCATGTGTGCCCATTATTATTCCGGGTCTACAGGAGACCCTAGCTCAGATATTAGCAGTTTGCACTGGCCCTGCATAGGCAGTTTCAGTTACCACCGCAGCAGCTGCATCAGGGACTGGGGGTGGTCATCAGACCCCCGCGGCACGCACTCTAGAGCTAGCAGTGCAGGGCCTGTAGACACCTGAGGCTCCTCCAGTTCAGCCTGTGGTCCCAGTACAACCAGCTGTTCAGGTTCAGGGGGACAGGGTCCCAACTAAGACTAACGATGAGCAGCGTCGTCTCGAGAGGTCTAGCAGATTATCTCCTCCAGTCTTCAATGGTGCTCCGGGCGAGGACGCCCAAGGTTTTCTGGACAGGTGCCGTCGGATGCTCCGAACGGAAGGGATCTTGGATTCCAGTGGTGTATCATTTACCACCTACCAGTTTCAGGGACCAGCCTTCACTTGGTGGGAGGCTTATGAGCGCCACAGACCGGCGGGGGCAGCTCCATTATCATGGTCAGATTTCTCCACTATGTTCTTGGAGAAGTGGGTGCCTCGATCTCAGAGAGAGGAGATGCGTAGGCAGTTTGAGGGATTCTGCCAGGGAGACATGCCAGTATCAGAGTATGAGATCAGGTTCTTAGAGTTATCTAGACATGCACCATGGTTGGTTCCTACCGACCGAGAGAGGATTGGGTGCTTCGTTGATGGCCTTATCTACCTGATCCGCATACTGATGACCCGAGAGAGGGTTTGGAGCCGCACTTTTGAGGATGCCATGGATATCGCTCGCGACATAGAGACAGATCATCGCAGGGATCGAGATGAGAGGGGGGCCAAGTGGCCTCGAGGATCAGTGAGTTTTAGTGGCACTCATACCAGAGGCCAGGGTCGATAGAGATGAGGTTGCTCTTTCAGGTCTTCACAGTCGGGCCGCTCAGATTGCCGTAGGTCATCTTGTAGCTAGGGTTATCAGGTTTCGCACTAGAGCCATCCATATCCCAGCGCTATTCCAGCTCAGAGTTCTTCACATTCCCCATCTGTCCAGGGTTCTTCTCGGCCTAGTTCATCAGTTGGACACTCAAGTGCTAGGGGTCCTCATCAGTCTCAGCCCCCAGCACCTGGGAGTTTCTTCGAGTGCGAAGAGTTTGGGCACATCAACAGAGAGTGTCCCTTTTTTGTTTTCAGGTCATATCAGCAGAGGGGGCAGCCCTCGTCATATGGTCCTTCTACTTTAGCACCTTCCCCGCCAGCTGGGGTGAGGGTCAGTCAGCTAAGGGTTGCTCTCGAAGGGGAGGCCAATCAGGCGGACATGCTAGATGCTATTCTCTTCAGGGCTGATCTAAGGCCGTTGCTTCTGATGCTGTCATTACAGGTGTTATTTGGCACAGAGATGGCTCAGTATTTTTTGATCCTGGTTCTACTTATTCTTATGTATCTACATATTTTGCTCCTCATTTGGGTACAACCCGAGGGTGACTTGCATTGCCAGTGCATGTATCTACCCCAGTGGGGACACTATTATTATGGACCATGTATACCGGTCCATTTTGGTCACTATTGGAGGTCTGGATACCCGAGTGGAACTATTGCTTCTCAGCATGATTAATTTTGATGTTATATTGGGCATGGATTGGCTATGCCCATGTCATGCTATTCTGGACTGTCATGCCAAGACAGTCATTTTGGCTATGCCGGGCATTCAGAGGATCGAGTGGCGAGGCACGACTGATTTTGTACCCAGCAGGGTAATATCTTTTCTCAAGGCCCAACGAATGGTTGAGAAGGGATGTATTTATTATTTGGCCTTTGTGTTGGAGGTCGAAGCTGAGACTCTCAGTATTGATTCTGTTCCCATTGTGCGGGACTTTCCTGATGTGCTCCCCTCAGACCTGCCGGGCATGCCGCCTGACAGGGACATTGATTTCGGGATCGATTTGGTGCCAGGCACTCAGCCTATTTCTATTCCTCCATATCATATGGCACCAGCTGAGCTGAAGGAATTGAAGGAGCAGCTCCAGGAACTCCCAGATAAGGGGTTCGTTCGGCCGAGTGTGTCACCGTGGGGTGCACCAGTCTTGTTTGTTAAGAAGAAGGATGGCTCTATGAGGATGTGTATTGACTACAGGCAGTTGAACTGGGTAAAAGTGAAGAACAAGTATCCTCTGCCTCGCATTGATAATTTATTTGATCAACTCCAGGAAGCTAGGGTATTCTCGAAGATTGATCTTCGTTCAGGCTACCACCAGCTGAAGATTAGAGAGTCTGATATTATGAAGACAACCTTCAGGACGAGGTATGGTACTATGACTTTCTTGTGATATCTTTTGGGCAAACCAATGCCCCGGCCGCGTTCATGCAGCTGATGAACAGTGTATTTCGGCCATATTTGGACTCTTTTGTGATTGTCTTCATAGATGATATCCTGGTGTATTCTCGTAGCCAGGAGGAGCATGCTAAGCATCTTAGAGTTGTATTACAGAGGTTGAGGGAGGAGAAGTTGTATGCCAAGTTCTCCAAGTGTGAGTTCTAGCTTGAGTTCGTGGCATTCTTAGGACACGTGGTGTCCAGTGATGGTATTCAGGTGGATCCGAAGAAGGTAGAGGCAGTGCAGGGTTGGCCCAGACCGACCTCAACTACTGAGATTCGTAGCTTCCTGGGATTGGCAGGGTATTATCGCCGATTTGTTTAGGGATTCTCTTGTATTGCTTCACTCTTGACTAGATTGACTCAGAAAGGTGCTCCCTACGTATGGGCCGAGGAGTGCGAGGAGAACTTTCAGAAGCTCAATATAGCACTGACCACAACACCAGTCTTGATACTGCCGTCAACTTTATATCCTTATACTGTGTGTTGTGATGCCTCGGGGGTTTGAATTGGTTGTATATTGATGCATGAGGGTAAAGTAATTGCTTATGCTTCTCGCCAGTTGAAGCCCCATGAGAAGAACTACCTTGTACATGATTTGGAGCTAGCAGCCATAGTTCACGCTCTGAAAATTTGGAGACATTACCTGTATGGTGTCTCTTGAGAGGTGTATACAGATCATCGCAGTCTTTAGCATCTATTCAGATAGAAGGACCTTAATTTGAGATAGCGGAGGTGGCCGGAGTTGCTTAAGGATTATGACATCACAATATTATATCATCTGGGGAAGGCCAATGTTGTGGCCGATGCTTTGAGCCAAAAGACAGTCAGTATGGGCAGCCTAGCTTATATTCCAGTTGAGGAGAGGCCATTTGTCTGTGATGTTCAGTCTCTAGCCAATCGGCTAGTAAGGTTGGATATTTCTGAGCCGAGCCGAGTGTTGGCTTGTGTTGTTTTGCGGTCTTCTTTATATGATCGCATCAGGGGGCGTCAGTATGATGACCCACATTTGCTTGTCCTTAAGGACAGAGTTCTACACAATAATGCTAGAGATGTGACTATTGATAGTGATAGTACATGTGTTCTTATTCTCAGTTATTATTTATTATTATTACTCACTGAGTTGAAATATACTCAACCCACTCCCCTGCACTTTTTGTGCAGATTCACAGGTGCCAGAGAGCAGTTAAGCTATCGCAGCTGCTTATTCATTACTATTCCGAGGAGACTTCGAGGTAGCTGCCGACGTCCGCGGGACCCGATCTCTCCTTCTTATCATTTTGTTGCTTTCATTTTGCCTAGACTTGTATTGTGTAGGATATGTCATTGTAGAGGCTTAGACTTGTGACACCACGATTGGGTTGGGACCATAGTTTGTTTGCTTCTACTTCCACATTTATCATTTTGATTTGAAAACATGCTATTTAAGTTTAATTGACAATCTGTAATTAATAATTGGCTGGTTTAATGGATAATATGGCCAGGCTTGCCTAGCAATGTGTTGGGCGCCATCACGACCGGGGTTTGGGTTGTGACACTTACTATTTTATTAGCTTCTTAGTAGAAACTCATAGAGGACCTGGTCTCTATATAGTTTGGTGGACTCACATAGACTTTCAATCAGTATCAGATCATGTTCTTTCTATCAAGCTAACAACAATGATTCGGTCGATTGTTTTAATAATTTACGCCCCGATTCTCTATTAATTGCTTTCATCATGTTTATATCTGCTATTTTTAATTGCTGGAATGTTCAGTTTTGAGTTTCGGAGAGTTTTAGGACACTTAGTCCCTAAATGAGAGCTTAGGTATTATAAATTTGATCGTGGTTGGAACAGTATGAAGATGGACCCAGAATAGAATTTTGATGGTTCTGTTAGCTTCATTAGGCAATTTTGGGGTTAGGGATGCGATCAAATTGCATTTTGAAGGGTCGTACTAATTTAGGCTTGAAATACCGAAAGATGGATATTTTAATATTTTCGATTCTTTAGTGTGATTTTGATCCGAGGGTCGAAATAGAATTTTGGAAGTTGGAGTTGCACCGTAATGTTAAATGTGATGTGTGTGCAAAATTTCAGGTCCGTCGGATGAAATTTGATAGAATTTTTTATCGAAAGCATAAATTTTGAGTTTTGGTAATTCTTAGGCTTGAATTGAGTGTTAAATTGGGGTTTTAATGTTGTTTTTAGGTGTTCTAAGGATAGGTATAAGCTTAGGCTGTGGTTTTGGACTTGTTTGTGTTTTTGGTTGAGGTCCCGAGGGACTCTAGATGATTTCAGATGGTTAACGGGAAGCTAGAACTAAGAGTTTGCAGCTGAAGTTCTTTGGGCTGCTGTCATAACCGCATCTACGGTTGAGAGGCCGCAGATGTGACTATCACAAATGCGGAATCTAGATGCAAAAATGGTCGGCTGAGGAAATTCAAGGAGTTGCAGGTGCGTAAGGGTCCATGCACCCGCGTGACCGCATACGCGGTGAGTAAGTGCAAGTGCGGTTTTTGGGATATTAATGAGTTTTGTAGGTGCATTTGTTTTTTTTTTGTAGAAGCGAGACCCCATGTGCAGTCTCTTGACCGCAGAAGCGGAATTTCTGGGCAGAAAAGGGGCAGAATCGAGGGTTTTGATCAAAACTTGGAAAAATCATTTTGGAGCTCGGGGTAGGGCGATTTTGTAAGGTTTTTGGAGAGAAGATCATTGGGTAATGAATCCTTTTTTCTTTCTTATTATATTCCATTAATCTTATCTTAGTTTTGTCATTTAAATTCGGATTTCAAGATGAAAATTGAGAAAAATGGGAAGAAAGTTCGTAGACCTAGAATTCGAATTTTGATAGGGAATTTGACCTTGGATTTTGATAATTTTGGCATGGATGAACTCGTGAGAGTAAGAGAATTTTGAAAATATAAATTTTACCATATTCTAAGATGTGGGCTCAAGGGACATTTTGGTTATTTCACCTAATTTCACGTATTATCTTAGAATTTATTTTTAGAATTAGTTACCTGAAGTGTTATTTATATTATGCAATTGAATTGAATAAAGTTTGGCCATTTGGAGTCGAATACTCGTGGCAAGAATGTGGTTTCAGATTGATTTTGAGCTGGTTCGAGGTAGGTGGCTTGCCTAACCTTGTGTGGGGGACCTCCCCTTTAGGATTAGGATATTTGTTAAGTGAAATGCCTTGTACGTAAGGTGATGAGTGTGTACTTGTGCTAGTTGTTGAAAAAATATGGTTTCCGTGAAGTATTAGAATTGTGTTTTTCCTCCCATGTTTACACTATTTGCAAGTTAAGCTTGTTGTTAGCTTAGGGAAGTATGTGCAATTCATATAATTGCTTATTTGTTCTACTGAATTACTTGAATTTTGTGCAACATGCTAGGTTAGGAATACCTACTTTATCTTGGTGTAAAATTGATTAAATTGAGTTTCTTGTTGCTGCTGTGTATTTACTTTGTTACTATGGTTCGGTATACTAGGAGCTCCCCTGTATGTTTACTTTTAGGACGACGGATTTGCATTTTGTGAGATCTCCCTGCACTTTTACATTAGAACTACGGGATTCCACTCGGTAGATTCCCTAGTATTGAGTATTTATGTTTGGGACTATGGATGTGGTATTCCAGTAGATCCCCGCACATTTTAGAGTTGGACTTCAGGACTGCACCTGGGAGATCTAGTGGATATTATATTTGGGGACTACATGACAGGATCCTGGGAGATCCCCCGTTTGTTACCTCTACATTGAACTGTATTTGTTTACCCTGTTATTGGTTTCTATTTCAGTTGTCATTATCCTTTATATCATGTGTTATTCTTACTGTTGTACCCATTTATACTGATCTGTTCTACATTGTCAAACTTTATATTATATTTAATCTCAGTAGGGCCTGACCTTCCTCATCACTACCGGATCGAGGTTAGGCTAAGCACTTACTGAGTACCGATGTAGTGTATCATGCCCTACCTGCGCATTTTTTTCATATGCAGATCCAGGTACCTCTACTTAGACTTACCATCCTTTAGGAGAGGCTATCTTTCGAAGACTTAGAGGTATATCTGCCGCGTCCGCGGGCCGAAGAGTCTCTCTCCACTCTCTCTTGTAGTTACAACCCTTCTATATTTACTTTGTTTTAGACATTCTGGAGTTAGAGCGCTATGTAGTATTCTTAGCTTGTAATTTCATGAGATTCGGGATTTTGGGAAAAGTATTAGCATTCGAAAGTTGATATGGTGAATGTCGAGTGGCATTATTAAACACTGTTTATTCAATATGTTGGTTTTTACTTGTTTACTTTCGCAAATTGGTTTATTTTTCCGCATTTTAGGCTTACCTAGTCGTAGGAACTAGGTACCATCATGATGGTTCACAGAGGAGAAATCAGGGTCATGATTAGTTGGTATTAGAGCTCTAGGTTCATAGAAGTCATGCATTACAAGCCAGTTTATTAGAGTCTCGCTGATCGGTATAGAGACATCTGTAATTATTTATGAGAGGCTATGTAACTGTTAGGAAATTTTCGAGATTTTGATATCACAATTCTAAATTTCTGTCTTCTATTCTCTCGTAGATGGTGAGGACCCATGCTTCCCGAGATGATCAAGCACTATGAGCACGTGATTTTTTCCACACTTAAATTATTCCTATAGAATTCATTAAAATTAGATTTTTTTAGTGTTTAAATTTTTAGGAATTAATTGCATGATTTCGTGTTTTGTTTGCATTTTGTAAGTGCATATTTAGTTGTCATAAAAAATAAAAATAAAATTATAAAATAACATAATTGCATTTAGGACCTAATCCTAGATTTTTAAATTAATTAACATCATTAAAAATAAGAGAAAATTATAAAAATAATTCTTTCCATTGTTTTACTTTTAATTTTGATTCTTCTTTATGTTTTCTTTTTAAACTAGGATTTGTTTAATTTTTAAGAATCAAATTTGGAGTTTAAATAAGATCTTGTCTATTTTTAATTTTGTACTTAATAAAATCGAAAAAAACGTGAATAAGAAAAGGAAGAAAAGAAGAAAATAAATAAAAAAGAAAGAATTTTAGGCCGTTATGTTTGGGCCATGGGAATTCAACAGCCCAAAGCCCAAAACTCCTAAAAATAGACCAAACGCCCAGCCCAGATTACTCCTAAACTCGGTCTGTCCTCCCTTTAAACAGAACGTCGTTTCACCAGAGTCAATCCTAGCCGTCGAGGATCTTTGATCCAACGACTGGAAGTGATTTATTTGTCGTATATAACTGTCTAAATCTCTACCCCTACCCTTTCTCCACATCTCTCATTAACCCACACTCAAACCCTAACCCTCACCATCTTCCGTCGTGAACTGCCGCTAGAAATCGCTCACGGCGGCGGTGAAGCTCCAACAGTCCCCAAACATACAACCCCCATACCATCTCAACCCCTTAATTCCAAATACAATCCTATTTTTCTTCAAATCCCAATCAAAATCCCCAAATCCATAAAACCCTAGCCGCCGCCATGTATGGTGGCGCCGTCCCCAATCCCTACCATTTCAACATTATAGACTCTCCTACACCCCTGCATCATGAATCTACACCCCTCTCTCTTCAAATACCCCCAAACATCTCGAATCTAGGATTTTAAAATTTGGAACTCGAGCAAGTTCAGTTTCTTCTCCGTTTTGGGCATAATTTCACAATGAACTGATATTATTTGACCGTTCTCGACAAGAATGGTTGATTAATATCACCTCGCGGTTGAAATTGGAAAGGCAGTTGGGTGTCAGTTCAAAAATTGGTAAGTTTTCTAGTTTTGTTCTTCTTTTCATTTAATAATTGATTTTTTTTAAACTAGTTTTAATCCCAGTTTTCTGTTTCCCGTTAGTTCATTCATGCTTTTTTTATATGCCCTGATCTCATATGTTTAATTTTAGATTTTTCATTTTTTAGTTTGTTGTTTTTTTTTGTTGATTGAATTACCTGTAGCAGTTTTAGTTTCTAGTTTGCTTATTAATTTTAGTTTGAAATATTTTAGTTGGATTATTAGTTAAACTTTGGGGTCTAATTAACAAATAAGCTATTTTTGATCATAGTTGACTTTATTTTATTAACTGACCATGAATTCGTCAAAGGGTTAGTTTAGTTTAGTATAGGATAGCAAAATTCTGTTTGAATAAATGGCTAATGTTGGTATTTTACTTAAAAATAAGTTAGTAATTGAAACTAGAACACCCTAGACTTTTCTAGAAGAGAGGTTTTAGTTAAAATTTCAGAACTTAATGCAGTAACTTGAGAAACAAGTCAAAGCATTAGGGACTAACTAGTTAAAAGTTGAAAATAAAAGAGGGACTAAAGGGTAAAATAGAAATCTGAGGGTTGCCCTTAGTTTTTGCCTATAAAAGGCAATCTTTACTGCTTTGCACACTAAGTGTCACAATCTGAAAAATTTGAATTTCGAATTCAAAAGCCAAATCTAAAATTTTACAGTTAGAGTTCGTTGTAGATCTTAAATCTTCAGAAAAACCGCCAAAAAATACTGTTCTATTGAAAATTGTTGGATCAATTTGAAATTCTTGTTGTTAATTCAAGTTCCTAGCATAAATAAGTTGAAAATGACTTGAAGAATTGTGTGTTGGTTGCTGAAACTTCAGAGGTTTTCCTGGATTAATTTCGGGGTCTATTATGGTTCAATAAAGTCTATTTTAGTGCTTTGTTGGTGTTGTATCTCAACAACTAATCCTTGGGTGCTGTGATATATTTTTGTTGAGTCTTAAAGTAGGTTCTATTGCTGCTTTGAGTTGTTATTTCAGCTGACCTCCACTTTTTCTTCATTTTTGTTCTAATTCCCAGGTACTCATCAGGTAAATCAAATTTTGGAAATGAAATGAAGTGCATCATGACATCTCTATTTATTTTCATAGTGCAATTCGTGTAGTATTTGGATTTCGGTAGTTTTCTCATTTGTAACTATGACCAGACTATTTTGGACTGTTGATTTGTATTGGACTTTTGATATTCATTAGCCTAGTATAATTTGTTTGGTGATTTTTTTTAACTTCCAATATTAGCAACAACATAAATATAGAAATTAATTCTAGATCCTCATTTGTAGTTAATAATTGAACACTCGAATAGATGTAAGTATTTAACAAAGGCTAGGAGTAGTATGGATTGATTTTGATTTGTTAATTTACTGGTTGAAAATTGAATTTGACTTGGACTGCATGCTCATAAGTGTAAAAATTAGATTGTGAGATTTTTTGCATGCTTCGATGAATTTTTTATTAATTTAAGGGAAAAGATCCAAATATACCCCTATACTTTGCGAAAATGGTCAATTATACCCCTCGTTACAAGTTTGGCTCATATCCAACCTTGCCGTTATATTATTCACCCGGATACCCCCCTAAACTTTAAACGGAGCAAAATACCCCCTGAACTTTACGATAAAGTCTATATATAACCCTCATTTTTTTAACAAAATATTTTTGTAAAAACTAGATATTTTGTTAAATTTTTTTTTCTGTTTTTACAACAAAACTTTAAAAACACTGAAAAACGAAGAAAAAATATTTTTCAAAAGCGAAAAATAATTTGTTGAAATATTTTATTTAGTTTTTAAAAAATAAAAATATTTTGTTAAAAACTGAAAATATTCTAATTCCTCGATTTTTATATTTTTTTCCAGTTTTTACAAAAAAAATAATTTTTGCAATTTGTTTAAAGTGTCACAAAAAGAAATGTCATTTTCTTTTGGAAATGTTCTAATTTCTTTTTGTAAAACTTAAAAAAAAAATTGCAAAATTTTATAAGGGAAAATGAAATAAAGAGTGCAAAGTTGCGCTAACCATAGAGAGAGTTGCCGAACCAGCACCAGCTTTTGCCTGAAGAAATGAGCACTGTGTCCATTCAGCAAAAGATGAATTCCACCAATGGGGTTAACTTAGTCAGTAATTTGTGGTGTTATGACAGCAAAATAAACCATGACCGAAATCATCCAGAAATTTTCCTTGTTTACAAAAGGAGAGTAGCAAGGAAAAGGTAGGATAATGGAGAAAGAAGATAAATCAATCTAGGAGAGAGACCACAGCTCATGGCAATGGAGTTGAGGCATGATGCTCGACACGCTAGCACTGCATATTAGATGTGGAAGATAAGGACTGTCATTTTTGCAATTTTTTTTTAAGTTTTACAAAAAGAAATTAGAACATTTCCAAAAGAAAAGGACATTTCTTTTTGTGAAACTTTAAACAAATTGCAAAAATTATTTTTTTTTGTAAAAACTGGAAAAAAATATAAAAACCGAGGAATTAGAATATTTTCAGTTTTTAACAAAATATTTTTGTTTTTTAAAAACTGAATAAAATATTTCAACAAATTATTTTTCGCTTTTGAAAAATATTTTTTCTTCGTTTTTTAGTGTTTTTAAAGTTTTGTTGTAAAAACAGAAAAAAAAAATTAACAAAATATCTAGTTTTTACAAAAATATTTTGTTAAAAAAATGAGGGTTATATATAGACTTTATCGTAAAGTTCAGGGGGTATTTTGCTCCGTTAAAAGTTTAGGGGGGGTATCCAGGCCAATAATGTAACGGCAAGGTTGGATATGAGCCAAACTTGTAACGAGGGGTATAATTGACCATTTTCGCAAAGTACAGGGGTATATTTGGACCTTAACCCTTAATTTAATCGTTATAAGTATAGAAGTGATAAATTGATTCGCTTCAGTTCTAAGAAATAATCATCTATGACAAATAATATAGAAACCATGGAAAAATACATAAATAATTTAAGTACTAAACTATATTTTTAATTGGAATTTCGCTAAGAGGCTGTCAGAGGATTATGCATTCACACGTTTAAATCTGAAGTCAAATTGTTTGTCATCCATGCCTAATGCTTTAATGTATAATCAAATGTTAATATAGATGCTTAGCTAGAACATATCAGAATTAAAAGTGTCCATTGAATCAAACTTGTTTGCTGGTTTAATATGAACCATTGGATTGGAGTAAATTGTCACACGACTTTGCCCCTTGTCACATTGGGCTCCAATGGACAGTCCAAATGAGATTTGTTCCAGACTCTTCAAGACTAATTCAATCTCAATTTGGGCCCCTGAGCAGGACCATGATTTGATAGACCCTCATCGAAGCTCTACTATTTTTTTTTTATTTTGTGTCTGGCTTAAAGGCCTTAATTCATAGTTTAACTAGGCTTCCGAGTTAGGTAGCGGATTCAAATTAAGAGGTTCTTCCCTTTTATTTGAATTCGGACTTGAACTTGAGGCCCAAATTTTATAATGCCAATTAACAAGGTCCTTTTAGAGACAAATTCAATAAAAAATAGTAGTTTGTCCTAGGTTGGCCTTTAAAAATAAAATAAGGTGCGGTACGCCAAATGAGAACCATAAATCGCGTAGCCATGTTTACATGCTTATACTAAAATACTTAGAATTCGGGACATGCCGTTTAGTAAATTATACGGCCTCCCGCAAAGATAATAACACGTTAGTCGCTTTAGGCGCACTTTTTAATAATTTTACCTTCCTAAATACGGGTGTGCACTTCATGCAACCCGAATCCAAATCCCAAAATATTGGATAAAAATGTGTCGAGGATCCGGGTGCATTTCATGTGACGTGATCCAAAAATATGTATTTAAACGACGTTTATTTCTTTAAAAAATTAATTAAAAGTAGTAAATAATCTTTAAAATTGCACTATGGGATGTCATATACAAAAAATTAAATTTTAGCCATTCATAATAATTTAAGCGACCGTGATAGAACCACGGGATCCGGGGGTGCCTAACACCTTTCCTCGGATCAACAGAATTCCTTATTCAGAATTACTAATTCGCAGACTCCAATTGGGAAGTCAAAATTTTTCTCCATATGGGATTCAAGTTAAATCGTTAACTTGGGATACCAAAAGCCAAACCTATCCCAAGTGGCGACTCTAAATGAAATAAATAATTCCATTTCGAATAATGTCACTTTAAATGAAAAAAAATCCTTATACATTATCCTTCGGGGTAGGTGTGTAAAAAAGGAGGTGTGAGAAGCATCCCGCCCTATTGGAGCCATTAGAGGTCGGGGCCCCGGTAGAGGCCAAGGACGCGCTCGTAGTGTAGCTAGAGCACCCGCCGAGGTGACACTATCAGTTATGGCCAAAGTTTAGACACCTAATACATCTGCTACTACTATTCTAACACTCTAGGAGACTGGCGTGGTTTATGATTATGTACACACTAGTTCAGGTAGGGTTGCTTCCCTTGCTATAGCTACATCCCAGGCCGGGGGGAGGAGCACAAACTCACACCGCCCGCACTCCTGAGCAGTGAGTGATCAGGTCCTAGAGGCTATTCCTAAACATCCGATAGCCCCAGCTCAGATAAGGGGACAGTAGTAGTTTCAGAGGAAAAGCAGAAGAGGCTTGAGAGGTTCAAGAAGTATCAGCCTTCGACTTTTAGCGGGCTAGACTGGGATGATGCCCTTGGATTTCTTAGTGGCTGCTACCGTATCCTCCGTACTATGGGCATATCAAGATCGAGCGGGGTTTCCTTCACTACTTTCTAGCTTTGAGGAGCTGCCTATCAGTTGTGGTGTACTTAGGAGCTAGACAGTCCGAATGAGGTAGCTTCCCTGACTTGAGCTCTGTTTCCAGATATATTCACGAGAGAGTATTTCCGCTAAAGTCTTAGGGACGCCTGGTGCATGGATTTTGAGCATTTCTGCCAGGATACTATGACTGTCTCAGTGTGTGCTATCTGTTACACTAACTTGACTAGACATGCACCAGCTTTGGTCTCTATGATTCGCGAGAAGGTTCGTCGGTTTATTGAGGGGACTATTCACAACATCAGGTCTAGCATGACACGTGGGTTAGATATGTATATTTCTTATTAGTAGGAGGTAAGCATTGCTAAGAAGATTGAGGGTATGCATGCTAGGGATATAGAGGAGAGGGATCGGAGGCCAAGAGGTCTCGAGAGTCGGGCCATGATTCTGGTGCCCGTTCCCCAGCTGCAGGTCATCATTGTAGGGGTTATATGAGCCAAACCGTTCATTATTATCTTCCAGCAACCAGTGGTATTCCAGCACCTCCTAGGCCTCAGGAGAGTTATTATGCACCTCTAGTATCTAGTGTGCCTCCTCTGTGGGGTGCTTCTAGTGGTCAGTCCAGTAGACCTAGCCCAAGACAGTCACAGGTGCCACATCCTCCTAGAGGTTTTTTTCAGTGTGGTGACACACACCATATGGTGAGGGATTTCCTAGACTTATAAGGGGTGCACCTCCACAGACTGTTCAACCACAACATATCCTGTATAGTTCTCAGGCTATGGTCCTAGCACCAGTGGCTACCCCACCGGCCCAACCAACTAGAGGTATAGGTCAGGGAGGTAGAGGTCACCCTTGAGGGGGAGGGTAGGCCAGATACTACGCTCTCCCTGCCCGTAATGAGGCCGCCACCTCCGATTTTGTCATCACAGGTACTATCTTGGTCTATCATAGAGGAGCCTTGATTCTATTCGATCCAGGCTCTACTTATTCTTATGTATCTTCATATTTTGCTTCTCATTTGGGTGTATCTTGGGATTCTTTGAGTTCCCCTATTTATATTCCTACTCATGTGGGAGATTTTCTTGTTATGGACCGCGTTTATCAGTCGTATTTGGTTGCTCTTGGTGGATTTGAGACGAGAGCTGATTTATTATTACTCAGAATAGTTGATCTTTATATTATCTTGGGCATAGTTTGGTTTTCTCCCCATTAATCTATTCTTGATTATCACGCCAAAACAATGATGCTGGCTATGCCAGGTGTACCACGTGTATAATGCCTTAGGTCACACTCTTATTAGAGTTATTTATTTATGTAAAGCTAGCGTATGGTTGAGAAAGGGTGTGATATGTATCTAGCTTCTTTGAGATATATCTATATGGATACCTCTTGGGTTGATTCAATCCCAATACTACGAGATTTGTCTGATGTATTTCTAGCTGATCTTCTGGGCATGTCGGCCGTTAGGGATATTGATTTTGGCATTGATCTTCGTAATATGGCTCCTCTTGAGTTAACGGAGTTGAAAGAGCAGGTGTAGGAATTACTTGATAAGGATTTCATTCTGCCCATTGTATTACCTTTGGGTGCTCCTATCTTATTTGTGAAGAAGAAGGATGGTTCCATGCGTATGTTTATTGATTATCACTAGGTGAACAAGGTGACAATGAAGAATCGTTATCATTTGTCTCGTATTGATGACCTGTTTGTCCAGTTATAGGATGCTTGTATATTTTCTAAGATTGACTTGTATTCAAGATATCATCAATTGGAGATTTGCGAGCCAGATATCGCGAAGACTACCTTCAAGACTCAATATGGTCATTATGGATTCCTTGTTATGTCATTTGGACTGACTAATGCCCCAACAACCTTCATGCATCTGATGCATAATGTTTTCCGACCATATCTTTATTCATTCATGATAATTTTTATTGATGACATTCTAGTATATTTTCGTAGTTGGTAAAATCATGAGCAGCACCTGAGGACAGTGCTCCAAACCTTGGAGAAAATAAACTATATGCTAAGTTCTCAATATATGAGTTTTGGTTGGATTCCTTGGCATTCTTGGATTATATGATCTCTAGTGAGGGTATTCAGGTGGATTTGAAGAAATTGGAGACAGTGTAGAGTTGGCCCATATCATCCTCACCTATAAATATTTGTAGTTTTCTTGGCTTGGCAGGTTATTACCATTGATTTGTTCAAGGGTTTTAATCTATTGTAGCACCTATAATCGTATTGAACCAGAAGGCTGCTCCGTTCGAGTGGACGAAGAGTGCGAGGAGAGCTTTCAGAAGCTCAAGACAGCTTTGACAATAGCTTAGATTTGATATTGCCTATCGATTTGGGGTCTTATACTATCTATTGTGATGCCTCGAGAGTTTGCCTTGGAGCAGTATTGATGCAGGATGGTAGGGTAATTGCCTACCCGTTTAGATAGTTAAAGATATATTAGAAGAATTATCATGTCCATGATCTTGAGTTAGCTGCTATTGTCTACACCCTAAAGATCTGGCATCATTATTTATACGGTGTGCCTTGTGAGATTTATACTCATCACCAGAGTTTGTAGCATCTGTTCAAGCAGAAAGACCTTAACTTGTACCAAAGGAGGTGGTTTGAGTTTCTAACGGACAATGATATCACTATTTTGTATCACTCTAGCAAGGACAATGTGGTGCACGGTGCTTTGAGCACTGGGTAGAGAGTTTGGGGAGTTTGGCTCATTTATGAGGAGCAGAGAGGCCCATGGCGATAGATGTCCAGGTTTTAGCCAACCAATTTGTGAGGTTGGACCTTTAAGAGCCTAGTTGGGTTCTAGCCTACATGGTCTCTCGATCTTCTTTGTTTGATCATATCAGGGAGCGTCAGTTTGATGAATCTCATTTGCTTGTCCTCAAAGAAAAAGTGTTGCATGTTGATGGCCGATATGTGACTATTGGTGATGACGAAGTATTAAGGATGCAAGGCCGAGTTTGTGCACCCAATGTTGATGGGCTTTAACAGTTGACTCTAGAGGAGGCTCATAGCTCGCGGTATTCCATTCATCCTGGTGCTGCGAAGATGTATCGAGATTTGAGGCAACACTACTGGTGGAGACAAGTGAAGAAATATATAGTTGAGTTTGTAGCTTGGTGCCTTAATCGGTAGCAGGTGAAGTATAAGAAATAGTGACAGGGTGGATTACTTCAGTAGATAGAGATTCCGAAGTGTAAGTAGGAGAAGATCACCATGGACTTCTATCTTGGCTCCCACGGACTTTGAGGAAGTTCGATGCCATCTGGGTTATTGTGTATCGTCTAACGAAGTCTGTGCATTTCATCCCTATGTGTACTGCCTATTCTTCGGAGGGGTTGGCGGAGATTTATATCCGGAAGATTATACGTCTGCATGGTATTCTAGTTTCCATCATTTCAGACAAAGGTACTTAGTTCACACCGCGATTCTGGAGAGACGTAAAACATGAGTTGGGTAATTGGGTGGAGTTGAGCACAACATTACACCGTCAGACAGATGGACAGTTTGAGTATACTATTCCAATTCTTGTGGATATGCTCTGTGCTTGTGTGATTGAGTTTGGAGGTTGTTGGGATCAGCTCTTGACACTGGCGGAGTTTTCCTACAATAACAACTATCAGTCCAACATTAAATAGCACAGTATGAGGCTTTATATGGTAGGCTATGTAGATCTCCGGTGGCTGGTTCGCGCCAAGTGAGGCTAGATTATTGGGTACAGACTTTATTCAGGATGCTTTGGAGAAAGTTAAGGTGATTCAGGATAGACTCTGCACAGCCCAGTCCAGACAGTCGGGTTACGTGGACCGGAAGGTTCGTGATGTTTACTATATGGTTAGAGAGAGAGTTTTGCTTTGGGTTTTTCCTATGAAGGGCGTTATGAGATTTGGGAAAAAGGGGAAGTCGAGTTCGAGATTTATTAGCCCTTTTGAGATATCAAGGCATGTTGGGAAGGATGCTTATGAGCTTGTCTTAACTCACAACTTGGTTGGAGTTCATTCGGTACTTCATGTCTCGATGCTTTGGAGGTATCACGATGATCCGTCATACATGTTAGATATCAGTTCAGTCCAGTTGGACAAGGATCTATCTTATGTTGAGGAGCCAGTGACACTATTGGACATGCAGGTTAGAAAGATGAGGTCAAAGAACGTTGCATCAGTGAAAGTTTAGTAGCGGGGTCTGCCGGTCGAGGAGGTAACCTAGGAGACAGAGAAGGATATGCGCAGCCATTACCCTCATCTTTTCACTACTTCAGGTATGTCTCTATGCTGACCCGGCCGGTGTTTTTAAGAATTTATGTCCTAATTCCCTGTTAACTGCTTTCCCCGGGTTTATATCTACTATTTTGAATTGCTGGGATGTTAAGTTTTGTGTTTTAGAGAGTTTTGGGACACTTAGTCCCTAAATGAGAGCTTAAGTATTGAAAATTCAATCGTAGTCGGAACAATGTGAGAAGACCTCAAAATGAAATTTTGATGGTTATATTAGCTTCGTTGGGTGTTTTCAGGTTAAGGGGCGTGATCAGATTGCATTTTGGAGGTTCGTAGCTAATTTAGGCTTGAAATACCAAAAGATAGATTTTTTAAAGTTTTCGGTTTGATAGTGTGATTTTGATCCGAGGGTTGGAATGGAATTTTGAAAGTTGGAGTAGCTCCATAATGTTGAATGTTATGTGTATGCAAAAATTCAGGTCATTCGAACGAGTTTGACAGACATTTTGATCGAAAGCGTAAATTTTGAGTTTTTGAAGTTCTTAGGCTTGAAATCAATGTTAAATTGGGGTTTCGATGTTGTTTTAGGTATTTGAAGGATTGGTATAAGTTTGGGCAGTGGTATTAGATTTGTTTGTGTTTTTGGTTGAGGTTCTGGGAGCCTCAGGATGATTTCGGATGGTTAACGGAAAGTTGGAACTTAGAGTTTGCAGCTGAAGTTCTTCGGGATGCTGTCATAACCACATCCGCGGTTGAGAGGCCGTAGATGTAGAATTTAGCCGCATAAGCAGCCACCTGAGGAAATACAAGGAGCCGTAGGTGCATAAGGGTCAACACACCTACGTGACCGTAGATGTAGTGAGTAAGTTGCAGGTGCGTTCGTTTTAAAGTAGAAGCGGGACAACAGGTGCGGTCCCTTGACTGTAGAAGCAAAATTTTTGGGCAGAAAAGGGGCAATATCAAGGGTTTTGTTCAAAACTTGGAAAAGTTATTTTGGAGCTCGGGGTAGGGCAATTTTGTGCGGTTTTTGAAGAGAAGATCATTGGGTAACGATTCCTTGTTCCTTTCTAGTTATATTCCATTAATCTTATCTTAGTTTTGTCATTTAAATTTGAATTTGGAGATGAAAATTGAGAAAAATGGGAAGAAAGTGTTTAGACATAGAATTTTGAATTTTGATGGGGAGTTTGACCTTGGATTTTGATAATTTTGGCATGCATGAACTCGTGAGAGTATGAGGATTTTAAAAATATTAATTTTACCCGATTCTGAAATGTGGGCCCGGGGTTTTTTTGGTCATTTCACCTAATTTCGCGCAGTAGCTTAGAATTTATTTGTAGAATTAGTCTGAAGTATTATTTACATTATGCAGTTGAACTGAATTTTGGGCCATTTGGAGTCGAATACTCATGGCAAGAATGTGGTTTCAGGTAGATTTTGAGCTGGTTCGAAGTAAATGGCTTGCCGAACCTTGTGTGGAGGACCTCCCCCTTAGGATTTGGATATTTGTTATGGAATGCCTTGTACATAAGGTGACGAGTGCGTACTTGTGCTAATTATTAAAAAAATCCGGTTTCCATTAAGTACTTAGAATTGTGTTTTTCCTTCACTGTTTGCACTACTTGCAAATTAAGCCTATTGTTAGCTTAGGGAAGCATGTCCAATTCATTTTACTACTTATTTATTCGATTGCCCTACATGAATTATGTGTTACATGCTAAGTTAGGAATACCTGCTTTATCTTGGTGTGAAATTGATTGAATTAAGTTTCTTGCTGCTACTGTGTATTTACTTTCAGACTCTGGGACGTATCCTTGGAGATCCCTTGTATGTTTACATTGGGACGACATATTTGTATTTTGGGAGATCCCTTGCACTTTTACATTAGAACTATAGGATTGCACCCAGTAGATTCCCCAGTATTAAGTATTTATATTTGGGACTAGAAATGCTGTATTCCGATACATCCCCGTGCATTTTTGAGTTGGACTACGGGACTGCACTCGGGAGATCCACTAGATAATATATTTGGGAATGATATAAGGGTATCATAGGAGATCCTCCAACTGTTACATCTGCGTTGAACTGTCTTTGTTTACCGTGATTTCTTGTTTCTGTTTCAATTGTCATTATCCTTTATATCATGTGTTATTCTTATTATTGTACTCATTCATACTGCTCTGCTCTATATTGTCAAACTTTATATTATGTTTAATCTCAGTAGGTCCTTGACATCCCTCATCACTACCCGACTGAGGTTAGGCTTGGCACTTACCGAGTACCATTGTGGTGTACCCATGCCCTTCTTGCTCATAGTTTTCATGTGCAGATCCAGGTACCTCTACTCAAACTTACCATCCTTAAGGCGAGGCAATCTTTCGGAGACTTCGAGGTATATCTTTCGCGTCCGCAAACTGAAGAGTCTCTATCCATTCTCTCTTGTAGTTACAGCCCTTTTGTATTTACTTTGTTTTAGACATTTTGGAGTTAGAGCACTATGTAGTATTCTTAGCTTGTAATTTTATGAGATTTCGGTCTTTGGGAAAAGTATTAGTGTTTGAAAGTTGATATGGTGAATGCCGAGTGGCATTATTAAATACCATTTATTTATTGTATTGATTTTTACTTGTTTTCTTTTGCAAATTGGTTTATTTTTCTGCATTTTAGGCTTACTCAGTCCTAGGGACTAGATACCGTTACGATAGTTCATGGAGGATAAACCGGGGTCGTGACACTAACACCTAGGAAGGATCTTTATGGCTGCTCCACCAAAATTTGAAGAAGGTCAGTCTACGTATAAACCACCCAGGTTCAGTGGCCAATACTATGGGTGGTGGAAGACAAGAATGCATGACTTTATAGTGGAAGAAGATTCTGAGTTGAGGGATGTTATATGTGATGGTCCTTATGTCCCAATGAAGAAGGCATAAGATCCTCTAGAAAATATGCCAAAGACCAAAAAGGAAACCAACGATGCAGACAGGAAAGTTGTGGAGAAAAACTTTTGTGCCAAGAAACATTTAGTGTGTGTTATAGGACCTAATGAATATAACATGAGCTCAGCTTGTCAATCTGCTAAGGAAATATGGGAAGCTTTGCAAACAACACCTGAGGGAACCACTCAAGTAAAGAAATCTAAGATTGATATGTTCACCATTGAGTATGAGCTCTTCAAGAGGAAAGATAATGAATCTATTCAAGACATGCTCACAAGATTCATCTCCATCATAAATTAGCTACACTCGCTTGGTGAAATCATTCCTAGGAACAACTTTGTGAGAAAAATTCTCACTATTTTGTCTAGTTCATGAGAAAGTAAAGTGAATGCCATTACCGAGGAAAAGGATCTATAGGACCTAACTATAGACGAGTTTGCTGGAAATCTTAAAACTTACGAAATAAAGAAGAAAAAGGATATTGAAAGAAGATAACCAAATAAGGAAAAGAACCTGGTACTCAAAGTTGAGGGCAATGACTCAAGTGAGGAGGACAGTGACCGAAAGGTTTTAGAAGATGGCCAGAAGAAATAGATGAATACCAAAAGGGGTACCACTAGCAGACCAAAGAATTATGACCAATGTCATAAATATGGAAAGCCAATGCATTTCATAAAAGATTGTCCTTTCCTGAAGAAAGAACACTTTAAGTACAATCCAGATAAAGCAGCCAAAAGGAACCCGATTCCTGAGAAATGCTTTAAAAGGAAGAATGTCACTGACGACATTGTGAAGCAAGCTCTTGCAGCACGGGGAGATTCTTCAAGTGAGTCTGAAGAAGAAAGTGATGGAGGTGATAGTTCAATGATGGCATTTGAAAGTGAAGGAAATGAATATTATTCAATTTTTTATTTAATGGCTTGATCAAACATAGATGAAGATGATTACAATGATGAGGTAAACTGCAGGGATGTATAGAGAAATCTAAAATCGTAGTCTCTAACGAAATTCATGTCATTAGCTAGCATATTATTTGATACCTATCATAGTCTTGTGGAGGATAAAGATGTCTTGACCTTCGAATCAGGAGAATGAAAACAAACTAGAGATGATTTGGTAGTGTGTGTGTGGTCGATTTGAAAAAAACTATAGATCATCTAGAAAATGTGAAGAAGGTTCTAACCGAGAAAATCACTAGCGTAGAACATGAAAGAGATGATTTGGTGGTAGTAGTAGTTGACTCGAAAGAAACCATTGAGAACCTAAGAAAATATAAAGATGACGTAGTAGAGAGAGTGACTGCTGCTTAGGAGGAGAGAGCTGACCTCTTAATAGTGATTGTAGACTTGAGGGAAACTATAGAGGAACTAGTAACTAAGTGTAGGCCTAGAAATTCTGAAAATGGAAAAGGATAGCTATTGAGGCAACACATTAAGCTTGAAAACGAGTTGAAATCTTTGAGAACTAGTTTGTGTGTTGAACTTGAGAAAAATATACAACTCTAAGCAGAGCTGGAAAGATTAAAAAAAGATCTTGAGAAGTCCCTTAAGTGGACCTGGTCCTCGGAAGCTATTCCTGCCATGCATGTTAACAACAGTGGAAACATACAGGGAATGGAGTTTCAAAGGGAGAGGACTCAATACAACCCCCATAGAAAGTATGTTGCCGTACCAGATAATTGGCTGTGTACCCACTGTGGGAACAACGGGCATTTCAAAGAAAATCGCTAAGTCAGGGTCTAGTCTCTTCAAAAAAAAAAAACAAAGTGTTTGCGGGAAAGGGACCAGGTGCCACCTATAAAAAATTCATGTTATGTGCATGGACTAAAAGAGCTCTCATTCATCATCTTGCCTACTTAAGGGAACCAAACTTGCTTGGGTTCCTAAAACTAACTCTTGATTACCTTGTGCAGGGAACAATAAAAGGAAGCAGTCAACAATGGTTCATGGATAGTGGATGTTCAAAGCATATGACTAGGAATACTATGGACTTTCTTTCACTAAAAACCATACAAGGAGGGAGTGTATCTTTTGGAATTAGGAAAAAGGGGTACATTCTTGGAGCTGGAAAAATTGGGAAATCACTCTCTCCCTCAATTGAAAATGTGTACTACGTCAATGGTCTCAAGTATAGTATCATAAGTGTTTCTCAATTATGTGATAAAGAAAATAAGGTGGAGTTCTTATCAAAATATACAGAGTTACTAATCTAGTAATGAGTGAAGCGGTACTGGTGGCTAAGAGAAACAAGAACATCTACGTTGTTGATTTTGATTCCCTATAAAGTTGTGATTTGAGTTGCTTGAAAGATGTTGATGATGATGCTGAACTGTGGCACAAAAGACTGGGGCATGCAAGCTTTTCTCTACTGAATAAGCTAGTTCAGAAGGACATAGTCTATTTTCTGCCAAAATCAAAGTTCATGGAGCACAAAGTTTGTGATGCCTGCGCCAGAGGGAAGCATGTGAAATCGTCATTTAAGCGAAATAAGGATGTCAGCACCTCAAAACCACTTGATCTCCTTTACATAGATCTATGCGGGCCTATGAGAGTGCAAAGCAGAGGAGGAGAAAATACATTTTTGTGATAGCGAATGACTATTCGAGATTCACTTGGACCTTGTTCCTCAGAAAAAAAGATGAAGCTTTTGATGTTTTTGTAGCATTTGTGAAGAAAGTTCAAGTGAAGATGGATTCAAAAGTAGCATGCATAAGATTAGATCATGGGACAAAATTCTACAATGCCAAGTTTGATGATTTTTGCAACGAGAACGACATTACCCATAACTTCTCTGCCCCCAAAACTCCTCATCAAAATGGAGATGTGGAAAAGAATAGAACTCTTAAAGAAATAGCAAATATAATGCAAATCGATAGTGGGAGAGTGAAGAAATTTTGGGCAAAAGCTATTAACACTCCCTGTACTTGGTGAACATGTGCATGATTAGGTCCCTCTTGAACAAAACTCCCTATGAGTTGTTGAATGGAAGGAAGCCCAGGTTGACTTATTTAAGAACATTTGGGTGTAAATGCTATATTCTCAATAAGGGAAATAATGAGCTTGAAAAATTCGATGCCAAAAGTGATGAAGGAATCTTCTTGGGATATTTCTCTCAAAGCAAAGCCTACAAGGTCTACAATAAGAGAACTCAATGTGTAGGTACATGTAATCTCTGACAAGTACTATCCTTCCTGTGAGAGAAGTAACAAGGGTGATCAAGATGGAGAGCCCTTATCAGTTCGAAGTGGAATAATAGATCCGGTAAATGGAAAGGCAGACTTGATGAGTTAAGTAAATGAGCCAAGAGAGGATAATGAAATTTCTTCAACTGGAGAGAAACCAGGTGCCACAATTACAACAACTGAAGCCAAAGAAAGAGTGGTTGATGTAGTTCAAGGTACTCCACAGGTTGCTGAGAGAAAATGCAAGACAACCAATCAGACTTACCTAGCTCCTCTACGAATGAGATTCAAGTGTCTAACTGGAAACACAAAATCTCACATTCTCTCAATATAATAATAACCCCTCTATACTTAGGAGTACAAACTAGATCAAAATCCAAAAACTCACTTGCTTTCTCAGCCTTTCTTTCCCAAATTGAACCAAAAAACTTCAAAGAAGCCCTAAAGGATACAGATTGGATCACTGTCATGCAAGATGAGTTTCATTAGTTCGAAAGGAACAATGTATGGCACATGGTACCTATACCCTCAAATAGAACAATCATAGAAACCAGATGGGTATTCAAAAACAAGCTTGATGAACATGGAAACACTACAAGAAATAAGGCTAGGCTAGTGAGTCACGGACACAATCAAGAAGAATGAATTGATTATGATGAGACCTTTGCTCCTGTCGCTCGCATGGAAGCTATCAGAATCCTCATTGCATTTGCATCCTATATGGAATATACTCTATTCCAAATGGATGTCAAAAGTGAATTTCTTAATGGATTCCTCAAGGAAGAAGTCTATGTAAAGCAGCCTCCAGGCTTTGAATATCATGAATGAATCTGGCTCTCATGTGATTCAAACCATGTATAAAGGAATTATTGGGTCTCTTCTCTACCTTACTACCAGCAGACCTGCTATTGTCTTCAGTATGGGACTGTGTGCTATATTTTAGTAAAATTCCAAGGAATCTCATCTAAAGGCCGCCAAAAGAATTTTGAGATATATTAAGGAAACACGAACCCGGTCCTGTACTACCCTTCAGGTGATAATTTTAATCTTGTTGGGTATGCGGATGCTGATTACGAAAGTTATCTGGTGGACAGGAAAAGTACTTCTGGAATGGCTCACTTCCTAGGATCATGTCTGATTTTATGGGGCACAAGGAAGCAAAACTCAGTAGCTCTCTCAATAACTGAAGCAGTATGTGTTGTTATAGCTTCCTGTTGTACTCAGCTCTTATGGATCAAACAATAATTAGAAGATTTTTGTGTGTACACTGACTATTTGCCTCTACTATATGACAACTTCAGTGCACTCAACATGACCAAAAACCCGGTTCAATGCAAAAGAACCAAGCATTGACGTGAGACATCATTTTATGAGAGACAACGTGGATAAAAGGCTTTGCATGAAGTTTTGCAGCACAAAAGATCAAATTGTAGATATCTTCACCAAAGCATTTAGCAAAAAACATTTTGAGAGAAATAAGATATAGGTAGGGCTAATAAAGCCAAATTGAGAACCTGATTCCCATAAGTTGGCTATGAGAGTCACACTCGGGTAATATTAGCTAAAGTATTTTCCGGCCAAGTCTAACTCACATCAACACCATTGCAGGTAGACACGCATGATGATTATAGAAGTTGTAGATGAACTGCATGTGTGGTAAAAGATGATTGAAATTTTCAAAAACAGGTCAATACCCATGTTCTTTTACCACATGTTATAATATCGTTTCTTCTTATACATATCTTAAAAAGATGCAAAAAATGATTTCCATATCACCTACCTTTTCAGACCCTGTATGTCATGTCTTTTCACTTTAAATCCTTTCATCTCCCTATGAAATGTTGCAAATCCCTACACATTTACGCCATTTCAGAATGTGCCTTTCTCTCTCCCTCACAATTACCCTTCTCCCATTAAAACCCTCTTTTCTTCTTGAACGATCATACTTCTCTCTTCACAATTTCTCCAAAAAATTCTCAACTATATCTTTGCAATGGCTGAAAATCACTCGATAATACCTTCTTTAGTTGAGAACACCTCAGAGAAAACCCTTAATTCTTTGTCCCTGATGAACTATCTATTTCCATTTCAGTCTCAACCACTAAAAACACCTCCCAACCAGATTCTCGTACACCCTCTAGTTCTCATGTGACTCTCTCATACCTATTTAACACTCCGAATGAGACGTCAAAAACCCTAAAATTTGATAATCCTTCATCTCTATTGGCTGAGATTCTCACCAACCAAAGCAAGGGTGGAGACTACGGTAATGTTCCACATATTGTAGAGGTTTTGGGGGTTACTATTGACTAATCTTTAGGTATTCTTGCTCCTAAGGTTGTGGTAACCATGGATTATCTAGAGTAAGAGGCCGTCGCAAACATACTTGTCATATCTGCAGATGGAATAGTGCATGAGGTAATCTCTGGTATGCCCACGTCTTAGAGGAATGAGACACAGGTGATAGTGGAAGAAAGAGTTGTGGTGCTTTTTGAAGGCTCTGCACCAGCAAAAACTATTGGGCTTTCTCGTGAAGAACATGACCCCTATCCAGAGGAAACATGTCAAGAATCATCTTCCCAGGTCAGTTTTGCTTGTGCTCTCTCTTCACACTTTACTGTTGAGCCCTTGGAAGTTCTAGTTCTCGAGATGAGGTCTAGTGATGATGATGAACAAGATATTATTGCTCTGGAGCCTTTATTATCAATAGAAGGACATTACTTACTCCTGAGACTTCTACTAAGGGGTCTACTACTAGGTTGCAAGCAAAAGAGGCTTATGTGTCTGCCCTACGAAGGAGCAAAAGGAGTAATAAGAAGAAAAATAAGAGGCTGGTGAAAAATAGAGAAGTGGTGTGTGATAAGGACATTCCTATGGTGGAAGTTAATGTGGAAGCAACAGAGGAACCTAGTTCATTGGCTAAAAGGTCCAGAAGAAGAATAAGCAATCTACTTCAATGTAAGATGTTACTATGCCAAGTTCCAAATAAGCAAAAAATGGTAGAAGTTGAAAGATGTTGTGAGTGAACAATCATTTTCTAATGAGCTTGGACAAGTCAAGTGGAAAATGAAAATCTAGTGTGAAGTCTGAAAAGAGAAAGTTGGAAAATGTGAGGGAACCTGATTCTACAAAAAGAGTGAAAGGTGAGACTATGTTTTCTACATAATGATTGATGCACAAAAAGGTCTTGTGAGGTCGCATTTTGGCCTAGAAATTTATGAAATGGGTGGCATGAGGAAAATAATTGAGATGGTTGAGTTTTAATGGTGGGGGAATTTATTCCAAATGGATGCGCCCAAGGTCAATGAGAATAAGGTCCAAAGCTTCTATGCCGAACTTTTTCCTGTTGACACTAACCATATTTGTGCTTTACTTACTGGGTGGATATTATGTTTGATGTTTCTCATATTGGGGATGTTTTAAAGTCCCTATTATGGTAAGTCTTCTATGAAGGATATGTGTGGGTCAAACTTCAGAAATGCTATTGTAAAAGAAGGTGCAAACCAAAAGGAGGAACGAGTTCACAGAAAAGCCTTGCTCCCTGTTTATAAGTTATTATTCGAGCTGGTGAACAAGGTTCTTCTACCCCGTGCTGAGAGGAGGTCCATTGCTTCCTAGTCTAACTTATATCTGATGGAGGCACTTGATGGATTTATAGTTGTAAACCTGCCTGTCATGATTAAGCATATGCAGAAAATTGTGATTTTGAAGGATGGAAACCATGGTATTCCATATGGGTTTCTTCTTACGTATATTTTTAAGTTCTTCATTGTGCCACTGGAACAGTGCAAAGTAGGGACCAAGAAGTAGACTTTCTCTCAAACAACCTTAGAGGGATGTGAGATTATCGAAAAGAATGGAGGGATAGGCAATACTACGACAGTCTTTCCGTTCATCAATACTCAAAATAGTGCAACTGAGGAGATTCAAAAGTTGAAGGTAAGGAATTCTATCCTGGAAGGTCAGCAGGCCCAAGAGGCCCTGAGGTTAAATGAATAGATAGCTATTCTGACCAAAGAAAATGCTGATCTCTGGGCACAAGTAGAAAACTTGAAAGAAAAACTGCTCACTGAGAAAATGTCGGCAAATTCCCGAATATACCTAGTTCTCAACACCCTTGCTGCAGCTTCTAAGCCCTCTCTTCCTAGTGTCCCATAAGCAGCCTTTTTAGTGACTCGTTTCTAAATTTTCTATTTTTTTCCGATGACTATGGAAGTTTTTTATTATTTCTTATTGTGATGTGAATGGGATGTACCTGTACTGCTCCCTCTGAAAACAATCTAACATTTTCCTTTGCAGTATAGCAAAGGCATATATTTTATCAAAAACTATCCTCTTTTGCTGTTTAACGCTTATGTTTCTCTATTTCTCTTTTCAATCATGTTGCATGCACATATGTGGCATGAGTTAGCTAGGCTAGACTTCTTTATGCTGATTGATTGCTTCTGTATTTTTCATGATACCAAAAGGGGGAAGTATAATAGAAACATGGATCTGATTAAGAGGGAGGCATTGAGTCAGGGGGAACTTGTTAAGTTCCAGTTGCTTCATCCTGTTAATTTTGCGCTAAACATAGGTTATCAATCTCTAAGTTTGTCATCATAAAAAATGGGGAAATTGATGGGTTCCCAATATCTTAGCTTTATGTTTTGATGATCTAACAAACTTACTGTCAAAGAACTAGATAAGGAACCTAACACACTTAGTACACATTGCAAATCAACGGACTCCAGCTAATGTGAACTACTACAATTTGATAAGATAGAGAATCAATATAAGGACCTAATACCCTTGTGTTTCCTTGACAACGATACTAAGTCAACTATGTATAGTTAGAAAGTAACTGCCTGCATTATACACAGAAACAGTATAACACAATTCTGTAGTCACTTATCCTTTGACCAATCAAGTGATTACATCATTCAAGTGATTCCATCCAAGTTGTATTAAGTAGTGTATTACAATAAAACATCACTTGAACACTTGATAATTAACTTGAGCATTCAAGCACTCCAACCGTTCACAGATACAGCATTAAATTCTCAAGTGCGTTAATAACAAAGTTCAACACTACTATGGGCTAGTTTCTAAATCTAGTATTTTGCTGTCCTTAATTGAGTTGTAACTTTGTAATCGTTCTTTATTGTAATTTCTAATTTTCTTATCTAGAAGCGTTTCTTATGAACACCCTTAAAAACCCATAATCCCTTAGTGTTTATGTCGTGCCTAGAGTTAGTCATGAGTTGAAGTCTTTGTAATAGGTGTATTACAAGTTAGTGAGAGATTAAGAGTGTAATTCCTAGATTGCATAGGTTGTAATCTAAAAGTCGCTCATAGTGAAGTTGAAATCTTACCGGTGTAGGTCGTGGTTTTTATCCCATTGAGCATGAATTTTTCCATGTAAAAACACCATATTTTCTTACTATTTTATTATCTTCTTAGTGAAAACTCATAGAGGACCTGCTCTCTATATAGTTTGGTGGACTCACATAAACTATCAATAATTCATGTCTTCTCTGAAACCTTGGTTATCATTCTCTCCACTCCATGAGCACACATATGACTGATTTATGCAAGGAGTACATAAACCTCCATTTGTGGTATCAATAATGTGCACTTATTTCATACCCATCTAATCTATTTTCTTTGTCAGCAAGCTCATCTGTGTCATAAGAGTGGCTATATTTTTTGTATTTGTGTTGTAAGAGTCAAGAGCGAAAGAATACACTATTAGAGTGAGTGTTGTGTCTCTCGTCATCCAGTCTGAATTTTGAGATATCTTGTCAAGAAGAATATTGCACTCTGTGAATATTGTGCTCAAGAATGCACCCCCAGCAGAAGCATCTACATTAGCCTTAAGACTGTCAGCCAAACCCATATGGAATCTTTGTCCCAACATTTGATTCGGAATTCCATGTTGAGGACATTTCACAAACATGCCCTTAAACCTATCCCAAGTCTCTTGAAAAGTCTCAGTCGGTTTTTTCTTGAATTTTAATATGTCATCAATCTCTGTCACAATTTTATTGGATGGATAAAGTTTAAGAACTGCTATTATCTTGATATATGTGAATATCAATTCCATATATGGGATTGACATAATATCCAATTCTAGTCCCAAGTAGCAATGGAGTTTATTGGCACTGAATTCAGCCAAGTTTGTGCCTCTCCGGTCATTGATTATGGGAATAGTAATAATTTGATTGCCCCAAGAGACACATTCGGATGTCTTTGAGTGACACATATTGACAGAAAGTTCTTCAAATATTGTTGTGGGTCTTTGATGTATGACCCGAAGAACAACCCTTTATTCTGCAATAGGTGCAACGTGTTGTTGGTAATCTTGAATGTCTCCGCTTATATGGGAGGAACCGTAATTATTGTGGCCAGATTATCAGTAGTTGGTATGGCCCAATCATAAAGAGCAACTTTTGGCACAAGAGGTGCTACCACTCAGATGTTTGGGTCATCTCGATCATCCTGTTATTCCCATTGACGTTGCCTACGTCATCCATTTCAATTTTAATTGGTTCATTTTGTTTCATATGTTTGCTCTTCTTGTTAGTACGATTCAATGTCCTAAATGCTTTCTCAGGATCCGAGAGTCCTTCAAAGAGTTCACCAGTTCTCAAAGAGCTTCTAGGCATGCACCTAAGTCAAAGAAGAGTTCAAACGTGATAATTTCAATGGAAATATTTTTAACATCATAGAAAATTGATCTAAACTATTAATCCTAGCAATTCTTCCAAGTTGCAATAAATAACACCATTAGCTTCCCAGCAGCAGTGCCAAAATTTGATCACACCCAACTATGTCTTATAAAAAGAACTAAGCGGTCGCTACAAAATAATCCGGTTCAAGTTCGGAGTCGAATCACACAAGGATCTAATTTATTTATTTCAACTTTTAACACAACTAATAAATAGCTCAAACAATCTCCGGACGCAAGATTTTTAATAGATAATGCGCAGAATTTAGTTAACCAAGGAAAAATGATAATAAAAGTAGCAATAATCTAGAATTGAGTTGAATTCAATGGTAAAATAGTCTAGGGTTGTTGATTTCCCTAATTGTCGGATTAATTCTTGACATGTTAGCTATAATCTCATCGTAATACTCTCTACAAAATATGAGTTCTGGGTTACCGCAATTATCTCTAGATTAATTATGATAATTTACTAGAAGCATTCTCTCGAACTACTCTAGTTGGCAATTTATGCAACTAGTATTATTCTATCAAAGCTTCATTATCTCTAACCCGACTTTTAAATTCAAGTAATTAATCTATTAACTTACCCAAAGTGGTGTTGTTCAATAACAATATCTAACCAAGTGTTCTTCTCAAGCAAAACAAGATAACTAGACACGATTAATCAAGGACCCTTTCAATTAAACACAAGACAACACGTAGTTGAAGAATCATCATCTACTAGTATCTAAATTGCATATTTATCATCTACTATCTAGCACATAACAGTTTACTATAATTATAATAGATATTAAGCCGGAACCAATAATTTAAAAGTATAAAAGGGTAGTTCCGTGTAAAGAGCTCACACTATACGCGGGGCCCAAAGAATGATCGGACCACAAGGATTTATTGTTTGCAGTCTTAGCCTGAATTTCTGTAAAAGACTGTTTTCACAACTTGAAGTATAACGGGTTTAATTCAAAGAACCTTAAAGATTAAACGCATAAAATTTGAATTCTGAATTCATATTTGCACCACATATCTTGCATGTAATCACTGCTTCTCTTTTATACATAATAGAAGAGATTTAAACCAGTTGCTACTAGTGTTCTCATAGGATCTTCTTTCTCCTTCCTTTTTTTTCTGGAGCATCAGCAAATATGTAGACAAATCAACTTCCTTCAAGTTGATATTAGCACACTGTATATATGAACTACTTAACTATGATTATTACGTTGGAATTAGCCAAGAAATAGAACACCGATAGCAATAGTGCAATAGTCTAGCACATGGATTTGAAGTCTGTTGACATAAAATCATTTATCCAATTGACTATGGCTTCCTTGGTACCCTTTCGGTTTTCCTATTATCTTATTTCGGAAGCTGAAATGCATTTATCTGCAGTTTTATCATCAGCATTTGGAAAACAGGATAGAATTATCATATATGCAGCTGGAAATTGCAGCAATTACAGAAAATTCTTCACAGTTAATATCCAAGTTAGCCTATTTAGAGCCCGCTTGGCTTAGCTGATTTAGACTAGTTGATAAGCATTAGGTGCTGAAAAGTACTTTTATGTGCTGAAGCTGATTTAAAAAATAAGCAGTTACGTGTTTGGATAAAAGTGTTGAAATTAATAATAAGTAGCTAAAGAATTGGGTGTACGAAGAGTTTTATTTTAAAAAGATGTATTTTAGGGATAGAATAATAAATATTTTGGTCAAACTTAAAGTGCTTATAAGCTGAAATTTGATAAGTTTGGGGAGACTAACTTATGACTTTTGGCTTATTTTTGGTTTATAAGCACGTAACTTATAAGCACTTTTATTTTTACAAATGCATAGATAACCCAAAAAAATGCGTATAAGCCAATTTGACCAGCTTATAAGCTTAGCCAAACATCCTCTTACTCTATAGTTTACAAATTATTTTTCCTTTTACCACATTTTCATAGTCACCAATTGTACAGCTAAATTTGAAATCTTGTGTGTATAATCTTCTCAATGTGTAATGTCTTGATTAAGAAATCCTTTGAAATGGTAGGATAGCCTCACAGTGTCAAGATGGCTGAGTTGGTCTAAGTTGCCAGTTTTAGTTACTGGTCCAACAGGGCATGGTTTCGTTTACAATTCTTGACAAAAAAACATTTTTCTTTTGTTTGGCTACCTTAGCTTTCTCCTAATCTTGAAGCGGTTAGATCACGTAAAATCTCCTTAAAATCCCCCTTTTCTACTTATGGTAGTATTGAACAACAAAACCTCTTAACTATTCTAGAAGTTGCAACAACCATCCTTCCATTTAGTTTCTGTCAAAAAACTAACAGCATAAACCAAAACACATGTAAAGCACGTGACTTTTCCCCAAAACTTCCCTATTCTATTTCAACTCTAGCTCTTTCACAGTTTTACGTCATTAAAACTGAAAGAGCTATTGGTTTTGCACAATTTGCCTTCCCAAGCAGTACTTACGCTTCATGGAAAAAAGTAAAATTATGTCAAGTCCATAAACATTCTCTTCTTTCTTGTTCCAACAGTGTTTTAATTGGATAATGTAGTTGACGAGTGGGATTAGTTTAGTTGTTGTTCTGTACATCTTCTTCATCTTGAAAGAGATTATTGTCTTTGGTAAGTGTTTGACTCAAAAGTTATCGGTTACTTTCGAGTTAGGGACAATCAAATATTATGTGAGAGGGTAAATCGGAATCAATGGTAATATATTGAAAGACCGTTCTTATTATTCGTATGTAGATTGTTCTTATGAGATTGTAAGAGAACTTAATAAAGTGTTAAAGCTAGCTAGCAATAGAGAGATGAAATAGGGAGATAATGATAGATAGAGAGAGATTGTATTATTATTGAATAATAACACTTGCCTTACAAATGAGGGAGACCCTTCCTTATATAGAAGGAAGGTCCCCTCGCCAACACATTACATGATTTCAGAACTACTGCTTTTACAATAACGGCATTGGGGGGGGGGGGAAGTCGGGGCACCTATACAGACGAGTTTGTCGATACGCCTCTATGGTCGGAGGCGTACTCCCTTTTGTCATATGACGTGAAAGAAGGTATCATTCAACATCTACGGCGGTCTAGGGATATGTACTCGACTCACATTACATCCAATTCGACCCCATACAGTTAGTCCCTCGACCTATTGGAGATGTATTCGGCATATATCTGCAACGGGTGGAAAAAGTCAACCCGTACTGGATTTATCCTCATGTGCACACATGGCACGTTCTTCTGAACTATGATTGCAGTTTCTCCCGAGGCAGGCCAGAAAGGCGATTTGACGTTTCGGTTTCCCGCCTCCTTTTTTGATGCAAACCTCTTCGAATCCCGTGTACTGGCCTGCTATAAATAGCAAGGGATTTCAAGACTTTCTATTCTTTGGATCATCACAAAATGTTCGTTATACTCCTGTTATTCATCTTTTTCTGATAGCAATACATCTTTTCATATTGACCTCGTAGTTTGCTGTTATACCTTGAATAGAAAGATTTAAAACTGGATAAGGGTGGTCGTCGCCGTGGGACAGACGAGGGTGAAGCTACTTCTAGGTCTCCTCAGCCCTCGGGGGTTGGCAAGATACCCCGTAAACCTCTCGTCCCCCTTTCCGTGGATAACCTGCTTCCCCGCGAACTATACGTTCGAAGGGATTTTCCAACAAAGGGGCTAAAGGTCAACTTTTACTGAACCTCTCCGAAATAAACTTCGAGTATCTTGTCAGATTCCGGAGGCAGATGTTATGCGAACGACTGGAGAGGATCTCGCCAACGTGCACATGCTCGGGTTCTGTGCCTTCTATGAATATCCCTTTATAATGGGGTGTAGCCTTCCCATTTACCCGTTTGCGAAAGAGTTGTGCCGGTTCTACAACATATGTTCGGCTCAGCTTACCCCTTATACATGGAAAATATGTCGTATTCTGACGAATTATGCCGAGAGGACCGGCTTAGATGTCACGGTGTAGCATCTGATGCAGTTGTTCAGTCCTGGATTCATGAGAGGGACGATGCTCCAGCTGAAGAATCGAGAGACGAAAGGCCTGGTCGTTGAGACGGACGACAAACCCAATCGTCAGTTCAGGCAGAAATATTTCTTTGTCCGAACCTCGGATGTGGTGTCGGAGCCATCTGGATTCCCTAAGGCATGGAATGCCGAACGTAAGTGTTATCCTTTTCGTTTACTTGCTTTACGCCTGTTCGGCCTTTCATCATCTCATTATATTTCATGTATGTAGCAAGGGTGCGTACACCCCAGTCCGAACCGGACATTAAAACTTGGGTGGGGTGGTTGATCCCCTTCGCGGAGGAGTGCAGGACGTGGGCTGCCTTTACCGCAAAATACGGCCTCCCAGGTATTGTAGTGGTTCTGGATTTGTCAACCTCGTATCTTGATTAGACGCCATGTTTTCTGATACATTCTTATAACTGTGTTGGCAACCCAAAGTGCACCGCGGAGAAGGAGACATCGTGCCACCACTTCCTCGTCGGCGGATTCTGGTTTTGAACTCATGGCTCACGTGGGAGTGACCGCCTCTGAGGCCGTTTGCACCGAGGGTGATCGAGCTGATGTGGGAGCATCTGGTGCTGATGTTTCTGACGCTGCTCATTCAGTGGACGAAGCTGTAATTCGGGAGCCGGCCTTTGCAGATATCCCTTGGACTTCTCGTCCCGTGGTTGAGCCGGTGAATGAACCGACATCCAGAGAGGGCCTTTTGCCTCCACCTCTTCTTGTTGAAGAGGACGCTTCAGAGGACGACGAGCCGTTAGAGCGAAAGAGGCGCCGATTGCTCCTTGGAAAGGGGGTGGTCGTGGAACAAAGGAAGGCGATTACTCGCCTCCCCGAGTCGAGGCCAGTTTTTATGGGCAACGCCATCCGACCGGAGAGGGAGGCCCTCTTGAGGGAGGTTGTGGGAAGTACCGCTTCCCCGCGTGTTGAGGATGACAGTGAGCCGGCTCTCGCCGGCGCGGCTGTAGACAAGGAGGGGGTTGCTCCCAGATAGGCTCTTGCTCCCGCGGACGTGTCACGGGAGGATTACGCCTGGGTGGACATGGCGATGATAGGTCCTACCCATCGGCTCATGATCCCTACGGGATACAATCTGTTGCTGGATAGCGATTAGGCTGTGGCGGACATATCCTTGCTATGTGGGGCTGCCGAGACGGAGTCTTTGAAGGCCATGAGCGACAGAGATTTGTCTCGTCGAGTCTCCAGCGCTGCCTTACATGTATGACTTGGTTATTGCTTTTCATAGTTCTCTTATGAGCCCTGAGGCGTTGTATCGTTTAGAATTATATCTTTTCTTTACCTTTTTCACTGACCCTTATCTTGGAGGTGGAGCGGGGCCGATGGGAGCGAAAGAAGAATGCTGCCCTTAGAAAAGCGTCGAAGAAATACCGAGAGGCCCGTAGTAAGCATAAGACGCTGGCGGATCTCTACACCCAGGACCCTCAGTTTCAAGTTTTTCGTGAGGGCTTGAAGCTGGCAGGGGATCAGTTACGGGAGCGTACGGCCCAGCTGGAGAGGGCGGATGCAGACTTGATGGCCGCTGTGGCCCGAAACACCGAATTGGAGAGTCTTCTCTAGCAGTGCGGGGGAGAGCTAGACCTGGGCCGTGTAGTGATGGCAGAGGCGACGGAGTTGCATGCCAAGGGTGATGCCCTTACCGCCGATCTCAGTGTCGTAACGACTGAGGTGGCTGCCCCTCAGCGGGCGGAGACTGTTGTTCCAACATGCGATACGTCTCGTAATGCTTATGATATATTTGTATATGCCGAGGTGAGGCGGACTGTCTTTGAGGAGCTGCTGGCCGCCTGTAGAGCCACTAAGGTAGAGGTTGAAGCTCAGCGTCGCCTTGTTAGGGTCGCACGTGAGGCTTATGGGTATGACCCCGACTCTCCGGACCAAGCGGGCTGTACCTTTGCGGAGATAGACCAGTTGGGCACAGGGTCTTGGATTGATAGGGTATTCCGGTCCAAAGGTGATGGGGACCGCAATGACAGTGCGGCCGGTGCGGAGGAAGGTGATGGGGGCCAGGACGGTTTGATAGGGCTTTTTCTCTTTTTGTTATCGAGACTATTTTGTAAACTTGCAATTTATTAAGATGATTTATGATGACTTCATGGGAACAATTGTGTTTTTATGTCTTCTTTTGTTACTTCTGTGTTGTGCGTGGCGTGGCCTTTTATTTATTGGAGACGACCGTAGTCTTTTTATACGCTGTTAGGGCCTTAACCCTTTATGATTATATTGGAGGTGACCGTAGTCTCTTCTTACGCCGTCAGGGCCTTAGCCTTTTGCGTTTATGGATGGCCATAGCCTTTCGTTTGTCGAGGATGACCTTGGTCTTCCTTACGTTGTTAGGGCCTTAGCCTTTCGTATATTGGAGGCGGCCGTAGTCTCTTCTTATGCCGTCAGGGCCTTAGCCTTTTGCGCTAATGGATGGCCGTAGCCTTTCGTTTGTCGAGGATGACTGTGGTCTTCCTTATGTTGTTAGGGCCTTAGGCTTTCGTATATTGGAGGCGATCGTAGTCCCTCCTTACACCGTCAGGGCCTTAGCCTTTTGCGTTTATGGGTGTCCGTAGCCTTTTATTTGTCGAGGATGACCGTCATCTTCCTTACGTTTTTGGGGCCTTAGCCTTTCGTATATTGGAGGCGACCATAGTCTCTCCTTGCACCGCCAGGGCCTTAGCCTTTTGCGTTTATGGATGGCCGTAGCCTTTCATTTGTCAAGGATGACCGTGGCCTTCCTTACGTTGTTAGGGCCTTAGCCTTTTGCGTTAATGTATGGCTGTAGCCTTTCGTTTGTCGAGGATGACCATGGTCTTCCTTATGTTGGTAGGGCCTTAGCCTTTTGTGTATTGGAGGCGACCATAGTCTCTCCTTACGCAGTCAGGGCCTTAGCCTTTTGCGTTAATGGGTGGTCGTGGCCTTTCATACATTGGAGATGGTCGTAGCCTTTCATTCATGAGAGATGGACGTAGCCCTTCATACATTGGAGATGGCCGTAGCCTTTCATACATGAGAGATGGCCGTAGCCTTTCATTCATGAGAGATGGCCGTAGTCCTTCATACATTGGAGATGGTCGTAGCCTTTCATACATGAGAGATGGTCGTAGCCCTTCATACATTGGAGATGGCCGTAGCCTTTCATACATGAGAGATGGTCGTAGCCCTTCATACATTGGAGATGACCGTAGCCTTTCATACATGAGAGATGGCCGTAGCCCTTCATACATTGGAGATGGCCGTAGCCTTTTATACATGAGAGATGGCTGTAGCCCTTCATAGATTGGAGATGGCCATAGCCTTTCATACATGAGAGATGCTCGTAGCCCTAGTCCCTGTGATACACCATTCGTGCCGATCACCGGTATGCTTGGTGTATCAGATTTAAACTTCTAAACATTCTCGAGCATCTCCTTCATCGCCTCATTAAAAACCTCTCCGAGAAAACCCAATTGGGACAAAACTCAGATGAGGGAAAAAGAGTACGACTTGGGGATACTCTTTAGAAATGGATATGCTTGAGGTGGGAGATGTTCTAGTTGTTTTGGATCGTCTTCCCGTTCATGGTTTCTAGCTTGAAGGAGCCTTTGTCTGATGTCGCGGTGATTTTGTAGGGTCCGTCCCAATTGGTGCCCAACTTTCCTTCGTTAGGGTCTTTGGATGCCAATGTCTTGGCCTTTAACATATAATCGTCTACTTTGAGTGGCCGGATTTTTGCTCTCTTATTGTAGTATCTCTCGATCTGCTGTTTTTGGACTACTAGCCTAATGTGGGCCATTTTTCTTCTTTCTCCGACTTCATCTAGATCTTGTAGTTGATTTGCATCGTTCTCTTCTATGCTCATGTGTGACTATCTTAGGCTTGGCTCACCGACTTCGACCGGTATGACGGCATCCGTTCCGTAGACTAATGAGTAAGGAGTTTCTCCTGTGGAGGATTTGGGGCTAGTCCTACGCGCCCATAGTACTTCTGCCAGTAATTCGGGCCACAATCCTTTAGCATCTTCGAGTTTCTTCTTCAAAATGTTCAGTATGGTTTTGTTGGATGATTCTGCTTGGCCGTTGGCGGCTGGATGATATGGCATTGAAAGTATTCTTTGATGTGTCATTTGTCTAAGAAGTCAGTATTTTTTTGTCCTATGAATTGTCGTCCATTGTCCGAGGTTATTCCTTTAGGAATGCCGAAGCGACATATAATGTTCTTCCAGATGAAGGTGGTGGCCTCTTGCTCGCGGATCTAGGCGTAGGCACCTACTTCCACCCACTTGAAAAAATAGTTAGTTAAAACTAATAAAAAGCGTACCTTTCCTCGTCTGACGGGTGGCGGACCGACGATGTCCATTCCCCATTTGATGAAGGGAAATAGTGAGGTGACCGAATGGAGGGGTTTCCCCGTCTGATGTATCAGAGGGGCGAACTTTTGACATTTTTCGCATTGGCGAATGTTTTCTGCCCCGTCATTTTTCATGGTGGCCCAGTAGTACCCAGCCCTTATTAGAGATCGCACGAGTGCTCGATTGCCTGTATGAGCGCCGCAATGACCTTCATGGACCTCCTCTAATACTGGCGTCATCTGGTTGGGGCTTAGGCACTTAGCCAGGGGTCCTCCAAAATTCCTTTTGTAGTGGTCGCTATTTACCATACAGTACCTCGCTGCCTGCGTGCGAAGCTTTCTTGCTTCTTTTTGTCATGTGGTAGGTTTCCATCCTGCAAATATGATACAAACTGATTGCGTCGGTCCCAGGTCAGATGCAGGGAGAGTACCTCGGTGTGGTCGATTGCTGAATGAAGGAGGGTGACGTTGCTTTCTTTATTCAAGTTGGTGGTGCGGCGGCGGCCAGTTTAGTCAATCCGTCTGTTCGGCGTTATGCACCCTACGAACTTGTTTGAAGCGACATTCGTCGAGCTGTGCCATCAATTTGTAGATCTCCGTTTGGTATTTCTGTAGTCTCTGTTCCTTGACCTGATAAGTCCAGGTGACTTGATTTACCACAAGTTGTGAGTCGCAATGTAGGACCAGTCGGCGAGCTCCGTACCTGATGGCTAATTTTATACCTGCAATAACAGTTTCATATTCTGCCTCGTTGTTAGTCATCTTGGGACATTATATGGACTGGCGAATGACTTCGCCTGTGGGAACTTCGAGGATGTGTCCCAATCCCTATCTTGAGGCGTTTTCGGACCCATCGGTTTGGAGAATCCAGTGGTTGGTGTTTGAAGTGGCTTGCAGGGCTTCCTTCTACGCCTCTGGTGAGATTTTGATGCTGAAGTCAGCCACGAAGTCGGCGAGGACTTGCGACTTGATGGTGGTTCCGGGAATATAAGTGATGTCGTGCTCGCTGAGCTCTATGTCCCATCTAGCGAGACAGCCTGATAGTTCAGGCTTGTGCAGGATGCACCTCAGAGGGAAAGTGGTCACCACTCTGATGGGGTGGCATTGGAAGTAGGGTCCCGGCTTTCTGGAAGCCGTGACCAGTGCCAAAGCTAATTTCTCGAGGTGTGGGTACCGAGTTTCGGCGTCCACTAGGGTTTTGCTAATTTAATAGATAGGCGATTGCGTACCTTTTTCCTTATGAACCAGTACCGCGCAGACTGCAACTTCTGATACGGCTAGATATGTCGGTAGAGGCTCACTGGTTTTGCTTTTGACAGCAATGGTGGCGATGATAGATATGTCTTCAGTTCTTGCAGGGCTTTGGCGCATTGATCATTCCAATGGAACCCGATATCCTTTCTCAACACGCTGAAGAATTTGTGGCATCTGTCTGAGAATCGAGAGATAAAGCGGGAGAGGGAGGCTATTCGACCTGTCAACTTCTAGACCTGTTTCTTGCTGTTGAGTGTTTCAGGTATTAAGGCAATGGCCTTGATCTGATCGGGGTTGATTTCGATCCCTCTTTGGGATACAAAAAAATTGAAGAACTTTCTTGACGACATGCCAAAGGCGCATTTCTCGGGATTCTGTTTCATCCCGTATTTGTTCAGTATCTCGAAGGCCTCTCGCAAGTGGTTGATGTGATCCTCCTTCCTTACCGACTTCACTAGCATGTCATCGATGTAAACCTTCATGGTTTTCCCAAGTTTCTCCTTGAACATCTTAGTGACCAGCCTTTGGTAAGTGGCCCCTGCGTTCTTGAGCCCAAAGTGCATCACTTTGTAATAGTAGGTACCCTGGTGTGTGATGAACGTGGTTTTCTCTTAATCTTCCTCGGCCATCAGGATTTGGTTATAGCCGGAGTATGATTCCAAGAAACTTAGTAGTTCATGTCCGGTGGTGGCTTCGATTAGTTGATCGATATGAGGGAGGGGGAAGGAATCCTTAGGACAGGCCTCGTTCAGGTCGGTGAAGTCCATGCACATCCTCAATTTCCCGTTCTTCTTTTAACCATTACCACGTTGGCGACCTATTGTGGGAATTTTGACTCCCTAACGCAGTCGTTGGCTAGCAGCTTGTCTACTTCTTCGCGGATTGCCTCGTTGATTGCGGCATTGAACTTTCTCCTAATTTGTCTTACCGACGGATGTAGTGGGTCCATGTTGAGCCTGTGGGTGGAGATATTTGGCGAGATCCCTGGCATGTCTACATGGGAAAAAGAAAACGTGTCTGCATGGTTAGTTAGAAATTCATGATACTTACCCGGGTCGGTGAGCGATGTACGCCTTCTTTTTGGAGTCGGCACGATCTAGCTGAACTGGGTCAAGATCCTCAACCGTAGCTTTAGAAGCTTCCACAACGTCTGGGTCTCTGATGGTGTCGGCTGTCGGGTTTGCTTTGGTCCCCGACATGGCTAATTGCTATGCTTCTGCGCTCGCCCTGCTCAATTACCAAGTGTGTGCGCAGTTTTGTGTTATTTTATAGCACTTTTACGTTGTGCGCGACTCTCCCTTGATGCTGAATATTCCCCATGGGGTACAGAACTTGACCATTTGATACAAACTCGAATGGACTGCTCACATGGCATGTATCCATGGGCGCTCGATGATGACATTGTAGGTTGTCTCTTGGTTCATCACATGGAAGGTGGTTTCCAGGGTGACTCCCCCCCGCAAGGACGGGTAGAGTCACTTCTCCTGATGTGTGCTCCACCGCATTGTTAAAACCAATTAGAGTTATGCAGCGGGGGGTTATCCTATCTTTGAGTCCCATCTGTGAGAGGACTCTCGGATGGATGATACAGGCGCCGCTTCCTTCATCAATCATGACTCTCCTGACGTCCGTATCAACAATACGTAAGGTAATAACTAAAGCATCATAATAAGGGAAACACAAACCGTCGGTGTTAGAGTTATCGAAGGTGATACTTCCTTCGAGGTCATCGTACCGTTCGTGGGAGATGGTCCTCTTCAATCTGTGTGTGTTGGCGAACTTGACATGATTGATGGTGATGTCATTCCCTTCTCCGACGATCATGTTCACCAAACGCATCGGAGAGGGTGGTTTCGGTGGTCCACAGGAATGTTCTCGTCTGCGTGCAAAATTAGTTTTTCCCTTATTGCTGAGCAGCTCCTTCAGGTATCCTTGGTTTAGCATCTTGACAACTTCTTGTCGTAGGTCAATGCAGTCTTCAGTCCTGTGCCACCGTTCTTGGTGAAATTCACATAGGACATTTGACTTTCTTGTGGCAGGGTCCGATTTCATTTTCTGAGGCCATTGCACCTTAGTGCCGAGCTTCTCTAGTGCGTACATAATTTATGAAGGAGAAACACAGAAGTTATTTGAAGAAAGTAAAGGGGGTGTACCTCGTTCGTTTCTGAGCGGGGCGAGATGGCATTGTAGTACGTCTGCATGGCGAGGGGGCAGAAGGGGAGACATTATGTAAGGCTGGTGTCGCTCTTTACTGGGGCGAGGGGGAAGTTCTCGGCATCCCTCGTGTCATCGATCTCTCCTTGTGTCTGGATGTATGGCTGTTAGCCGTCGGGTTGGTCCGTTAAGATCCTCCTCATCTGCTCTTACCTAGGCGTAGTAGGCATTATGGATCTCATCCCAGGTTGTAGGGGGATACTTCATAAGCCGGCTTAACAATTTTTTGGTTGCTCTGGAGCCATCCCTGCAGAGTCCGTTCTGGAAAGCTGCTACCGCCATGCCCTCTGACACGTTCGGAAGGCTCATTCTTACCCTGTTTAACCTGGCGAGGAAGTCCCTGAGGCCTTCACCCGTGGTTTGTGTGACAGCGAAGATATCGTTTACCCTTGCTTCTGCTATCTTAGTGCCGGCGTGTGCTATGACGAACTTATCCTCCATTTCTTCGAAGGTTGAGATTGCTTTTGCGGGTAGTTGGGAATACCATGTCAGGGCTCCTTCGGACAATGTTTTGCCGAACTTCTTCAGCAGCAATGATGGTACATGTTTCTTAGACAAATTGTTACCTTTCTCAGTGGTGATATAGTGGATGAGATGATCCTCAGGATCGGTGGTTCCGTCGTACACCCTCAGGTAGGGGGGGCATCTTGAAGGTCTTCGGGATGGTGTAGGGTACGGCTTCCTTGGAGTAAGGTTGCTCTACAAACCTTCCTACGTCCCGTTTGGGTAGCAGTTTAGGTGCTCCGAAAATTTTGTCAACTCTATCCTGGTGTTCCTTCATTTGGTCACGGAGGGCCTGATTTTCGTTTTCCATTTCTTCCATCCTTCTCAGAATGGAGGCCAACGTGTCGTCGTGTGTTTGCATTTCGACGGGTTGGCTGTTGGTTCGTGTTCCTTCCTGCTCGTCTGCTGCGGCAGTGTTACTTGTTGTTGGTACTGCATTTTCTTAACCCCGCGGTGGCTTTTCCACTAAGCCGCTCAGGGTGCTGGTTAGCCATTCCTCCAGTAATTTCTTGATCGCTGGGGGTGCTTCTCTTGAAGTGGAGGTGTCTTTTTTTGCAGGGTTGCAAGATTCCAGAAGGGGGAAGGTGAGACCTCAGCCTCGGGTGTGATATCAGGGGTGGCGTTGATGGCAGCACTACCACCGGCCTTGTTCATGGAACTCAAGAGGTTGGTGGTGACTTCCATTATGGCTTTGGATCGGGTGTTCTTTTCGGTCATTTCTGGGTTCTTTCTGATGATCAGATCATTTGGATGTATACTTCGACTTTGATTCTCGAAATCCCTACAGACGGCGCCAAATTGTTTGACTCAAAAGTTATCGGTTACTTTCGAGTTTGAGACAATCAAAGATTATGTGAGAGGGTAAATTTGAATCAATGGTAATATATTCAAAGACAGCTCTTATGATTCGTATGTAGATTGTTCTTATGAGATTATAAGAGAACTTAATGAAGTGTTAAAGCTAGCTAGCAATAGAGAGATGAAATAGGGAGAGAATGATAGATAGAAAGATTGTATTATTATTGAATAATAACACATGCCTTACAAATGAGCGAGACCCTTCCTTATATGGAAGGAAGGTCCCATCGCCAACACATTACATCATTTCAGAACTACTGCTATTACAATAACGGCATTGGGGGGGTGGGGGAAGTCGTGGCGCCTATACGGACAAGTTTGTCATACGCCTCTAAGGTCGGAGGCGTACTCCCTTTTGTCATATGGACGTGAAAGAGGATATCATTCGACATCTACGACCGTCTAGGATACATACTCGACTCACATTACATCCGATTCGACCCCATACAATAAAAAAATATAGAAAATAACTATAGAATAATTAAGTTATGATATGTCATTGATGCCACTTACCCTGGTTTGGTAAAATGCTTTATGCATGTTCTGTGTGAATTTAAAGTCACATTATTCAGTGAACTAAATTTAGCATATTTGAGTTGTTTTATATAATAGACTTCCCTGTATGATTTGACTCAAAAGAACCTTCATCTTATCATAATCGCTGAATTGTAAACATACCCATAAAGTTGAAGTACTGCTAAAAGTAACATAAAATTCACTAAGTTGTTTCCATGATAAATCATCACCAGCCGGTTGTGATTAAAAGCTGTGAGATTACTTTTGACTAGGATATTGATGGGGAAGTCACATGTTTTAATTTGGTTTAGAAGAATAATCTGCTTTACTCTGTTTTTTGTCTGACTTTCTCTATATATATTATTTTATGAAGTTGAAAATGAAAGAAGGTTTAGTTTCTAAAGTCTTAGTTTCATGTAGGAGGAAGATAATGGGGCTAGGGGCACATTTAGGAGAATGAGGGTTGAAGTCACTTGTGTTGGTTTATGCTGTTAGTTTCTTGACAGAAACTAAACGGAAGGATGGTTACGTTGTTGCAATATCTGAAATAGTTAACGGATGTTTTTTATTTAATCTAGTAACGTAAGGATGTACCTTATGTTTGAGACATAGTTGAGGGATGTTTTTAGCCAAAAACTCTCAAATTTGCCAAATCATAGTAGTTTATTTCATTCATGTTTTAAAACGGAACATAACTATTTCTTACAGAACTTTCAGATTATTAATACAACCAGAGGCGGACCCACATATTACTAAGTGAGTTCAATTAAATCCGCTTCATCCAAAAGTAGTATTATGTTCATTCGTAATTTATGTCTAAAAAAGAAAAAATGCACATGTAAGATTATATTTGAACCCACTTAATGCGAACTCTACGTCTGCAAACTGTTGGATTATATATCTCAACGAAAGTAATTACAATATCATATTCACATATAAATTAAATAATTAGCATATACGGATATTATTCAAGTTACCTCTTCAAGCGTGAACAAAGCAGATTAATCTCAGTCTCCAGTTCCAGAGTTGTAAGATCGCAATCTCAACAAAACCTCCATAATCTTCTACCGTTTTAGTTAAATAATATCCGAAAAGAGAGAATTTCGGGTAGGCAAAATTCCAAGGAGGAAACATGTGAAACCCAGTGCAGAAACGATCAACCTGATATGGAGTATATATAGTCACATTTTTCGTTAAACCCTTTTTCAAAACGTATTAGGGTTTCTGTTTTCACTAAGGAAAGACTTCCTTAATTTCCTACTATTTAGGCATATTAAGGATCAACGAATTTAATTAACAAGGCTTCCTATTACGGAGTTAATTTTGAAATTTTAAAATTAATTTCTACCATAATAAATTATGAATTATTTCACTAAGAATTCGTAGTTATACTCCTTAGTTCAATTTCAAAATTCTTCCATAAAACCTTATTTATGTAATGACTCAGTCGATTGTGTCATGAGTTGGCGCTCCCTTTTCCTCATTTCTGCTTCTTTATATCATGTTCAGCCGTATTATAAGGTATCATGTTGGTTGGCTCTAGTTCAAAATGATTTTGAAGAGGTGTGAGAGACTTAGTCTCTCTTGAGGGAGTTTAAGTTGAAAATGTCAACATGATGTTGACTTATGTGAAAACGGCCACGAATGTAAATTTTGATGGTTTAAATAGTTTATTTAGGTAATTTGGGACATAAGAGCGTGATCAGAATGTATTTTAAAGGTCCATAGTAGATTTAGGCTTGAATTGACAAAAATGGAATTTTGGCATTTTTCGATTGATAGTGAAAGTTTTGATATAGGGTTCGGAATGGAATTTCGGATGTTGAAGTAGTTAGTTGTATTATTTTTGACGTGTGTGCAAAATGTCAGTACATTCAGATGAGGTTTGAAAGACATTTTGATCGTTTGCGGAATTTAAAAGTTTCTAAGTTCTTAGGCTTTAATCTGAAGTTCATTTGATGTTTTGGTGTTGTTTTGAGTGTTCCAAAGGTTGAAAAAAGTTTAAATGATGATATGGTATGTGTTGGCATTTTTAGTTGAGGTCCCGAGGGCCTCAGGTATGTTTCGGAGCTCAACGGGGCAATTTTGGACTTGTGGAGATAGCAGGTTTTCTGGTATTCTATTGCACACATTTTGTTCTTCGCTATCACGTAGAGGAGTCCGCCATCATGTAGGGTTAGTTGGACAGAGGTGAGATTCGTTATACGTGATCTCTATTGGCGGTGAAGATGTGGTTCGTGAACGCGTGGTCAGGATTGTGTTCGCAAAGAAGAGAAGGATCTGGAGTGGTAAGGTTGTTCAATGCAATCGCGTGGGAGAGGCATGATTGTGTGGGTCAGCAAAGGCAGTGCTTGTTGATAGAGTGGTTGTTTGTGCGATCACATAGGGTTTAATAAGGGTTGTCAATTTTTGTGCTCCGCGATCACAATGAAGGAAATTTAAATCCCTGGGCAATATATTTTAATAGGGGACTTCGCGATTTTTGGCCATATTTAATCATTGTTGAGTGGTTTTGGAACTTTATGGGAGAGATTGAAGAGGGATTTAAAGGGAAACACTTGGAGGTAAGATTATTGAACCTAAAACTCGATTCTATGTTGATTATTAATTGTTTAAATATGAAGTTTATGGAAATAGTGGTTGAAATTGGAGGTTTAGCGCTTGAAATTGTAGACTTTGATTTAGGCATTTGAGGGGTCGTCTGTGGTCAGATTTTGATGCTCTTGGTATGTATGAACTCGTGAGAGTGTAAGAATTCTAGTTTTATGATTTTTATCAAAATCGAAGATATGGGCCCGGGGGTCGGATTTGGTCAATTTCGGGATTTTAGAGTAAATTTTGTTATTTTCGTGTGAGCTTTGTTCCTTTAGCCTATTTTAATGTTATAATTCTAATTTTGGATAGATTCGGGGCTAGTTGAGGATGATTCAAGAGGCAAAGGCATCGCGAGCTAGAGTTTGGACCGGATTGAGGTAAGTAATGATTGTAAATGTTATCCTGAGGGTATGAAACTTCGGATTTCAAATCACTATGCTACTTCGAGGTGACACACACATTAGATGATGAGTGTGTGGTCGTGCACTATTGGGAATTGTGACTTGGTCTGTCCCTTACGACTTTTAAGTCGCATATTTGATTGAAAATTATTTGATATTATTGTGTTTTCGAAAGTATTACCATGTTTTGAGTGAAATGCCATATTTGGGCCTCCTCCCAACTGTTTTGGACCCTTAAGGCCTTATTAATGCTAATCCTCACTATTTTGACTTAATACATGTACTCAGTCACGTTGTATTCTACTATTTTCATAACTCAGTCGTATTTACCACGTTTTTGATATTCTAAATGATATTTTGAGCTAAGCATCATATTTTAGTATTGCCTGATGGGCTTGAGAGGTTTTTGACTGAGTGAGGCCGATGGACTGTATTGTGAGGATATCATGAGATCGAGCTACGCACGCAAAATGTGTACTGATTGTGATTTATGAGAGGCCGACAACATGATTTGTTATGCCATGAGATGGCTTGTGATAACACTTGGGCTGTTGCAACCCCTCCGAAGTATGAATACCCCTAGTGAGCGCGAGTACTCAGTGTGAGTGATGTGATTTTGACCGAGGGGCTGTTGTTATTTCATGTTGTATCGCGATGGGCTTATTACAAGTGACTGTAAGGTAGCCCGGGGAGCTAGATCTGTTGATATTTTTGCCCAAAGGGCTGCTTATATTTCTATACTTCTACTCAATGTTTTCATCATTTGTTTGAAACTATTGAAAGTTATTTTAAAAAGGGTTTTCATTAAACTGAGTCACTTTTACGAGTTAACTAATTTACAGTACTATTCTGGATATATACTATTGGGTTGTAGTGTTATGACGTGGGATTTTCTGTTTTCTTGCTACTCAGTTGCTTTTAGTTAGCGTACTCACATAACTCCCAAAACCATGTGTGCACATCTAGGAGTCTTGCGACGTTATAGTGAGTGTTGATCAGTTATCCAGCAGGTCTCCAGAGTTGACTAGGAAGCTGCTCGGTGATTCGTAGCCCTGCGCTTCTCCTTCCTATCTTGTTCAGATTTTCGTAGTGTTTTATCTTCAGACTATGTTGTCTGTTTTGTTCTTAGACGAGTTGTAGTTGCTCATGACTGGTGACACCCCAATATCATGCTTGTTTTATGTTTCCACATAGCTTATTTTAACTTATAATATGAGATTTCTACTAATTAATGGCTTTAAATGACTTATTGTAAATATCTGGTTGGTTTTGGGGTTTGTGTCGGCTAGCCTAGATTCACATTAGGCACCATCATGACCAGATAAATTTTAGGGTCGTGACAAGTTAGTATCAGAGCCTAGGTTATATAGGTCTCATAAGTCATGAGTGGGTTTAGTAGAGTCTCACTAGTCTGTACGAAGACATCTATACTTATTCTCGGGAGGCTACAGAACCTTTTAGGAAAAACTTCTGGTTCTTGAATTACTGTCGTGCGAATCTATTGATTCTATTACTAAACTTCTATTATTTTATTCTTTCACATATTGTAAGGACACGCGCTAATAGTTAGGATGGACGACCACCAGTACCACAAGATGGGGTCCCTAGAGGCTGAGGACGCGGTCGAGGTCGTGGTAGGGGCAGAGGTGTAGCTTGCACAACAGTTAGGGAAGCACCAGCAGATCTGTAACACCTTGTAAATTTGGCTTAGTTGTAAATGTTTTGAATGAGTAATAAGGTTATATTTGTACATGTGAAGTTCCTTTGGTATGATTATGGGTGGAAATAGTTATTTTTGAATCAAGACGAAGAGTGAGCTGTACAAGATTCGATAAAATCTAAAAAGTTTACAAAAAATCACTCTTGCAGAAATTTAAATGAAAAGCTTTTAAAGTCTTTGGGGAAACACAAAACATGAAAGTTGTAGGCCTTTGAAATATATTTCCAACGATATATTATGGACCCAACGCGGATCTCTATGCAAATCGTTATGCATGTTTTACAGAACATTGTCCAATATGCACGGCCTGAGCGCGTCGTGGACGCGGCCGCGCTCCTCTTAAGGTAGTGTCACTGTTATTTTGTACGGTCGGGCTTATAAGTGCACGTGGGCGCTCATGGGGGGTTATTTTAAATTGCTACTTCATCCCCCACGATCCCAAAATATAAAAACATGCTCTATAAAGGGGAACTCTCAAAAACCATACTCCTTAAGGGTCCCTCCATCATCTATGGTAAGTTCTAATGTTGATTATAAGTTAATTTCAAATTCCCAAAATCTTATTAACATGGGTTAACCCTACATATCATTGGATATTCTATTGGGACATTATGGTTAAGAGAAACTAGAACTCGAATTCAAAGGGTTTGAACTTTAAAAAGGTGATGTCTTGACCCTCTAATTGGGTCTAAGAATTTGTTTAATGAATATAAACCCTAGTTCATGATATATGAGTTAATGTTTTGATAGAAAAGCATGAACGATTATATGTTTGGGGTTTGATTGTTGATTAGTGGTTAAGTGCGTTGTTTACCTTATAGGTGATGAAAAATAATATTGATTATATCCATTTTGAGACTTTAGAAATTATCTAGGAACAAGAGGATGAGTTATTGGGTGTAGAAGCGTCATTAAGGACTAAAGCTTTATTTTTACCAAGTGTTTGATAAGGTGCTTATGCGACCAAAACATGAGCATTATAGCTAATATGGAATCCCTTTGACTTGTATTTCTATAGATTAAAGCTGAAAGGGTTGACAAACATTGTATTATATTTAGGAGCAAGAAGTTAAAGTATGTGAGGCTAACTCTTTACATTTGGGAATGTCAATGATTCTCCTTACGTCCCATTCATTATGACTATTACTAGTTTCCTCAGAAAGTAACTATGCGTTAGTTTCCTGAATAGTAGTAGAACTTCTATTATCTAGATGGCATAGTTTCATAATCATTCGATATTTTATAAGTTTTAGTTATGACAAATCAACTTATTATGAACATTCATCCCAGTCTAATCCTATTCACTATTCCAGTATCATGTAACTCGGTATGGTTCATTATTTCAGTATCATGTATTGTAATATAATTCTCAATTCCTGATTCTAAATTCCTGAATGTTGAACACCTATATTTGGGCCTAAGGCCATAGCTGCTTGATGCATACTTGGGCCTGAGGCCGCGGTTTATGCTTTGTATATTTTTGGTTCAGAGGATGTAGTTGTCTATATGTATACTTGAGCTTGAAGTCGTAGCTTATGCACATTAATATTTGGCCGGAGGCCATAGTTTATCATGTAAATAGGTTGTTTATCATTCAGAAGAGGGAGTATTCATATCCTTACTTTCTTGTTCAGTTATCCGTTTATCATCTAGTAGTTCAGTTACAATTTTAGTATTTACTAATATTTTCTTCAGTTGTTTTACATACCAGTACAATTCAAATGTACTAACGTCCCTTTTTGCCAGGGGCCTGCATCTCGTGATGCAGGTAATGATATACAGGTTGGAAATTTTGCTTACTAGGACATCTCGTATCAACTATTGGTGAGCCCTAGTCTTTCGGGACCTTATCCCTTTTTTCCAAGTTAGTATTGTATTTCAGTTAATAAGGTATACGAGGTACCTTGTCGCGGTAAATAGTTAGCATTTCTAGTATTTTTTTAGGGGTTTTGCAGACTATAACTCAGTCAATCATATATTAGCAGGCTTTTATATGTTAGCATTGTCGACTATTTGTTTATACTTGCAGACCTTTTAGTATTTTCCCCATCTATAATATTTCAGTGATAATCTTTGGTAGATTATCATGTCATATATTTACCTCTATCTTATAGTTATACCACATATTGATCCAACCATAGAGTTGGTACGCTCGTTCACATGCAGTCTAGCACTGAGTGTCGTATATACACCCAGGCCATGGTTCGGGGTATGACAAAGCTTGGTATTAGGGCCCTAGGTTCAAGAATCCTAGGGAGTCTATGAATTCGTGTCCAGTGGGATCTTTTCTATGTGTGTGTTGGAGCCACACATGTAAATAGTTTACCGTAAAGACATCTAGGATTGTTCTATTTATTTCATACTTTAGATCGTGCAGTTAAAACTATGCTTTCAGGAATCTTTCTAACCCATACGAATTGTGTATTTAAGAAAAATACCTACAAAAGGAAAGTACACACGGAGGGCCTCAGCTACTAGCCAGGAGGCCACAACTAATGTTGTTTTGGAGGAGGACACTCTGGCCTATGGGGTTGCATCGGGCTCAGTTCCTAGTGCTTCAGACATGGACGTTAGGGAAGCTATCCAGTTGCTCACCCAGATTGTTGCTACTCAGGCTCAAAGGCAGGGAATAAGTGATGTTTATGAGACATGTAGTTTCAGGTCTAGGGAATTCATCAACATGAAACCTCCCATCTTCACAGGCTCAAAAAAGGATGAGGATCCACAAAACTTCATCGATGAGGTTCAGAAGATATTTCGAGTGATGCATGCTACGGACCTTGAGGTAGTGGAGTTTGCTGCATACCAGCTAAAGGATGTTGCCAACACTTGGTGTGAAATATGGGAAGACTCCCGAGAGGTGGATGTAGCTCCTACAACTAGGAAGGAGTGTGCAGATGCGTTCCTTGAGCATTTTCTACCCATTGATGTAGGTGAAGCTAAGGGTTCAGAGTTTGAGAGGCTCAGATAGAATGATATGATTATGAGTGAGTACTATCTCAAGTTCGTCTCTCTGGCCAAGTATGCTCCAGTAATGGTACATGATATGAGGGCCAGTATTAGGCAGTTTGTGTTGGAATTTTTAGATGATTTGTTTACTCATGCTAATATAGTTTCTCAGAATAATGACATGACCATTACTATGATGGTTGCCTTTGTTCAAGGGAACGAAGAAAGGTTAAAGGAAGAAGAGCGGATATTGAAAGACAAGGATAGAGAATTCAACAAGAGAGCTAAGTCTGTCAGAAATTTCAGCCATGGCAGATCTCAAGAAAGAGGCAATCACCAGTTCTTAAGGAAATCAAAATTACGACCCGCTCTATCTTCAGCTAGTGCACAAATTCTGTGGTCCAAGTTTAACAAGAAAAACCAAAATTTCAGAGCAACAGGCTCACAGTCATAGACTAGTTTGGGCTAAAGAGGCCTTGAGTACCCTACTTATAATACCTGTGGCAAAAAGCATCCAGAGGTGTGTCGTTCGGGCACAAATGGTTGCTTTGGGTGTGGTCAACAGGGCCATTTCTTGAGAGATTTTCCACTAGCAAAGCAGAACAATGGAGGAAATGTTGCTCAGTCCACTAAATCCATAGCCCCTCATAACTCTCAAGCCCAACAAGGGCGTGTGAAGCAAAGTATATTAATGCAGGCGGTGCTCAAAACTGCTTGAATGCACTGGCAGACCGTTCGAATAACGTTAATAATGGGGTTTTATCTGATTATTTATAACATGTTTGGGCTTAATGTGCTACATGTCACTTTTTACCGCTTTGATATTATTTGATCTGTATATAAACTTTTACAAAATCTTTCTCTTCTCATTTTCAGGGATGTGCATGTCGGCGTAACTCCTTTTCTATTAGTGTCACACATTGAATTCGAAAGAGGCTCAGACAATTTACAAAGCGGATGGTCTTTTGCTTTCCGGTACGTAGCTCCCCCCAGCTCGAGTTGTCCGCTCGGGTACACCAATGCTACAACAACATACCTAGGTTTTAAACCTAGAATAATTCAGCCTCATGCCGGATCCCTAGTAGGAACGTTTGTTTTCATTATGTGCGTTTGACTTTGGGGACTCAACATAGCGGTTGGGCCCGTCTAGGACAGGCGGAACCCAGAATCAAAAAACCATCTTGATGCATTTTTTACGTGCTACATATACAATTATTTGCTTTGGTTTGCATGTTGACCGGTTGCTCGAATATGGAGGAAATTGGGAAAAATGAAATTGAGGTAGGAGAGAGATAATTACCCACCTTTGAAAAACCAGGTGTCCAAAATATACAGGAACTCTGGCGAAATTTAACAAAAAAGAGAGAAAGAAAGGAAAAAAGGAAGGGAAAATGGTTTCAAAAAATTTCATTTTTTTATTATGTTAAAACTGACCGAACTATGCCGGTTTGATTCTCACCGGTTGTGGAATACGTAGGAAACCCTCATGGAGTCCAACGTCGTTTTTGCAAAAAACCAAAACTTGGATAATTTTGTAATTTATTATCAAAATTAAAATGGATATTTTTTAAAGAATAGCCACTGAAGGTTTCTTTGTTGATTTGTTTTGCTACCTAGCAAGCACAACCTTAAAATCTTCCTTCCCGAGTGTTGAAGGTCCATATTTGCAAAAGTAGCCGTATTTCTTTAATTTTTTGCAAAAATAATCTCTTTTATTTTAATATTCGCTTTGTTTTAAAACGATCAACTTAATCTAAATGTGTAAAATGAGCACGAGTCAAAACTTAGTAATGAAGGTCATGACCAAGATTCCTTTGGAACTACATATGTGGTGGAAAGGGTTGGGTAAGCGAGGATGGGACGTGGTCAACCATTACTTGGGGGTCTCACCGGATTGTTAAAGATCAAGCCTAGAGGAGACATAATAAAAGCATTAGTGACATTTGGGATCCAACTCACAACGTGTTGCATTTTTTGGACTTCGAACGTACGCCTACTTTGGAGGAAATAGCCGGTTATATTGGGAGTACCGAAGGTCTAAGACACATATACATGGTCGCCCCAAGGGCCGTCACCTCTCACAAGATTTTGGATTTGCAAAAGATATGCTGGGGGTCCAATATGACGCTTCACTTTCATGGTGGAATTTTTGAGTCTTCTAGTGTATCCCAGAAAGGACGGGAATATTAATATATGGATAGCTAGGGTCGTCAACACTTTGGTTACCAATGCCAAAAGAACCCTCGCACCCATGATAGTATCTAAAATTTCGAGCTCTCACAGCGTACAAAGTCGGGGTAGACATTTTTGAAGGGTGAAATTTGTTGCTACAAATGTGGATGATTGAGCATCTACATCATCGCCCTCGGTACATGTATTACGAATCTACAGGGAAAAGCTATATAGAGGAGTTTGATACAACGGTCGACGAGATCAAAGTGCCAGAAGGGGTCGCAGAATGGATATCTTGCCTCCACTTCGTCATTGAAAATTAGATAGAATGGACGTTGGATTGGCTTCCTATTGATGAAATCATACACATGCCAGTCACCGGTCCCCACTTCCTCCTTATGGTTCTCAGAAGTATCCACCTTTATGCCCCGCATCGAGTTTTGAGACGACTAGGAAGATGTCAAATAGTCCCCAAGTATGAAGACCTTAGACTTCATGTGGTCGAGATCCGTTATGATGGACAATTTAATGAAACAGTGGTTCACGAGATCTAGAGTGAGTGCCAATATTTGAAGGCGAATACCTGAGTACTTGATCTGTCCATAGGTGAAGTCTTATATGGTTAGCTCGCTTGGTACAAAATGAATGTTGAGTTTGGAAGAAAATCTTAAAGACCCCTCCTCCAACAATTTGGTGAAGCATCACAAGAACAGTAGGAGTGGCTGATAAAAAAAAAATGAAGATCGGGCCACCAGAAGCAAGTTGGAAGGGCAGATCAGAGAACTTATGTTTGATAATGATGTGCAAGCCGCTGCGGATGACGGTGAGAAGAAAAAGTTACTCTAAGAGAATGAAATCCTTTGAACCCAAATCCAGAAGATGAAAATAACAACCGAAAAGCAGCTAAGGAGAAGAGCAAATGAAAGACTCATAAATGGTCTCGAGAGGAAAATATCTGAGTACGAGAATGATCTAGAAAAATTCGAGGGTGATCTGGTAAGAGCCCGGGCACAGTTGGCGAAATGTAGAGGGACGGGCAAAGTTTGTTCGGCAATTAATAAGTAAATATGATGGAGAAGTCACAAACCTCAATAAAAAGCTAACTACCCTCGATAATGAGATGGCTAAACAAACAAAGAACTTCAAGGTAGAGATGGAACATTTTTATGCACTGATGTCTCGGCTAGAAGAGGATATGCAATAGTTGCAGGGTTAAATCCATCATGACACCCAAGTTCTCAAAGCTAGGTCTCAACAAATCGTGACGTTTACTCCAAGAGAAAGGCATCATTAGGGAAAGGGTTGGAGAAATTGCTAACAACATTGTCATGAAATTCCATGAATGTGAGGACATGACTAGATCCACCTTCTTCGCCATAGTAATGACCTTTGTTCGCCAAATAATGAATGACTTGGATCGCCTCCAAGGAGATCTTGCACGTAGATCTGTAGCGAGACCGTCTGATGTCTCACGGGCCCCTGGAGTAGTTTGGGAATCACTTATGTATTCGTGATTTTCTTTTCGAGTATGCATTTCAGTTTCCAGTTCTAAAGTCCGTTTTTAGTTTTTCAATTCCTAAAAAGGTATGATGGAGTCTTTGTAACAGAGAGAATTAGAAGTTTTTATTTTAATGAAAATTTTAAAATCCCAAAAATTTATTTTCTTTATTTCACATTTATTCTTTGAACTACGTGATAATATGATTCACGTGGTGTCGTGATATGTATGCAATGACAGTTTTACATAATTGAAATAAAATAAAGAGAGAAAACTATAAAAAGAGAGAAAAATAAGAAAAAGATAGAAAACAGGAAGAAGTGATAAAACAAGAATAAGCGAGAAAACAAAGAGAGAGCGCAAAAGAGAGCAAATATTGAAATGTGCCAAAAGAAAAGAAAGATCGGGGAGATAAACAAAAGCCGGAATAAGACACGCAACCAAAGAAAAATACGTAGAAATACATTTAACTATATAGGTGCATCACATCCCCCAATGTGGGATTCCCTATGTATTAATTGCCTCAAACTAACCGGTTTGGTGTGTTTCCTATTAAGTTTCTAGGTTCTGTTTTAAGGTGGTTGGTTTTGTGGTAACCTCGCTTCGCACCCTTACTTTACAAGTGTGACAACCCAAAGGGTCATCACTTATTTTATTAATCATTTTGAGCTTCTGAGGCCTTGAAAACCTCATTCCATATTGCCTCGATTTACGTGCACAATCCGAGCATGTAGCCGGAAAGATTTTGTGATAGAAAATATGAATTCTATGAGAAATTTGGATAAAAATGTTATTAATATTGATATGGTTGACTTCGGTCAACATTTTTGGTAAACGGATCCGGACCCAAGATTGGATGGTCCCGAGAGGTCCGTAGGAAAATATGGGACTTGGACATGCGTCCGGAGTCGAATTCTGAGGCCTAGAGCCCAAGTTATGAATTTTTCTATGAAATTGTTTTTGATGTAATTGTTAAAGGAAATGAATTAATTGACCTTGGTATCGGGCTCGCATTTTGGTTCCGACGCCCGGTACAAGTCTTAAATATTATATATGTGATTTCTGAAAAGTTTGGTGACATTCGGATGTCGTTTGAGATGTTTTGGACCTTGAGTTCCAAGTTTGAAAGTTTTGAAAACCAAAAGTATGAAAATCATGAATTTGAGGCTTGATTTGATGAAAACGATTTGATATTGGCGATGTGATCGCACGAACAAGTTCATAATGTGTTTTTGATGTTGTGTACATGTTTGGTTTGGAGCCCGGGGAGCTCGGGTTAAAGATTTGATAGGCCGTTGGATGAAATTCTGAGTTTTTGCACTGCTGGTTTTTCACCCAGCTGTTGTCTTCGCAATTGCGAAGTATTTCTCGCAATTGCGAAGGTGGCGGGTCAAGGCAGGGTTCGCAAATGCGAACCCTTGGTCGCAAATGCGAAGGGTGCCCAGGACCGTTTGGGTTCGCAAATGCGAACCAAACCTCGCAATTGCGAGGCCTCCGGTGAAAAGGCATGCTTCGCAAATGCGAAGTTTTCTTCGCAAATGCGAAGGTCCCTCAGCCCAGCCTTGTTCGCAAATGTGAACAAATGTTCACAAATGCGAAAGTCCCTAGAGGCCAGCCTGGTTCGCAAATGCGAACATATGTTCGCAAATGCGAAGCCCCCAGATTTGCCTTGGCTTCGCAAATGAGAACAAAAGTTCGCAAATGCGAACTTCCCAGCCTTAGCTTATTTTTCAAACTCCAGAAATTGGTCGGGGTTCGCAATTGCGAACCCATGTTCGCAAATGCGAACACGGAGACCTGTAAAACACGATTTTCGGTTCATTTCTTCACTTTTTACAAAACAAAAACACCCATTTGCGATTCTTCACGGATTCCTTCTTCATCAAAACAATTGTAAGTCACTTTTTACTTAATTCTTTCAATTCCTAACATCATTAAACATGTTTTTCAATAGAAATCAAAGGTTTTCATGGTAGAATTTCTTGTTTTTGTTAGAATATAGGGTTTTTCATAAATTGGGAAATTGGACCTCGAATTGAGGTCCGATTTTGAAACAAATCATATACATGAACTCGTGAGGGGATGGGTAACCAGATTTTGGTCCGAACCCCGAGTTCCGACCATGTGGGCCCGGGGTTGAAATTCACTATTCCGGGCAGAATGTTGTAAAAGTTGTATTTGGTCTTAAGAATTAGTTTGTTGAGTAGTATTGATTTTAAATTAATTGTGTATAAATACGATTGGATTGGAGCCAAATTTGAAAGAAAAAGACATTTCCACGGATTGAATTGTTCATAAACATTCGAGGTAAGTATTTGTTCTATCCTAGCTTGAGGGAATAGGATTATGTGTTATGTGTTATGTGATCGAGTGTGGTGTATGGGCTGTGGTGACGAGCATCCATATACTGGCGTCTAGTATGACCGTGAGTCGTTGAAAATGCTTATTTTGAGATATATTTACAGATGAATTGTTGAACCTTTGTCGGGTTGTAGAATTGTTATGGTTCTCCCTTGTTGGGACTTGTTGTGAAGATAATTATTGATTGCCCTTGTTGGGATGGTTTATGAATTACTGTTTCTTTCTTTGCCCTTAACTGTGATTGTTATTTGGGTGAGGAAGAGTGATAATGCACGAAGGGTGATGAAGTGCCATGTTTTATTATTTATGCACGAAGGTTAATGTCGTGCCATATTTTATTATTTATGCACGAAGGTTAATGTCATGCCATGTTTTATTGATTATGCACGAAGGATCATGTCGTGCCCTGTTATTGAACCATGTACGAAGGATCATGCCGTACTATGGATGTGAGGATAAGAGTAAAAGCACGAAGGGTGATGCCGTGTACTTTATTTGCTTATTTGGTGAAGATGAGAGTAAAAGCATGAAGGGTGATGCCGTGCAACTGCTTGCTATTCCTTGACTTGATATTACTTGTGTTTCCATTATACTTTGTTATTCCTTGTGAATTCATTAACTGTTGTTAATTGTTGAATTCTTTGAGGTATTCCTTATTGTGTTATTACCTGGTTATTTCTTGTTATTCTGTGGTATACATATATATTGAATTGCACAGGTTTATGTGGGTGTCTGGTCCTAGGCTTGTCACTACTTCACCGGGATAGGCCAGGCACTTACCAGCACATGGGGTCGGTTGTGCTGATACTACACTTCTGTGCGTTTTTGCACAGGTCCAGGTTACGATCAGGAGCAGCAGCAGTAAATCGATTGTGTGGGAGTTGATCATATTTGAGACCGAGGTAGCTTGCAGACGTCCGCAGGCCCGGCGTCTTTCTCTTTATTTATGTTACTAGCTGTAGTCTCTTTGTTCCGAGACAAACCGAATTATGTTATATTTCTTTCAAACTCTTATGTGTAGTATTCAGTAGTAGTTCGTGAGTTGGTGACTCCACGTCTTGGGTAGAGGATTTCAGTATGATTTTCATCTTGTAATTAGTTATTTCTATTTCGATAAAGTATTCCGCATTTATTTAATTAAAATTGTGTTAAAAACGGGATAGTATGAATACAGTGGCTTGCCTAGCTACCACGAGTAGGCGCCATCACGATCCCGATGTTGGGGGAAAATCCGGGTCGTGACAAGTTGGTATCAGAGCTCTAGGTTACATAGGTCTCACCACTCACGAACAAGCTTAGTAGAGTTTGAGAGGTAGGTACGGAGACGTTTGTACTTGTCTTCCAGAGTCTATTGAGTTAGGAAAGAGTCTCTCATTTGTTCTTTCTTGTCGTGCGACTTGTTCCTCAATTGCTGATTGAATTTCTATTCTGTCCTTTCGAGATGGTGAGGACACGCGCTTCTTCGTCCGTCGACCAGAGCCCGAGCCCCGGGCGGCTCCCGTGAGGGCGGGGGCCAAGGCCGTATCGAGAGGCCGTGGTAGGGGTAGAGCTCGGCCCCGAGCAGGCTACTCCGGAGGTGGAGCCTCATATTGAGATTGACGAGGAGGTTCGGTTCCAGCAGCTCCGGTGGGCCCGGCTTAGGTCCGGGAGAGGCTTTATTTACCCGGATCTTCGGGATGCTTTGGTCGGAATAGCGAGATTTATGGACGGCATTGCTAGAGCGGGCTTATTATCAGTTGCACCAGCCGCTTCTCAGGCTGGAGGAGGGGCCCAGACTCCTATTGCTCGTACTCCGGAGCCAGTAGCTCCTCAGCCTCAGGCACCAGTGGTTCAACCAGCTGTGGCCACTCAGTCAGGTACCACAGCTCATGCCGGTGATGGAGCGGCCATGAGTTTTGATTCGTTATGGAGACTTGATCGGTTCTCCAAGCTATTCACCACTACATTCAGCGGAGCCACATCAGAGGATCCTCAAGACTTCTTATTCAGTTGCCATGAGATTCTCAAGACTATGGGGATTGTGGAGTCAAATGGAGTTGATTTCTGTACATTCAGGCTTGCAGGATCCGCCAAGACTTGGTGGAGAGATTATTTCTTGACTCGACCATCAGGGTCCCCAGCTTTATCATGGGATCAGTTTGCGAAACTATTTATAGAGAAGTTTCTCCGTGCTACTCAGCGGGATGTACTTCGGAGGCAGTTTGAGCGCCTCCATCAGGGCACTATGATGGTCACACGGTATGAGACGAGATTTGTCGATTTGGCTCGTCATGCGGTGGTGATACTTCCCACAGAGCGGGAGAGGGTCCGCAGGTTTATAGATGGGCTTAATCAGCCAATTAGACTCCAGATGGCTATGGGTGTGGGGAGTGACATATCATTTCCGGAGGCAGCTAATGCAGCACGCAGAGTTGAGATGGCTCTTGCTAGGGGAGGCGGTTATTCTTCAGATAAGAGGCCTCGTCATTCAGGCAGGTTTGGTGGTTCTTCTTTTGGTAGTAAGGAATCTTTTGATAGGGGCCAGTCTTCCAGGCCTTTATATTCCACCCTTCAGGCTTCACAGGGTAGACTAGGTGATCGTGGCTTTCGTGAGCAGTATTCAGATCAGTCCCATATTAGTGCTCAACCTCTTCGGAGTGTTCGTGGAGGCCATTCAGGTCGTCAGGGCCAGCGGCCCCATCAGCCTAGAAGTTGCTACGGTTGCGGTGAACCAGGTCATTTTGTCTGGTTCTGCCCTCGAGCGACGGGCAACACTCAGCAGCGTGGCCCTCGTCCCATGATTCAGGCCCCAGCTGACCTTCTGCCTGCCCAGCCAGCCAGATGCGGGGTAGAGATCATAGAGGTGGAGGTCGAGACCGTAGAGGTGGAGACCGTCCAGCCAGAGGTAGAGGTCAGCCAGTAGATGATCGTCCCAGAGATGTAGCTCAGAGGGGAGGTGCTGATCCCCGATTTTATGCTTTACCAGCCAGGCCAGAGGAAGAGGCATCAGATGCCGTGATTACAGGTACTATTCTTGTGTGTGGCAGAGGTGCTTCAGTATTATTTGACCCGGGATCTACATATTCCTCTGTGTCTTCCTACTTTGCACCGTATTTGGTCGTGCCCAGCTATGCTCTGGATATTCCGGTTTACGTGGCTACACCGGTGGGTGACTCCATTGTAGTCGACCGAGTGCATCGTTCGTGCGTAGTTATATTTGGGGGTCTTGAGACCCGTGTTGATCTGTTGCTTTTGGATATGGTGGATTTTGATGTCATATTGGGGATGGACTGGTTGTCCCCATACCATGCTATTCTAGATTGTCATGCTAAGATCGTGACCTTGGCTTTGCCAGAATCACCCCGACTATAGTGGAAGGGTACCTCAAGCCACTCCGTTCGCACTTTTATTTCCTATGCTAAGGCTCGACGCATGGTCGAGAAGGGGTGTCTAGCTTATTTGGCTTATGTTCGGGATTCCAGCGCAGAAGTTCCTTCCATTGAGTCGGTCCCTATTGCACGGGAGTTTCTGAAGGTTTTTCCTTCAGACCTGCCGGGCATGCCACCCGACAGGGATATTGATTTCTGTATTGATCTGGCACCGGGCACTCAGCCCATCTCTATTCCACCCAATCGTATGGCCCCGCTGGAGTTAAAAGAGTTGAAAGATCAGTTGCAAGACCTTCTTGAGAAGGGCTTTATCAAGCCCAGTGTTTCCCCCTAGGGAGCACCTGTATTATTTGTAAAGAAGAAAGATGGCTCGATGCGGATGTGTATTGATTACCGGCAATTAAACAAAGTGACACTAAATAATAAGTATCCACTGCCGAGGATTGATGATTTGTTTGACCAGCTCTAGGGAGCGAGGGTATTCTCTAAGATAGACTTGAGGTCAGGCTACCATCAGCTGAAGATCAGGGCGGCTGACATTCCTAAGACAGCCTTTCGCTCTAGATATGGGCATTATGAGTTCTTGGTCATGTCCTTCGGGTTGACCAATGCCCCGGCAGCATTCATGGAGTTGATGAATCGGGTATTCAGGCCTTACTTAGATCTGTTCGTGATAGTCTTTATAGATGACATCCTGGTGTACTCCCGCAGCCAGGAAGAGCACGAGCAGCACCTCAGAGTGGTTCTTCAGACTCCGAAAGATAACCAGCTATATGCCAAATTTTCTAAATGTGAGTTCTGGCTGAGTTCGGTAGCATTTCTGGGTCACATTGTATCGGTGGAAGGTATTCGGGTAGACCCAAAGAAGATTGAGGCAGTCCAGAATTGGCCTCGACCAGCTTCAGTGACTGAGATCCGGAGTTTCTTGGGATTAGCAGGTTACTACCGTCGATTTGTAGAGGAGTTTTTTTCTATTGCAGCCCCGATGACCAGGTTGACCCAGAAGGGTGTCCAGTTCCAGTGGTCAGAGGAGTGTGAGGCTAGCTTTCAGAAGCTCAAGACAGCCTTGACCACCGCACCAGTGTTGATACTACCTACAGGTGCAGGGCCTTATACAGTTTATTGTGACGCATCTCGTACAGGGCTTGGAGCGGTATTGATGTAGGATGGTAAGGTTATCGCTTATGCTTCGAGGCAGTTAAAAATACATGAGAAGAATTATCCAGTTCATGATCTTGAGTTAGCAGCGGTGGTTCATGCCTTAAAGATCCTGGAGGCATTATCTATATGGTGTGACATGTGAGGTGTACACCGATCACAAAAGCCTACGGTACTTGTTCAAGCAGAAGGAGTTGAATCTACGACAACGTAGATGGTTAGAGTTGCTAAAAGACTATGATGTTACTATCTTATATCAACCAGGTAAGGCCAATGTGGTGGCCGATGCTTTGAGTAGAAAGTATGCCAGCATGGGTAGTCTTGCATACATTCCGGTCAGTCAGAGACCATTAGCTCTAGATGTCCAGGCCTTAGCCAACCGGTTCGTGAGATTAGACATTTCTGAGCCTAGCAAGGTGTTAGCCTGCACGGTCGCTCGTTCTTCTTTATTTGAGCGTATCCGTGAGAGGCAATTTGATGATCCTCATTTGCGTGAGTTAAAGGATACAGTACAGCAGGGAGGTGCCACACAGGTAAACCTAGATGATGATGGGGTATTGAAATTGCAAGGTCGAGTTTGTGTACCCAATGTCGAATGAATTTGAGAGTTGATCTTAGCAGAGGCCCACAGTTCGCGGTATTCTATTCACCCAGGCACCGCGAAGATGTACCTGGACTTACGGCAACACTATTGGTGGCGCAGAATGAAGAAAGATATCGTTGCGTATGTCGCTCGGTGTCTAAATTGTCAGCAGGTGAAATATGAGCACCGGAGACCTGGTGGTGTATTCCAGAGGATTGAAATTCCCGAGTGGAAATGGGAGCGGATCACTATGGACTTCGTTATTGGACTTCCTTTGACTCGGAGGAAATTTGATGCTATTTGGGTCATTGTTGATAGGTTGACCAAATCAGCACACTTTATTCCAGTATCTGTCTCCTACTCGTCGGAGAGGTTAGCGGAGGTTTACATTAGGGAGATTGTTCGTCTCCATGGGGTGCCAGTATCTATTATCTCTGATCGGGGTACGCGGTTTACCTCGCGGTTCTGGAGAGCGGTCCAGCAGGAGTTAGGCACCCAGGTTCAGTTGAGTACAGCATTTCATCCTCAGACGGATGGCCAGTCCGAGAGGACTATTCAGATTCTAGAGGACATGCTTCGAGCCTGTGTTATTGATTTCGGAGGCTCGTGGGACCGGTTTCTGCCATTAGCAGAGTTCGCCTACAATAACAGTTACCAATCTAGCATCCAGATGGCTCCGTATGAGGCGTTGTATGGTAGGCGATGTCGATCACCAGTTGGATGGTTTGAACCGGGAGAGGCTCGGTTGTTGGGTACAGACTTAGTTCAGGAGGCCTTGGATAAGGTCAAGACTATTCGGGAGAGATTGCGTTCAGCTCAGTCCAGGCAGAGCAGAAGACTTATGCGGATCGTAAGGTTCGAGATGTAGATTTCATGGTTGGTGAACGAGTATTGCTCCGAGTGTCGCCTATGAAGGGCGTAATGAGGTTCGGGAAGAAGGGCAAGCTCAACCCTAGGTATATTGGTCCATTTGAGATTCTAGACGAGTGGGAGGGGTGGCTTACAGATTAGCTTTGCCGCCTAGCTTATCAGCCGTGCATCCGGTTTTTCACGTATCTATGCTTCGGAGATACCACGGCGATCCCACACATGTGTTAGACTTCAGTATTGTCCAATTGGACAATGATCTATCTTACGAGGAGGAGCCGGTAGCCATTCTAGACCGGCAGGTTCGACAGTTGAGGTGGAAGAGTTATCCTTCTGTGCGTGTTCAGTGGAGAGGTCAGCCTCCTGAGGCATCGACCTGGGAGTCCGAGTCTGATATGCGGAGCCGCTACCCACACTTGTTTCCTGACTCGGGTACTTCTTTCTTTTGTCCGTTCGAGGACGAACGGTTGTTTTAGAGGTGGAGATTGTGACGACCCAAAGGGTCATCACTTATTTTATTAATCATTTCGAGCTTCGAGGCCTTGAAAACCTCATTCCATGTTGCCTCGATTTACGTGCACAATCCGAGCATGTAGCCGGAAAGATTTTGTGATAGAAAATATGAATTCTATGAGAAATTTGGATAAAAATGTTATTAATATTGATATGGTTGACTTCGGTCAACATTTTTGGTAAACGGATCCGGACCCGAGATTGGATGGTCCCGAGAGGTCCGTAGGAAAATATGGGACTTGGACATGCGTCCGGAGTCGAATTCCGAGGCCTAGAGCCCAAGTTATGAATTTTTCTATGAAATTGTTTTTGATGTAATTGTTAAAGGAAATGAATTAATTGACCTTGGTATCGGGCTCGTATTTTGGTTCCGACGCCCGGTACAAGTCTTAAATATTATATATGTGATTTCCTGAAAAGTTTGGTGCGTTTGAGATGTTTTGGACCTTGAGTTCCAAGTTTGAAAGTTTTGAAAACCAAAAGTATGAAAATCATGAATTTGAGGCTTGATTTGATGAAAACGATGTGATATTGGCGATGTGATCACACGAACAAGTTCATAATGTGTTTTTGATGTTGTGTACATGTTTGGTTTGGAGCCGGGGAGCTCGGGTAAAGATTTGATAGGCCGTTGGATGAAATTCTGAATTTTTGCACTGCTGGTTTTTCACCCAGCTGTTGTCTTCGCAATTGCAAAGTATTTCTCGCAATTGCGAAGGTGGCAGGTCAAGGCAGTGTTCGCAAATGCGAACCCTCGGTCGCAAATGCGAAGGGTGCCCAGGACCGTTTGGGTTCGCAAATGCGAGGCCTCCAGTGAAAAGGCATGCTTGAAAAGGCATGCTTCGCAAATGCGAAGCATTCTTCGCAAATGCGAAGGTCCCTCAGCCCAGCCTTGTTCGCAAATGCGAACAAATGTTCGCAAATGCGAAAGTCCCCGGAGGCCAGCCTGGTTCGCAAATGCGAACATATGTTCGCAAATGCGAAGCCCCCAGATTTGCCTTGGCTTCGCAAATGCGAACAAAAGTTCGCAAATGCGAACTTCCCAGCTTTAGCTTATTTTTCAAACTCCAGAAATTGGTCGGGGTTCGCAATTGCGAACCCATGTTCGCAAATGCGATCACAGAGACCTGTAAAACACGATTTTCAGTTCATTTCTTCAATTTTTACAAAACAAAAACACCCATTTGCGATTCTTCACGGATTCCTTCTTCATCAAAACAATTGTAAGTCACTTTTTACTTAATTCTTTCAATTCCTAACATCATTAAACATGTTTTTCAATAGAAATCAAAGGTTTTCATGGTAGAATTTCTTGTTTTTGTTAGAATATAGGGTTTTTCATAAATTGGGAAATTGGACCTCGAATTGAGGTCCGATTTTGAAACAAATCATATACATGAACTCGTGAGGGGATGGGTAACCGAATTTTGGTCCGAACCCCGAGTTCCGACCATGTGGGCCCGGGGTTGAAATTCACTATTCCGGGCAGAATGTTGTAAAAGTTGTATTTGGTCTTAAGAATTAGTTTGTTGAGTAGTATTGATGATATTAAATCAATTGTGTATAGATACGATTGGATTGGAGCCAAATTTGAAAGAAAAAGACATTTCCACGGATTGAATTGTTCATAACATTCGAGGTAAGTGTTTGTTCTATCCTAGCTTGAGGGAATAGGATTATGTGTTATGTGTTATGTGATCGAGTGCGGTGTATGGGATGTGGTGACGAGCATCCATACACTGGCGTCTAGTATGACCGTGAGTCGTTGAAAATGCTTATTTTGAGATATATTTACAGATGAATTGTTGAACCTTTGTCAGGTTGTAGAATTATTATGGTTTTCCCTTGTTGGGACTTGTTGTGAAGATAATTATTGATTGCCCTTGTTGGGACGGTTTATGAATTACTGTTTCTTTCTTTGCCCTTAACTGTGATTGTTATTTGGGTGAGGAAGAGTAATAATGCACGAAGGGTGATGCCGTGCCATGTTTTATTATTTATGCACGAAGGTTAATGCCGTGCCATGTTTTATTATTTATGCACGAAGGTTAATGTCGTGCCATGTTTTATTGATTATGCACGAAGGATCATGTCGTGCCTTGTTATTGAACCATGTACGAAGGATCATGCCGTACTATAGATGTGAGGATGAGAGTAAAAGCACGAAGGGTGATGCCGTGTACTTTATTTGCTTATTTGGTGAGGATGAGAGTAAAAGCACGAAGGGTGATGTCGTGCAACTGCTTGCTATTCCTTGACTTGATATTACTTGTGTTTCCATTATACTTTGTTTTTCCTTGTGAATTTATTAACTGTTGTTAATTGTTGAATTCTTTGAGATATTCCTTATTGTGTTATTACCTGGTTATTTCTTGTTATTCCGTGGTATACATATATATTGAATTGCACAGGTTTATGTGGGTGTCTGGTCCTAGGCTTGTCACTACTTCGCCGGGATAGGCCAGGCACTTACCAGCACATGGGGTCGGTTGTGCTGATACTACACTTCTGTGCGTTTTTGCACAGGTCCAGGTTACGATCAGGAGCAGCAGCAGTAATTCGATTGTGTGGGAGTTGATCACATTTGAGACCGAGGTAGCTTACAGACGTCCGCAGGCCCGGCGTCTCTCTCTTTATTTATGTTACTAGCTGTAGTCTCTTTGTTCCGAGACAAACAGAATTATGTTATATTTCTTTCAAACTCTTATGTGTAGTATTCGGTAGTAGTTCGTGAGTTGGTGACTCCACGTCTTGGGTAGAGGATTTCGGTATGATTTTCATCTTGTAATTAGTTATTTCTATTTCGATAAAGTATTCCGCATTTATTTAATTAAAATTGTGTTAAAAACAGGATAGTATGAATACAGTGGCTTGCCTAGCTACCACGAGTAGGCGCCATCACGATCCCGATGTTGTGGGAAAATCCGGGTCGTGACAACAAGATCCAATGGATGTATTGAAATGTCATCAGAGAATCATCTACCAACAATTCCCATCCCCAAGGATAGCCTGACATCGACCATCCCAACATCAAAGTCCGTCGCTGCTGAAGAGAATACGGCACTGTGCCTCTGCATGTTGGAAATGTGGGATGCTTGGTTCAGCGGTAGAGAGCCACCTATTGCAATATCTGGCTTTCCCGAGCTACTTCCCAAAGCCCCCAGGCATTAATTTCAGGAGTGGCCTATAACATATTCACCACACCACCAACCTCAGCTATAGCACAACCCTCTTTGCGCAGGCCAAACTTTGATCCATAATCGTTTTCCTTCCAACTAGAACCTTTTTCATCAGACATAGCCTATTGCACCACCAACAGAACTTCGTTATGTTGAGGCCGACTACTTCTAGATTATGATTTCTGCTATTAGAAAGTCGTTTGCTGAGGCTTTCAAGATAAGGGAGATGGTCAAAAATGGATTGAAGACAGGCTACATATTGAGCCAGTATGCTACAAGATCTACGTCTCAAGCAATCCAGAGTGGGTTAGGGGTGTAGTAAATAAAAAGAAGAAAGAAGAAGTAGCGGTGGTGGCTACAAGTTGGAGAAACCCCTGTCAACCTCGAGGTTACTTCCTTTCAAACACCTCGCGACATTATTATCCTCAACAGGATGTGGCTTTTGCCATGGCTCCTCAGTCTTATGTGTTGATGAATGCCGAGGCATACGCTCGGCCATAACAATAGTTTAACCAACCGAGTCCCACCTCCTAGAAATAACCCTTCTCACCAAGCTCCATCTAATTCTTATCCCCCACAAAATAATTTTTCATATAATGCCCATGCCCGGGAGCCACCTAGAAGAACCAACTTCATGCCCATTGGTAAATCATACTCTATCTTTTTCCCTAAGCTGGTCCAAAGGGGTTTGTTGCAACCCGTACCCCAAAACAGGAAAATCCCAAAGTCACCCTCCTAGCTAACCGGTACCCAATCTGCTTATCATTCAGGAGAGGAAGGGTACGACATTGAGGATTGTTGGATTCTCAAAAAAGGCGGTCGAAAATCTAATAGAGCAAAAATGGTTAGTACTGAAGAGTACCCCAATATGACCAATAACGCATTGCTGGCTCACAATAATGGGCCAATTATTGGGATGATTTGTGAAGATAAAGAGTTTGACCCGGCTCTGAAAGCCATCACTGCCACCACCGACGCTGAAAAGAAGCCAAGGGTGGCTGCAAAGCAATATAACTGTTAGAAGAAGAGCAACTCCACCCCTTAAAGAGTTGAAAAGACGGTGGAAACCAAAACAAGGGAATTACCTCCTAAAGATGCCATTCTTTATGTTTACCGAGCCCACATGAAAAAACAGTCTGTGTTGAGCCCCCCAAGAGCTTTGAGCTAAGCAAGGGACCTAAATTTTATGTACCAAGAGGGACTTATATGGCATGGGGCCGGTAATTTCACCGTGGCTGAATGAGCTTATAGTTATCACCCGCACACCACAGAAGCCCATGAAGGACCACAATACAGTCCCCTAGAACTATAACAAAGCAGTGGTGATGTTCAACGGAAAAGAAATCACGTGGGTAGTGAATGAAACAAACCTGTTTGGGAAATACCTCAACTTGGAGAAATTGAACAAATCCAAAAAGAAGAATTTTCTGCTCAAAAAGCCAGTCAGTGCTGAAGAGGCCGAGGAATTCTTTCGAAAGATGAACACCTCGGACAATGATTTAATTGACCAACTCTAGAAGTATCCCCATCAGGTCTCGCTCTAGTCTCTACTGATAAGCTCGAATGAGCATCAGAAAGTGTTGATAAAGACCCTCAATGAAGCATATGTTCCAATTGAAACCACTATTGAGCAACTGGAAAGGATGGCAGAACGATTTTTTGAAGTCAACTGGATTTCATTTAGCAGAAATGACTTGCCCCAAGGAGGAGCCACCCACAACAAAGCTCTTCATTTGATAGTTAAATGTGAAGGGTACTATGTAAAAAGTGTCATGCTGGATGGGAGATCTAGGGTTGACCACTACCCTCTCTCAACTTTGCAAAGAATGGAAATTGGGACTGAGAGAATCAGGACTAACAATGTTTGTGTACGTAGTTTTCATGGCGTCAAGAGAGAAACAATATGGGATATTGATTTGATATTTTCTATCGGTCCCGTGGATTTTGAGGTGACATTTTGGGTCTTGGACGTGGGCGCCATCTACAATTTTCTTCTATGAAGGCCTTGGATAGATGTTGTAGGGGCCATACCTTCTACTCTCCCCTAAATGGTGAAGTTTGAACTTGAAGATCAGGAAATCGTAGTCCATAGAAAGTACATGCAATCAATTATATGGACCGGTCAGTCCCATGTCTCGAGACTAAGAAGAGTAGCGAGTACATAGTGTATCAAGTTTTTGAGATTGTAGTCGCGGATCAGTGTGAGGAAGGAAGCCCATGTCCTTAACCCTTTCTGTCAAATGCGTCAATCATGGTCACCACTGAAATTATCAAGCATGGTTATAAGCCTGGGAACGGGCTCGGGTTATCTTTGCAAGGTATCATAGAACCTATCACTTTGGCCACCTGTGAGAAGTACTTTTATGTAGGTTTTCAAGCCACAGAAGTTGATGTGACATGGGAAAATGAACAAAAGAGTAATGGTTGGGTGTTGCCTCAGCTGTTCCTGTATCTCTCCAAAACATTCATCAAGCCTAGAAAAGAGGAAGATGAGGCCTTCATGACCGACGAAATTGAGTACATAGGTGGAGCCATGAGGCAAATGTTGTATGTAGCTCACATGGTCCAGCCGGGAGAAGGCTCAAGCACTGTTAGGGTGAAATATATGGGGCTCGATGCCAAGCTACAAAATTGGAAGGCTACTCTGTTCCCAGTCAGGTGGGAGTCCCGGTAGTTCAGTCTTGCCACCATTTCTGCTTTCCAAGTTATTCTAGGGTGTAACTCGAATGTTTCTTTTTAGTTTGTTGTCTTTAAAATTCCAATGTAAACCCTTCTATCTTCAAATTCAATGAAATGAAATCATTATTTCATCGTCTACGAATCTCTTTCTTCTTTCTAATTTTTGTTACTTTGCTTATTTCTTCTTTTAGTTCTAATAATGCGGACTTAAATAACATGAAATTCTTGTAGACTTCATGCCTAGATCCTCACATGCTGTCTAATTGTAAAATAATGAATCAAGAACTAGAATACGATAAAGATGAGACTTTTAGGGAAATAAACGGATAATCAGAACAATTTGAGAATAAGCCGAAGCCAAACTTAAATGAAACTAAGCCAACCATGATAAGTATTCACACTGATGAAAGAACTAGGGATACAATGATCCAACTTTATTAGAGTTCAAACATGTGTTTGCCTGGTCCTATGATGATATGGCAGGACTGAGTCTTGATTTGGTGGTACATAAATCGCCAACTTACCCTGGTTATCCCCTTGTCCATCAAAAGCAAAGAAAGTTTAAAACGAACATCAGAGACAAGGTTAAAGATGAAGTCACCAAACAGTCAAAAATGGGTGTGATCCGAGTGATGCGATACACCACGTGTTTGGCTAATATGGTCCCAACGCCAAAGAAATATAGGAAAACCCGAGTGTGTGTTGATTATCAGGATCTGAACAAAGCAAGTCCTAAGGACAACTTCCTTTTGCCAAACATCCATATACTTGTTGACAACTGCACCAAACATGAGATACAGTCTTTCGTGGATTGTTATGCTGGATATCATCAAATCTTGATGGTTTAAGAAGATGCCGAAAAGACATCCTTCACTATGCCTTGGGTACCTAATATTACAAAGTCATGCCTTTTGGTTTGAAGAACGCTGGGGAAATATACATGAGATCTATGACTACTATCTTTCACGACATAATATACTAGGAAATTTAGGTCTATATGGACTATGCGATCAATAAATCAAGACCACAAGACGACCATGTTCAAGATTCGAGAAAGTTTTTTGAACATCTGCATAAGTGTGACTTGAAGTCAAATCCATCTATGTGTGCATTTGGATTTCCATTTGGGAAACTTTTGGAATTTTTTGTCAGTCGGATAGGCATCGAGCTAGATCCAACAATGATAAAGTCTATTCAAGATTTGCCTCCTCCGAGAATGAAGAAAGATGTTATGAGTTTGTTGGGAAGGTTGAATTATATCACTAGATTCTTTGCTCAGTTGACTTCCACATGTGAACCCATATTTAAGTTGTTGAAGAAGGATATGCCAATTAGATGGACAGATGAGTGTCAGGAAGTTTTCAACAAAATAAAAGAATATATGTCGAATCTGTCATTCTTGGTCCCACCTGAACGTGGAAGGCTGTCACGACCCCAAATCCGGTCGTGATGGCGCCCAGCACACTGCTAGGCCAGCCCGACCAATCAACAATAACCATGGAGCCACAAGCTCACTTTATCCAATTTAAGCACAACAGTGATAGATATATTTAAAACAGGGAACCAAGTCCCAACATGTGCCAACTCCCATAGACCGAAGGGTCAAGAGTCATGAGCCTCTAAAGTCTGAGCCTCTACAAATGAAATCTACTACACAGTTAAGTCTAAGCAGAATGGAGACAACAAAATGATGAAAAGGAAGAGGTCAGGTACTGCGGACGTCAACAACTACCTCGAAGTCTCCACGAAATGGGGATAATAAAGCAGTTGCGATAGCTCAACTGCCCTCCTGAACCTGTATATCTGCACAAAAATGCAGGGGAGTGGGGTGAGTATATTTCAACTCAGTGAGTAACAATAATAAACAATAACTGAAAATAAGAACTCCTGTACTATCACTAAACAGTTCTAAGGCAACCCCCCCACAGGTAAGTCATCACTACAATGAGTTCTCTGATCTCCAGTCCATATCCATCTCAACTGGGTCCCACACTGACCACATCCTCACTCGTACCACTACAGTGTACAGCCATCTCAATATATCGAGACATATACATTTGTATATAACACATAAGTATTTACATATTTATAAGGATATTAATAAGTATAATGCTGCGGCGTGCAGCCCGCTCCAATACATATACCGCTGCGGCGTGCAGCCCGCTCCATTTAACGTTGACGGCGCTCACTGGGGGTGTATACAGACTTCGGAGGGGCTCCCTAGGCCCAAGAGCTATGGTGCTATGACATGCAGCCAGGTCCACCATATATCACTGCGGCGTGCAGTACGATCCGATATATATATATACATATATAATTATACTGCTGCGGCGTGCAGCCCGATCCCATAATATACCAGCGCTCACTGGAATGTGTGCAGACTCAGACTCCGAAGGGGCTCCTACAGCCCAAGCGCAATAATACTGCGGCGTGCAGTCCGTCTCACATGTATATTACATGTATATTACATGTACATTACTGCGGCGTGCGGTCCGATCCAATATAGGTATCTATATACATAATACCTCATAATGGGTCCTCGACCCTATCCCAGTCAGTATGCACTTGGCCTCTCAGGCCCAATATAATATATCACAATGGGTCCTTGACCCTGTCTCGGTTAATATAGACTTGGCCTTTCGGGCCCAATATAACATCTCATAGTGGGTCCTTGACCCTATCTCATCTCAATCGGTATAGACTTGGCCTTTCAGGCCCACTCAGCTAGAACAGGGAATTCCACCCTAGATAATCTCTCTCGATGTACACATCTAGTACGGGCTCATATTATGCTATACAGCTAGAGCTACGGCTGAGTGTAGGTTTCCAACACGATATAAGGGTCACCTAGCTCTATAGGTTCCCTAATGCTCTACAGATCGGCACAAGGCCCCAAACATGGCTATTAGCCCAATTGTACAGTTATAACCTCATTAACAGTTGTACAACACAGTATTCTATTAGCCGGGAAGGACTAAGTCCGAACCCCTATCACAATGTCACCACGCCCGTCATAGAACGCGTGTCTCATCTCAATATAGCACTGTAAAGTGCAAGTACGGGGTTTCAAACCCTCAGTACATTATTTACTACCACCACTCACCTCGATCCGATAGAAGCCTTAATCCGCCTTGCGCTCGCCTCACAATTCAATCACCTTGAATGCCGAATCTGCTCAAAATCAATGAGAATACATCAATATAGGCTAATTAAACACAACCCATTCGAAATAACTCAATTTACATCAAAATTCCCAAAGTTGTCAAAACCCGAGCCCGGGCCCACATTCCGAAAATTTACAAAATTCACATTTCCGGAACCCTCGTCTCGCCACGAGTCCATACATATAAAATTTACCAAAATCGGACTCCGTTTGCCCACTCAAATCGGTGTTTTTCTTCAATTTAGGCTTAGGGCTCAAACCCACAATTAATCTTCCATTTACGGGGAATTAACCAAGGATTTCATGTCAAAATGATGTAATTAAGCCACAAAACTTACCTCCAACGAAACCCCGATGATTTCCCAACAATCTCCCGTCAATTTCTCCTCTTGGAACTCAAAAATGGAGTTTTGGGTTAATGAACCCGTATGTGAAATGTTCTGTAATTAAACTCACTGCCAGAGCAATTTGCTCTACGCGTTCGCGATGGAGACCACGCGTTCGCGATGCTTGGCTTCCAGTTACTCTACGCGAACGCGACAATTCCCACGCGTTCGCGATGAACAAACATCCCAGTCGCCCAAAATCCTTCTACGCGAACGCGTCTACCCCTCACGCGATCGCGATGGTCTCCATCTTTCTCCTACGCGAACGCGATCTCCTGGGACGCGAACGCGAAGCTTCGCCAACCTTGCCTACGCGAACGCGACAGCCTGACCGCGAACGCGATGCCTTAGCCAGCTCTGCCTTCGCGAACGCGACCTGGGCCACGCGAACGCGAAGGCTTAAGGCCTGCTGCACCAACCTGCAATTTACAGCAGACTTTTCATATTCCAAAAATGCCGGATGATGGTCCGGATTCACCCCGAGGCCCCCGGGACCCCAACGAAAACCACCAACATACTCCAAAACACGATACGGACTTGTTCCAATCATAAAAACACCATCCTAAACATCAAAATCATCAATTACACACGGATTCAAGCTTATGTTTATTCAAAACTTTCAAAACTAACATTCAATCCAAAACCCGATCAAACGATGTCCGAATGACCTGAAAATTTGCAGGCATATCCAAAATCACCTAACGAAGCTACTGCAACTATCGGAATTCCATTCCGACCCCGGATCAAAATCTCACCTACCGTTCGGATTTCGCCAAAATTCAACCTTAGCCAATTCAAGCCTATTTCTACACCGGGCCTCCAAATTCAATTCCGATCGCTCCCCTAAGTCACAAATCACCTCCCGGAACTAACCGAATCATCAGAATCCGATTCCGAGCCCTCTAACCAAATAGTCAACTCCGGGTTGACTTTCCTTATTCAAGTCTCCTTCAAAAAGGCTATATGCCTCATTTTCAATCCAATTCACTCCTAACTCACCCGATAGACTTTAACACTGATATAAAAGCATAAAACATACAATTTCAACATAACGGGGTGGTAATTCCCGTAACGACGGGTCGGGTCGTTACATTCTCCCCAACTTAAACAAACGCTCGTCCTCGAGCGTACCAGAGTGGTACTAGAAGCAACTCAATAGCTGAATGACCTTACCAAGCATATATCCGGGTGATCATACGTCACCCTATCTCACATAAGTCCGAAAATACCACATAGTCAAAATTTCACAGACCATCTGAACCATAAATCACATTGCACTTTGTGAAATCATAAACCAAATGCAAATCCCATGCCTATACTCAGGATACACTCGAATCCATTGCAATAACCCACATTCACTACTCCGGGTGAGATCCTATGATGTATTAAACAACCCAATTGCTCGAGACGATGGCCTCGGGTCACAACAATTACCCAAGGTAACCAAGTACTAACAGAAAAACCTTTATCATTAGATAGAGTCTTATTCCAACACCTTCATATCCTGCCCACGGCAACCGCACACGCGATATATCGAACCCATCTCTCAGGTCAACCATTCATGAATCCATTTCCCTTTTAATTGATACTACAACAGAATTCGGAGCCAAATCTCGATATTACTCTTCTAACGAGCTGAAATCATATATGCTCGCTCTCATTAATGACTCGAATGATCATTTCGGTTATAACACACCACACTGGTGACATGACACCTCAGCATCGGCCTATGCCACAACGAGCACAACATAGGCTCCAATAAGAACGATTTGAACACACTCGAATCATGACAACTGACTCGGACAAAGAGCCATAATTCAAATTCTTCAATACCATCACAACACATAACTGAGATCTCGTCTCACATTATAGAATTAGAGTACCTAAATCCTCCTCGAAAGGTCATAACATCACGTGGCCTTGCCACAACTCATGATTCTATCCAAACACTATTACTCATGGAGCACCTCAAGTCGCAATGCTCAAAACGGTCAGCCACACACATATCTAAACTCAAGCAATCACTCACACCTGCGGTGATACAATTGATATACACTATCAAATCCTGAAAAGACACACCGATGTGCTTTTCCCCGAGTGATACCAATACGGACTATTCCTCGGAAGCTAGGAACTATTGTATATAAGACATATAGGAAGCTATATTTTCCACATCACACTGTTGCGGCGCGCAACCCGTTCCAATAGCATACCCGTGGCGGCGTGCCACCCGATCCAGATACCATACCTGTGGCGGCGTGCCACCCGATCCTGATATTATACATGTGGCGGCGTGCCACCCGATCCACGAATACATCTAGCAATGGGAATGCACATCGAATCAAGTTGCTCATTGCAACAACATATATATAGCCTCAAGCTCGGCCATATGAAACGCATCCGACAAAGTTCTTCAATACCCAAACCGAATCAATGGTAGATACCTCTACATTGACATCCGCCACGAAGGCCCAACTTACAAAGCAATACCTACCAGCCGTCCGCTGGCCCTAGGGTACATCTACCCTGCTGGAGCACGATCTGATGCGCTTTGCAACGCAGTTGTGACATTTCTCTGATATATTCCATATCACATTAGTCTAGACAACCTGACTTATGACAACCAGCCTGCAATCATATATCATTATTCAAATTCGTCATACCAAGTGACGAGATAGCCACTAGGGCTTCCAATTTCCGATAACCGCTACACTGTGCCGATACACACGATATACCACCGCTGCGTAGGCGGGTTACGAGAACTTCTAGTCTCCAACACATACATAACACGGGAATCACTATGCCTGATTCCGTACTTCACCGTGTGATTACATATGCACCTCAAGCGTCCATTCATATCACGAAAGCCATTCATAAATTTCACCATGTCATCAACGACTCAATTATTACAGTCGATCCAACGGGAGAATACCACCATACCGCTAGATATTATCAATTTATTTTACCTGCCCTTTTTTACCATAGACTCTGCCGAAATACTAGCATAGCAGTACCATTCTCCTAAATCACCAGGAAGATTGATTCTCAGATTATCTGCAGCTGCCCACGCTGCTTGAGGGTATTAATGACTTCCCATATAATGAATTGATCTCAAAACCTTGAACATGCCGTTATCAACTTTCCATAACACATCGCATATACCATACCACACTAAAACAACAGGGAAATTCATATCCCTTTCCTCCGCTGCAAACATCGGTGCACTCAACTCATCAAGGGCTTTCATGATCCCATATAGACAAAACTCATTACACATTCCAAGCCTTGCATACCAACAGGAAATACACTCATTTTTCAAACCACATTAAAACACATCATAAACTCTTTCTCCCAATCATATTGCATAATTTAAACTGCCAGGACCGAGTCCTTATACACATATTATACCCATATCGGGTTACACGACTGCCAACACTCAAAAGCTTTATTGCACAATATCTACAAGACTCATTACTTCAACCACATACCAGGAATTAGTCGTATTCTTTATCATACCGCTTAGGTTTATTAACAAGTTGTTCCATTTATCCAGTTTCCTTTCTGATTCATCTTTAATTTCATATTCTCCTTTACTGAAGGACCACAATACATCAACTTATGTTACCACACGAGATTCATACACAAGACCACACAGTCTAAGGCACATAGGCCATAGAATACTCTCTCAATATTTCCGGAAGGATCACATCCTACAATACTTTATTTTGAAGAACCTCTTGCGATTTGAATTCGTTATCATTACCTTCCAATACGGATTACATAGAATCCCATCATTCACATAATATAACACAAGTACCGATCTCTTCTAACGAAACCACCATCTTTAGCCACATGCAAAATTTTGAGACACCTGATTGTTACAAGTAAAATCTTGAACCACTGCAAAACCATTCTCGGGCATCATTCACCCTTATTCAGCTGTAATTCAACTGTCCTATTGAGTAGAACCACTCGTGTTTTGTTAGAACTCTGACATCGCAGAACATGATTACTTACAAGTACAATTCGCTATCTTTCTTTTCTATACACCGAACATTCCTTACCAACAATAGTTCAAAACATCCTAGTATTTCTTCACATCTACGAAGCGCCATAACCTTGTCAGAATTTTCCCAACATACTTAAAGGACAGTGCCCACATAGCACACAACCGTGCAATTAGTTATTTAATAGCAACCTCCCCAACTTGGCTCGGAGCCATACATCAAAGCACTTTTAGCCACTCATAGCACTCTTACTCAATTGATGTTCCAATGTTACAGTGAGATTAAACTCGAGCTATTTACAAACCTAGGCGGAGACTCGAATTCTTAGAGACCTTAACCGTTCTGCAATTCTTGCATTTATACACACACCACCAATATACCCACTCTCTTTAGGTGACAGAAATCTTTCTAAGTCCCAAATTTTTCCAAAAATTTCGGCAGAGTTTCCTTTGTAATTTGGCCTATCCACCTGCCAGAGAATCACCAAAATCATCCTAACAATACATCCGCAACTCGACAAGACATCACAATGTATATCAACAACATAGATCTCAATACTATACGAATCATATTATCACTATTACACCTGAGCATGTACTGCACCTGCTCAAATCAATACATATATCAAATACCCTTCAATTACACATCAGAATCAATTCACCTACCTCGCCTCAATTTATCATTTCAGCACAATACCTTCCACTATGATACACATAGCATAATCACTTTAGTCTTCCTGAGTTTGAACTCGTTCCACTACACATAAGGCACTTTACCTTCCAATTAAGAGGCGATGAAAATATTTCTCACACCCATAGCTAGTGCTATATATCAAATCACAATAAAGACCAATACCGATCGTATGCACTTCATAATACCGGCTTGCGAAATTAGTACCTTGGTGCTCAAGCCATAGACAAAGATCTGGCCTCAAGTCCTCCCGACTGGCCCAACATGAATTCACGGGGATTATATCTCGCCCCTCTATCGGGGAATCACAAGCCATAAGGCAATTATATTACTGAGTGCTCGATGCGTAAACAGACGTGTGGAAGAAATTTCAAAAAGTGTACCTCAATATGAATCAAGTACGCACGATAAGAATTCCAAGAAGTGTGAAGTGTTTCCTAAAGGTTCGCGGCCTCCCGAGGATAAGTACAGGCGTCCCCGTACCGATCCACAAGACTCTACTAATCGGCTCAAGACTCATGAGGCCTAGTAAACCTAGGCTCTGATACCAACTTGTCACGACCCCAAATCCGGTCGTGATGGCGCCCAACACACTGCTAGGCCAGCCCGACCAATCAACAATAACCACGGAGCCACAAGCTCACTTTATCCAATTTAAGCACAACGGTGATAGATATATTTAAAACAGGGAACCAAGTCCCAACATGTGCCGACTCCCATAGACCGAAGGGTCAATAGTCATGAGCCTCTAAAGAACATAAGTGTAATAAGGTTTACAACCAAAGCTCAGAGCGGAAAGAAATAACAATACATAATCAAAGACAATAGGAAGGAATATCGGGTCCTGCGGACGTCGGCAGCTACCTCGAAGTCTCCACAGAATGGGGATAATAAAACAGTTGCGATAGCTCAACTGCCCTCCTGAACCTACATATCTGCACAAAAAGTGCAGGGGAGTGGGGTGAGTATATTTCAACTCAGTGAGCAGCAATAATAAATAATAACTGGAAGTAAGAACTCCTGTACTGTCACTAAACAGTTCTAAGGCAAACCCCCACAGATAAGTCATCACTACAATGAGTTCTCTGATCTCCAGTCCATATCCATCTCAACTGGGTCCCACACTGACCACATCCTCACTCGTACCACTACAGTGTACAACCATCTCAATATATCGAGACATATACATTTGTCTATAACACATAAGTATTTACATATTTATAAGGATATTAATAAGTATAATGCTGCGGCGTGCAGCCCGCTCCAATACATATACCGCTGCGGCGTGCAGCCCGCTCCATTTAACGTTGACGGCGCTCACTGGGGGTGTATACAGACTTCGGAGGGGCTCCCTAGGCCCAAGAGCTATGGTGCTATGACATGCAGCCAGGTCCACCATATATCACTGCGGCGTGCAGTACGATCCGATATATATATATATATACGTATATAATTATACTGCTGCGGCGTGCAGCCCGATCCCATAATACACCAGTGCTCACTGAGAATGTGTGCAGACTCAGACTCCGAAGGGGCTCCTACAGCCCAAGCGCAATAATACTGCGGCGTGCAATCCATCCCACATGTATATTACATGTATATTACATATATATTACTGCGGCGTGCAGTCCGATCCAATATATATACTGTTGCGGCATGCAGCCTAATGGGTCCTCGACCCTAACCCAGTCAGTATGCACTTGGCCTCTCAGGCCCAATATAATATATCACAATGGGTCCTTGACCCTGTCTCGGTTAATATAGACTTGGCCTTTCGGGCCCAATATAACATCTCATAGTGGGTCCTTGACCCTATCTCATCTCAATCGGTATAGACTTGGCCTTTCAGGCCCACTCAGCTAGAACAGGGAATTCCACCCTAGATAATCTCTCTCAATGTACACATCTAGTACGGGCTCATATTATGCTATACAACTAGAGCTATGGCTGAGTGTATATTTCCAACACGATATAAAGGTCACCTAGCTCTATAGGTTCCCTAATGCTCTACAGATCGGCACAAGGCCCCAAACATGGCTATTAGCCCAATTGTACAGTTATAACCTCATTAACAGTCGTACAACACAGTATTCTATTAGTCGGGAAGGACTAAGTCCGAACCCCCTATCACAATGTCACCACGCCCGTCATAGAACGCGTGTCTCATCTCAATATAGCACTGTGTAAAGTGCTAGTACGGGGTTTCAAACCCTCAGTACATTATTTACTACCACCACTCACCTCGATCCGATAGAAGCCTTAATCCGCCTTGCGCTCGCCTAGCAATTCAATCACCTTGAATGCCGAATCTGCTCAAAATCAATGAGAATACATCAATATAGGCTAATTAAACACAACCCATTCGAAATAACTCAATTTACATCAAAATTCCCAAAGTTGCCAAAACCCGAGCCCCGGGCCCACATTCCGAAAATTTATGAAATTCACATTTCTGGAACCCTCATCTCACCACGAGTCCATACATATAAAATTTACCAAAATCGGACTCCGTTTGCCCACTCAAATCGGTGTTTTTCTTCAATTTAGGCTTAGGGCTCAAACCCACAATTAATCTTCCATTTACAGGGAATTAACCAAAGATTTCATGTAAAAATGATGTAATTAAGCCATAAACTTACCTCCAACGAAACCCCGATGATTTCCTAGCAATCTCCCGTCAATTTCTCCTCTTGGAACTCAAAAATGGAGTTTTGGGTTATTGAACCCGTATGTGAAATGTTCTGTAATTAAACTCACTGCCAGAGCAATTTGCTCTACGCGTTCGCGATGGTCTCCACGCGTTCGCGATGCTTGGCTTCCAGTTACTCTACGCGAACGCGACAATTCCCACGCGTTTGCGATGAATAAACATCCCAGTCGCTCAAAATCCTTCTACGCGAACGCGTCTACCCCTCACGCGATCGCGATGGTCTCCATCTTTCTCCTACACGAACGCGACCTCCTGGGACGCGAACGCGAAGCTTCGCCAACCTTGCCTACGCGAACGCGACAGTCTGACCGCGAACGCGATGCCTTAGCCAGCTCTGCCTTCGCGAACGCGACCTGGGCCACGCGAACGCGAAGGCTTAAGGCCTGCTGCACCAACCTGCAATTTACAGCAGACTTTTCATACTCCAAAAATGCCGGATGATGGTCCGGATTCACCCCGAGGCCTCCGGGACCCCAACGAAAACCACCAACATACTCCAAAACACGATACGGACTTGTTCCAATCATAAAAACACCATCCTAAACATCAAAATCATCAATTACACACGGATTCAAGCTTATGTTTATTCAAAACATTCAAAACTAACATTCAATCCAAAACCCGATCAAACGATGTCCGAATGACCTGAAAATTTGCAGGCATATCCAAAATCACCTAACGAAACTACTGCAACTCTGTCGGAATTCCATTCCGACCCCGGATCAAAATCTCACCTACCGTTCGGATTTCGCCAAAATTCAACCTTAGCCAATTCAAGCCTATTTCTACACCGGGCCTCCAAATTCAATTCCGATCGCTCCCCTAAGTCACAAATCACCTCCCGGAACTAACCGAATCATCAGAATCCGATTCCGAGCCCTCTAACCAAATAGTCAACTCCGGATTGACTTTCCTTATTCAAGTCTCCTTCAAAAAGGCTATATGCCTCATTTTCAATCCAATTCACTCCTAACTCACCCGATAGACTTTAACACTGATACAAAAGCATAAAACATACAATTTCAACATAATAGGGTGGTAATTCCCGTAACGACGGGTCGGGTCGTTACAAAGGCCTTTGTTTTTGTATTTGACCGCCCTGGAGAAGTACTTTGGATGTGTTCTCGGGCAGCATGATGTGACCGGAAAGAGAGAACAATCCATATATTATTTGAGCAAGAAGTTCACTAGTTATGAAGCCAAATATACTATGTTGGAAAGAACTTGATGTGCCCTAACGTGGGTCGTTCAGAAGCTTAGGCATTACTTGTTGGCCTACACAGTTACCTCATAACCAGATTGGATCTTTTGAAATACGTATTCCAAAAGTCGATGTTTCAGTATGGTTATCAAAATGGAAAATCCTTCTCACCGAGTTTGACATTGTTTATGTCACCCGCATGGCAATGAAAGCTCAAGCTTTAGCGGATCACTTAGCTGAAAATCCTATAGATGCTGAATATCAGCCCTTGAGTACTTACTTTCCGGATGAGGAAGTAAATTAAGTTGAGGTAATCTTAGAAGATACCAACACTTTGAAAGTGTTTTTAAGATGGAGTAGTGAATGCAAACGGTGTCGGGATTTGGGCAATTTTGGTCTCACCCACTGGTCAACACTATCCTGTAATAGCCCGGCTTCTATTTTTCTGTACGAATAATACTGCCAAGTATGAACCCTATATTATGGGCATGAACATAGGAATCGACCTGGATATGGAAGACTTGCTAATCATGGGAAATTCTGATTTCATTATCCGACAAGCTCAAGGTGAATAGGAAATCCGATACATCAACCCTATTCCATACATGCAACATGTGGTAGATCTTAGCAAATGGTTCATATTTGTCAAGTTCATGTACATTCTTTGGTTTCACAATGAGTTAGCCGATGCACTAGCTAATTTGGCCTCCATGTTGACATATCCAGGCAATGTCCATATTGACCCATTGGAAATCCAAATTCGAGAAAGGCATAGTTATTATAGCGTAGTTGAAATAGAGCCTGATGTTCAGTCATGGCATCATCATACCAAAAGATTCTTGAAAATAAAAAATATCCCGAGTAAGCTAGTAGAGACAAAAAGAGAACGATTAGAAGGCTTACCAGTGGTTTCTTCTTGAGTGGAGAGGTCTTGTACAAAAGGACTCCAGATCTCAACCTTTTAAGATGTGTGGATGCCCAGGAGTCTGGAAGAATCGTGAATGAAGTATATACAGGGGTGTGTGGTCTCCATATGAATGGGTACGTCCTTACAACAAAAATCCTTCGAGCAGGATATTACTGGATGACTGTGGAAAAGGATTGCTTCAATATTGTTCGAAAATGCCATCAATGTCAGGTGCACGATGACTTGATTCATGCACAACCTTCAGAACTGCATCCTATATCAGCATTGTGGTTGTTCGTTACTTTGGGTATGGATATCATTGTGCCAATCAAGCCAAAATATTCAAATGTGCACAAATTCATATTAGTTGCAATTGATTACTTCACAAAGTGAGTCAAAGTAGTCACTCTCAAAGCCGTCACTTAGAAAGCAGTGGTAGACTTCATGCACTCCAACATCATCTTTCATTTCGGTATTCCTAAAAGTACCATTACGAACGATGCTGCAAACTTGAATAGTTACTTAATGAGTGAGATATGTTAATAATTTAAGATCACACATTGGAATTGTACCCCTTATCGGCTCAAAGCTAATGTTGTTGTTGAAGCAGCAAACAATAACATCAAAAAGATTCTTAGAAACATGATTCAAAGTTTGAGACAATGGCTTGAAAAATTGTCGTTATCATTGTTAGTATATCGCACAACTGTCCGCATATCAGTTGGAGCAATACCCTATCTATTGGTTTATGGCACCGAAGCCGTAATACCCATTAAGGTTGAAATTCCATCTCTCTGAATCATCGTTGAAGTTGAGATTGAGTATAATGAGTGGGTCAAGATCCGTCTCGAATAGTTAACCCTAATTGATGAAAAGTGGATAGCCACCGTTTGCCACTGGCAGTTGTATTAACAAAGAATGTCCCGTGCCTACAACAAGAAAGTACGGCCTTGGAACTTTGAAGTGGGGCAACTCGATTATTCTTCTGCATCACAAATAAGCAAAAGGAAAGTTCGCTCCAAACTAGAAGGATCCGTACATTATAAGAAAATTATTAGTGAAATGAGCATTGCACTTGGGAGACATTGAAGGAAATGACATTGAAACAGTTGTCAGTGCAGATGTGGTGAAAAGATATTACGTTTAACTCCTCTGCAGTACTAATATTATCCGATTGGGATGGCAAATTCTTTCGCTCTCGCTACCCCAAACACTTCAACCCTTTGCTAACCTTTTGAGCCAGTTACCTTTCTTTGATTACGCTTTTTGGAATCTCAAATCATTTGCAAAAAAAAACAAAGTTTCCCTGAACAATGTTCACCTTGATTCCGAAATGATACGTATGCAGCCTCTTTGGGATTATGTCACACCAAAACAAAAATCCATATTTCCCCAAATGGTCTAGTGACAGTTGCCTGAAAGGTTCCAATGTTGTTATTCAATCCAAACTCTTTTTACCCAAAATGATGTTGAAAGCCCTTCGGATCAATAGGTAAAGAAGTTAATAATGGGAGGTTGTTGGATCTGATACAATCAAATAAGAGAAATAAAATAAGAGAGTCTTATTAGTAAAAACTCACACGGGCACCGTAAAGCGATGGTGAGTATAGAAATTGAAAATAGGAGTCTTGTTAGTGAAAACTCGCCAAAAGCACTATAAGGCGACGGTAAGAAGAGAAATGAGAGAGGTCAGTTGGCGAAAACCTGCAAAGGGCACCATTGATAAAAAAAAAAGGAATTCCTTAAAACAATTGGCACTGATAGAGTCCTGAAAAGGCTTTTAAGTTTTGAGATACGAGTTTTGATGGGTTTATGAGAAATTGGATAGTTGCACATATCAGTTATCCAGCCCAAGAAGCATGTCATATCTATTAAAGTCTGCATGCACTCTAGATATGTCCTTCTTTCCTCTCCCCCCCCCCCCCAAAAGGACACATCTCGTTAAATTCATTACCTTGTCCTTTGTTTACTTTCTTTGAATCCATTTTTGTTTAATTCTTCTCCGAAACTAACACAAAGAAAATATGGGAAGATTAATTTTACAGGGTTCTATCCCTAGTCGCTTCCAGCATAACCTAGTAGTCTTTTTCATTATAGGGTTCCACTATGACTTTTCTAGCATAACCCACGGACCTTCCTAGCATAACCTGAGGACCCTTTTTTTATTTTCTGGCATAAGCCGTGGACCTTCCCGGCATGACCCCAGGACCTTTTTTTTACGGTATAACGTGATGACTTTCAACCCATCACTTTCTCGGCACCCCGTGGACTTTTCCGGCATAACACGAGGACCTTTTTTCTATTCCGGCATAACCCGATTACTTTTCCGGCATAATCCGTGGACTTTTCCAACATAACCCGAGGTCCTTTTTTATATTTTATTCTGGAATAACCCGTTGACTTTTCCGGCATAACCCATGTACCTCCCAGGCATAACCCGAGGGACTTTATTCTTTTTCGATATAACTCGATGACGTTTCTAGCATAACCCATGGACCTTTCCATCATAACTCGAGGACATTTTTATTTTCTAGCATAACCCGATGACTTCCCTAGCATATCCCGTGGACCTCACCGACATAACCCAAGGTTATTTTTCATTTCCGGCATAACCCTGGACCTCCTCGGCATAACCCGAGGATCTTTTTTTTTCTTTTATGGCATGAATTTCTCAGTATAAATCGAGGACTTTTTTCTTTTACGGCATAACTCGATGACTTTTCTGGCATAATCCATGGACATTTTACTTTTCTGATATAACCCGATGACTTTTCCAGCATAACTCGTGGACCTCCCCGGTATAACTCAAGGACCTTTTTCTTTTCCGGCATAACCCGATGACCTTCTTCGGCATAACCCGTGGATCTCCCCGGCATAACCCGATGACTTTTTCCTTTTTAGGCAAAACCTAATGATCTTCCCCACATAACTCGAGGACCTTTCTAGCATAACCCTATCATTATTCCAGCATAACCTGGTAATCTTTCCAACTTAGGGCCCCTAATCCCTAGTTGATTTTATTATAGAAATAGGGTTCTACTCCCTAATCTCTTTTTCTCAAGGCTACAAAATCCTGATTTTATTGCTTTCAATAAAACATAATTTAGATTTTTGTTATGATAACTCACAAAATTTTCGTAGTGAAAACTAGGAAAAATAAGTTTTGTTTGTTTGATTGCTTTGGTGCCTGAACAGGTTTTACTGTGAGACACAAGGTTTGAGATGACCAAAAAAAGAAAGTCTTAGCCCAAATAAAAAAAATAAGAACAAGAAAAGAAGTTGAACTCTAAGTGTAGAAGCGTAGAAAGGATGCAGACTGCTCAAGATAGGATTAAAGTCACAAGCTTTGCATGTCTCGCCTTGATTCGAAAGCAAAAGAAGAATTAACCAGTGTTCGCAACTAACGAGCATCATAGTTCAGATTATAGTTTGCAGAAAGAACCATCGAAGACTCAAGATCAAGCTTTAGAAGGTTTATAGATAGGAATCTTGTAACTCGTAGTTGATAGGCTTATCTAGTTTAGCTTTGCATTTTTATTTCGGTGTAACAAGGAGCTCAGCAAGCAGAAACAACATCAACATCAGTGAAATCATAGTTTCCCGATAGTCCCAGCTACTAAAACTTTCAGAACTACACTGGCATAATTTTTTTATAGTCAAGGATATGTAGGAAATCTCCAAAGCAAGGTTTTATTAGATATGTTTAAAAAGTGTTTCTCGTAAACTAGCAAAAATTACTCGTAATTGATCATTTTATTTTTGCCGGAAAACTCTTCGTGTCCACGAGCAAAAAGGGGCAGATATGAGCATGTGATTTTTGCACTATATGAATTACTTTTATAAAATCTTAGAAAATAGATTTGTTTTCATTTTTTTTTTGCCATTTTATAGGATTTTATGGGATCTTATTAATTATATACATTTTGTGCACGCATAATTTTTATTAAAATCATGAAAAATATCAAAAATACCATGAACTGCATTTATTTATTTTTACATTTTTAGATTAATTAGTTAATTATTTATTTTATTAAAAATAAAAATAATAAATATGGCTCATTTTATATTTTTACCTTTTAATTTTTAGATTATTGATTTTTCTCTTTTAATTTTGGATCAAGTAATTTATTTTATAATTAGATAATTAGTTTAATTTTACAAATTAAATTAATTTAGGATATTTAATTAAAGGAAAAGATAAAGAAAAAGAAAAAAAGGAAAATAAGAAGAGAATTTGAAAGAGGATATTTTAATTCGAATTTAGGTTGTTTTAATACCCCAAATCGGCCCAAATTTTCTCCCCAAATACATCGAGAACCCAGGCCCAAAAAGCCTACCTGGTCTAGACACCAGTAACCACGATATTGTCGTTTTCGCCTCCCCTTAATCCCAATTGTTGAATCTTTTTGATCCAACTGCCCGCAACTGATTTCGTTTTACCGTTATAATTCGATGGACTCCCCCTACCCCCAAAATATATTCACCGACCCTCCTTTGTCTCCTAAATTGCCTCCGCTAGCCACCCGCTGTAAATCGCCCCACAACGGTGGTGATATTCGAAACCACCCCAAAGTTTCACCTTACAATCTCTAGTCTCCCCTCATTCCTATCCCACTATCAGTTTCCCTAAAATCCCTACCCATTTGCCTTAATTTCAAATCTGAAATTCCAAAAGAAACAGAAACCCTAATCTATTATCTCTTTGTAATTTCAATAATTTTTAAGGATCGATTCACGCCAAAATTATTTGGCCCATTTCGAAGCATGTGAGCTTCCAGTAGATTCCCCGCTGATTGGACAAAGATTCGTCGCCGTCATCTTTTTATTAATTTGTCTCTTATTTCTTTTGGTTTCAAATTATTAGTTAGGTTTTAGATTTTTTTGGATTGTTCAATCGAGTTTGTTTAGGACAAGAGATTTAGGATTAACATGTTAATTATATTGTTAATTGAACCGGTTTAACATTTTTCTTTATTCACTAAATTGTTTTATTGGACAAGATAGTTGGGAATATTAGTCAAGGGAACATTTAGGGTTAGAAATGTTTAGTTTGAGACTAATGTTTGAACTTGTGTGTTCTTCTAGTTGCTGTTTGTAATTAATAAAGAGAAAATGCATAAAGACCCCATTCAACTTGTTCTGAAAAGTCATTTACACATTTAAACTTTACGGGTGTCCTAACACCCCACTATTGTTTGAAGAATTGTATTTATTTACTCCCTCCTAAGACTTGACCCAACTATATTAATTTAAGTGGAAAACACGCGCTTCATAACCAGCTCAAAAACTCCAGTACTAACAGTCAATGTATAAATGGCATATCTCCTCATATTATCCCAAAATTGCTCCATTAATGGACCTTCTGGACCCAAAGCCAATGCCTTATTGTAACTGGTTATGCCTTTTAATGTGTTCTTCCACCAAATCAGGAGAGGAAGAATGATACTTCAAATACAATCTGATTTTTCTCTTTTAATTGTATCTGGTTTTGTTCTGTTTACTACTATTTTATAATTAAATGAGCCAACGTTATTTGATAGGAGAAAAATATGAGCTTGCCAAGAAAGTGAAGAGGATAAAGCTAGTGAATCACTGGTGGTTACCTGTTTGATCATTTTTCCTTGATAGAATCTTTTCTACTTTCAAGTTGCTCAAGATGTTCCTTAAAACCCATTAAAAATAACATTACCCCCAATAGATACAACTGCCAATACCAAAGGTTTTGAGCTTTTCTCATTTAAACTAGGTTCAAACTCAGAAATTTTAGTTCTTGAAATTTTCTTGGATTTGTGAAAAATTTGCAGAGTTATTGGTTTAACTAAGTTTTTTTTCTTGCAGCTAGTTGGTGAATTTCTTTCTTCCCATGTGGCGAATTTTGAGGTTTATTAAGGGTTGAATTGTGCTTGATTTGGATGAGTAATGGAAGATTAGAGCGATGGAAATGGAGTTAGAAGTCTCATTTTCTCTTTTTGTCAGATAGAGCAATAAAAGGTTGAAGAACAAATTAGGGTTCTCCAATTGGGTTTGATAAAATATTGGGGAAGAATGAATTTTACAGATGGTAGGGGGTTATATTGAAGTTAAACATTTAATTTTTATTTTATTTTTTTGGTGTTTTCAGCGATTAAAATAGAGCAAAGACGCGCTCAATTGCGTTGTCAAATACGCGCTGCTGGCCAGGCCTTAGGAGGGAGTAAATAAATACAGTTCTTCAAACAATAGTGGGGTATTAGGACACCCGTAATGTTTAGGTGTGTAAATAACTTTTCAGGACAAGTTGAATGGGATCTTTATGCATTTTCTCATTAATAAATGCTAAGGGACTGGTGGAATTTGAAAATGGTGTACACTAGGCATTAAAATCAGAGTTTAGGTCATTAAGGTGTTTGTTTGAATTAAAAAAAAAACTAAAACGGTTTAATTTGAAGGTAGGAATAGACAAACCCTAGCTAAAATATCCGAATGTTCTAGATTATGCACATCTCTCCCCATCCTTAGCATAAATATGCTGATATTTGATGAGAAAAATGACAGACCACAGTAAAAAAGATGTTGTACTATTCTAAAATTTTAAAATTAGGTCAGAATATTCTATCTTTGATGCCGTCTTTGGGTATTCAATATAAAGAAAGCATTCACTCATAGACACAAACAAGGATCAATCTATCGGTCAGCACAAAAGGGTTCCGAAAAAAACACGGATCATATAACTCATAAAAAAGCACAAAAAGATCTCATTGATGGTTGGTTCTATCTTACTTTGATTTATAGCAAAAACGTAGAAAAATCTTCATTAAAATTTCTGATTCTAATGGAGTTGAAGGAAACTTTAATACGGAAAGTCAATCTGGAGTTGACTATTTGGTTAGAGGGCTCAGAATCGGATTCTGATAATTTGGTTAGTTCCGGGAGGTGATTTATGACTTAGAGGAGCAATCGGAATTGAATTTGGAGGTCCGGTATAGAAATAGGCTTGAATTGGCTAAGGTTGAATTTCGGCGAAAACCGAACGGTAGGTGAATTTTGTTCCGGGGGTCGGAATGGAATTCCGACAGTTCCTGTAGCTTTGTTATGTGATTTTGGATATGTCTGCAAATTTTTAGTTCATTCGGACGTCGTTTGGTCAGGTTTTTGATCCAATGTTAGTTTCAGATGTTTTGAAGAAACTTAGGCTTGAATCCGTGTGTAATTGGTGATTTTGATGTTTAGGATGGTATTTTTATGCTTGGAACAAGTTCGTATCGTGTTTTGAAGTATGTTGGTGGTTTTCGTTGGGGTCCCGGGGGCCTCGGGGTGAATTTGGACCATCATCCGGCACTTTTGAAACTTGAAAATCTGCTGTAAAATTGCAGATCACTGGGCAGAAATTAAGCCTTCGCGTTCGCGAGGGATAGGCCCGCGTTCGCGTAGGCTGAGGAAAATGGACATCGCGTTCGTGTTGCTGGGAGACGCGATCGCGTAAGAGGAAGGCTGTGAGCATCACGTTCGCGTGGGTAGGCTCGTGTTCGCGTAAGAGGAAAAAGAGAAGCCACGCGTTCGCGTGGACTGGGGCGCGAACGCGTAGAGGAAAAATCCAAAGACTGGGGAGTTTACCTTTGCGGACGCGTGACTTCATGTCACGTTCGCGTAGAAGGGAAGGATCAAGGCATCGCGTTCGCGTGAGAGGCATCGCGAACACGAAGGGTAAAATTCTCAGGCAGTGAAATTAAAACCAGAACAGAACCAGTCGCGGGTTTAACACCCCAAAACACAAAATTTGAGTTCTAGAGAGAGAGACTCACGGGATATTGCTGGGAAATCATCGAGTGTTCGTCGGAGGTAAGTTTTGTGGCTTAGTTACATCATTTTATCATGAAATCCTTGGTTAATTCCTGTAAATGGAAGATTTAAGGTAGGTTTGAGCCCTAAGCCTAAAATTTAAGAAAAACACTGATTTGAGTGGGCAAATAGAGTCCAATTTTTGTACATTTTATATGCCTAGACTCGTATTGAGATGAGGGTTCCAAATATGCGACTTTCGTAATTTTTTGAGAAGCGTACCGAAAGTCGGGTTTTGGCAACTTTGTGAATTTCTGTGTAAATTGAGTTGTTTTGACTAGGTATCGTTCCATTGGTCTAATTTGATGTGTATTTACTGTATTGAACAGATTCTATGCGTGCAGAGCTTGATTCTCGTGGCAAAGGCATCGCAGAGTAGTCGTCGCGCTGTATTGAGGTGAGTAATAGATGTGGGTGATGACCAGCGGGTTCGAAACCCCGGTATACCACTTTGTGACGCTGTTTAGCGGCGAGACACGTACTCTCTTGTGAGTGCGGGGTCGATTGTGATTGGGGACTATGGCTTAGTCCGACCTGTTGGTACTGTGTTATGATATTAGGCTATTTTTGAGCCGTCAAACCTCCCTCTCAGATGGTTGTATATTGTATTGTGATATTGGCTACTCCTGAGCCGTTGAACCTCCTTCTTGGATGGTTGAGTATACTTATGGGCTATGAGCACGTTATTGGGATCCTGTGAGGATCGTTAGCACTGTTCTGTGATATTGACATGCTAGTTTCTACCAATCCGTAGCTATTACTGTTATCATGATATTTCCAACCTCTGGAACTTGACATTTACTGTTTTCAACTGAAAAATGATAAAGGAGTTTTCAAAAACTACTTTTGAGCCTGCGAGGTTGCATTTGCATATTAGCTGACTGGTAGTGGATCAGGTTGCACGCTGCAGCGTATATTCATGATATTGTGCTTGGGCTGTAGAAGCCCCTCCGGAGTCTGAACGCCCACAGTGAGCACGGGTACCCAAATTGGATCGGGCTACGCGCCGTAGAGGTTATTTCATGCATTGCATTGCATTTAGCTACACCTGCTAGCTATTATACTTGTTGTTGATATTGTTGGCTCTCTACTGCTGATATTGAACTGTTACAGGGTATTAATTACAGCTTTACATTGTGCTTTACTGTGGATTTCTTATCTACGCTGTCTTTCCCTTGTTTATTACCACTGAGTCTGGCAGTACTCATTTTACTCCCTGCACCTTTTGTGTAGATCCAGGTACCGCTCAGCAGACCTGATTCGGTAGCCGCTCAAAGGCATTGTGCGGGACAGTCGAGATAGCTGCAACGTCCGCAGGACCTGACTCCCCTTCTAGTTGTTATTTCATTTCATGTTGTCTTTCTTTCTGTACTGAGTTAGTTGTAAACTTTATTACACTTATGTTCTTTAGAGGCTCTTGACTCTTGACCCTTCGGTCTATAGGAGTTGGTATGTTTTAGGACTTGGTACCCTGTTTGATATATATCAATCACTGTTATTTATAATTGATATGCTTAAATGGGATAAGGCGAGCTCCTAGCTTCGTAGATTTTATTGATTGGTCAGGCTGGCCTAGCAGTGTGCTGGGCGCCATGACGATCGAGTTTGGGGTCGTGACAGGGAATTACCGTATAGGTGAGTAAAATGGTTATGTGCTCCTGTTTGGTGGGGCTACGCACGCAAGAGGTTACGAGAGTCTGTGCATAGCTACTATTATGCCATTGTTCGGGTAGTTAGGACCCAAAAGCATGTCATACTTGAATTAATTATGAACCCCATCGATAGCTTGAAATGCTTAAGTTACATTGACATAGTAAATGAATTTCTAAAAGGATTACATTACATTTTCTTAAAATTTAAAGGAGAATTGGTTTTATTTTGATAAGTTATTCCCCGATAAAAGAATCCTAATTGGCTATTTGAGCATGTATGTTATGTATACCTGTGTCGCACGAATGATTTGCGAGCAGGGTGGCTATTTATTTTATATTGACCGCGTCGCATGGGTGATTTGCGAGCGGGGTAATAGAAGCATCTTTTGTTCGTGCCGTTCGACTCTCGGCAGTGCACAATTTTCATTTATGTTGGATCGGGCCGTCGCCTCGGTGTGATTTAAGCATGTTATTGTCGCTTGAGAAATTTTAAATATGAAATTTCCCTTTGTTGCTTGATGTAAATTGATAAGATGATAAACTGTAGTCTTTAAAATCCTTGATTTCTTGTTAAAGGTGTTTACCGGATTTTTTGCCTTGCGAGATAGAATAGCTATCCCTTATTTTCCCCACTTTTTTATTACGCTGTCATTGGAACTTTAGTAAGTCTCAAAGTCGACCATCTCATCTCTACCCCTTCGGCATTAGGCGGGATACTTATTGAGTACACGTTGATTACGTACTCATACTACACTTCTGTGCATTATTATTGCACAGGTACATATACACTTCTAGCAGCCTACTAGCATAGCAACATGGATAACTCTGGGACTAGGTGAGCTGCAACTTGCGAGACGACCCGCAGCTAGTGTACTTCCCTTTTGTAATTTAAATTATTTATTTTCATGTCCATAGTATTCCGAACAGATGTTGCATTTTATTTCACTTATCAGTAGTCGCTCATGCAGTTGTGACACCGGATTCTGGGATGGTTTTTGAAAGATTTGATTTAATTGTTATTTTTTATTTGAATTGAAGTAGAAACCCTCTTAATTATGAAAAATGAAGGAAATTTCTGGAATTTGACGTATTTTAAAAGAGGATTTTAAATCGGTAATTTAATTGGCTTGCCTGACAGCGGTGTCCGGCGCCATCACGGCCCTTATTGGATTTTGGGTCGTGACAACATTGTATTGGAGAACTAGGATCCCGTCAGTCTCACGAGTCATGAGCAAGTCTAGTAGAGTCTCACGGATCGATACGAAAATGTCTGTACTTATCCTCGGAAGGCTGCAGGACTGTTAGGAGTACTTCTCTTCTTGATTTCCTTATAGTGTGAATCGATTCCTTTGAGGCTTATGCCTTTGATTCCTTTCCACTCAATCTTACGCAACGCGAGCGCTTGTCATCAATCGATAATTTGAAGAATTGAAATAGCACAACAAATATGGTGCGTGATGATTTTCCCGATATTGTTAATTAGGCTATTATAGTCGCTCTGTGGAAGGGTATTCTGTTATTCAGCTCAGAAATAGAAATTATGGGAGCCTTGCACATATTGCCATGATGCTTACGAGTGTTTATTCCATGATGTGGTAACGGTAGGATGTTTGCCCAAGTGTCGGGGCAGTGAATGAATTGAAGGGAGGTTTACTCAGTGTGTAATTAACGGGGTTTAGTATCTTATTCCCGGCAAGGGAAATTCAATCGAACCATGGATGATCAGATGTGGATCAGTGGAAGTAATGAAACATGGTAATTGCACGCGTGAAGGAATTTTATCCTCTATTGGGGTGTTGTTGTCCTGATTGGACGTATTAAGTCAATCGGTGTTATGACCTTCTATGGTCAGCCCTTGGGGCAAGATATTGTAAGATGTCATTGGAAATGCAACTATCAAATATCACAAGATGTGGTGGTTCCGGAAAGAATCAGAATTGCAAATGATGTGATTGGATAAAAACAACCTTCAGAAAGGGTTGGGACATGTAGCAATTGTGGATTAAAGTTCTATGAAGATAAATTTTATTAAGTCAACAACTAAGCAGCAAGAGATGAAAAAGACACGTGGAGGGTGTCTAGCGAAGTTTTAAACATCTATAGGCTCAGGCTAAGGAAGCGCAGGCTGAGCAGTTGATTGAAGAAGTGAGTTTTCACAAAGTGGGAGAGCAGTAGAGCTGCGTAGGGACTTGGTAATGAGAAATCTGTGCACCTTAAGGGAGTTTGGAACGACTTGATAATATTGGTGTTTTGTTATTGGCGCTTTCAGATCTAATTTGGAGTAGGGATTCTAGTGCGGCCGAGGATTTAATATGATTGAAATAAGCCGCTTAAATAAAGGAGGATGTGGCACGACTTTGAAGTGGAAGGATGTTGTCGCACATTTAATGGATGTCCACGAGGGGTAAATGGATTGGTACAGCTAGGGAGAAAGCTTAAACTCAGGTGAGGTATTCCTGTGAGCATATTACCAGTCGCGTGGTTGGCAAGGCTCATGCGAAGAGTTCTATTAGATATGTAGCAATGGGAATTGTTGTATGAATGGTGTCAATAATTTAGATTATCGAATTGGGTTTCTATGATAAGATATCGAGAAGGCTAGCGATTGATTGCACAAGTTTATGTCAATAAGAGATTTAAGAATAATGGTGAACTCCAGAGTTTTGTAATGATGGCTTCAAGCCAAGTGGAAGAGTCACACCACTTATAATTTGGGTTGCGTGATTAGCTACTTGTGAGGTTTCCGGTTATTAATATCTTGAAGGGTTATCTCAGCTATGGAAAAAGACCACAAGGGGTAATTTGAGCAAGTGAATTATTGGAGGCATGCTACGGTTGGCCTTATTGGCTCATGTTCGGACTTAGAGGAAGGTTCAAAATTTATGCCTTGTGTAGATATAGGTTCCGGAGGATCTGATTTCACCAGATGCCTCGTTGAGAGGGTATTCATGTATTATAAGATTTATGGAGTTGATTAAATTCAGGACAAAGTCAGAGCAGGTGGCTCTCAGTAACGGTCCTAATGAATTTAAGAGGTAAAGTGTAGTGTCTAATAACGTCGATCTTATAAATGCAATTAAGGATCAAGCTTGGGAAGCACCTTATGAGAAGAGGCACAGAATGTTCCGTGATGGTTAACTTGTGATGTAGCAATTGGGAGGTATGAAATGGTTTGTGATATGTGAGACATCATGGTCTCGTGATTCAAGGTCACTCGGGGTGAGTGTAGACGGAGTATGTTATGTGTTGGATGGAGTTAGAGTTATTTTCTAAGGCAATCAAAGATAAAAAACTGGAAGTAAAAGGATCGATTAGCCATAGTTGAACTTGGCATATTAGGATCTGTGATCAAATCATTCAGCGTGATCAAGTTGTGTGTATGATTTGTGGCGGTACGTGACAGGATTGTCGGCTGTCGTAATTGATGTTATTCAGAAGTATTCTGCTGTTATGGCTCGTTAAGTGGAGGCAGATTCCGGAAGAGTTATGGTGGCTTGGACCACTACTTGCATATTTGCATATTCTGCAGTTATAGGTAATGTACTTGTGTATTGCTATGGTTCTCCTAAAGTGAGTTTAGTGCAAGTTCTTATATGATGAAGTGTGAAAATATTAATGATTTCAGAGTTATGATGAAAAATCGTGTTCTGTCGTATATTGGCACATTGGGTGCAGTGAGTAGCATGGAAATTTGAAGTGAGGATTAAGGTAGCAGTTCAGTTTCGACAAGGATGTCACGGGCTCGGATGAGCAAGGAAAAGGTTGGATGGTTAGAGTAAATTGGTATTGGCTTCAGCATCACCTGAGATCAATGTTTTGTGAAAAGGGATTTGTATCATGGTTAAGGATTCTTGATCACTTTTTAGCGTTAGTGCGACCGATTGGTTGAGATGGGCAAACCCTTTATTTATTTCGGAATATTGTAAGGGCGCGTCCCATGGGAAGATTGTATAAGTGTGACATGTAGTAGCTTGATCGACTAAATATTTAAACCAAGTATGAGGATTATGGTAATGTCACTAAGTTTGAGAAATTATGCCTGAGGGCACTTTGTTTATTGGGTTATGACATGAGGAGGTCGTTCCGGTTATGACAGATGTTCCTATGTGTTATGAGGAAAAAGTAGTTACTATGGACCTTTGAAATCTAATAAGCCAAGTGGGTGCAATAAGAAATCGGCTCGAGATTAATAGATTGGTTTATATATGTGAGCAGTGCCTTATATCAGGCCAGTTATGTTCATTTCAGCGAGTGTGACCTATAGAGGAACAGTCGGGGTGTTATTTTGTCGTCAGCTATTCCAGGTAATGATGTATTGCGCCGTACGAGTTGTGAGATGGCTTGGTATATTCTTATGTGTTAAGGTTCCGTGTGGCGATGATGTTATGCAAGTAGGATGACTCTGGATATTTAGATCATGTACCGCACCTTAGTTTTGCTTGAGTTCTGTAGCCAATAGCTCTATGTGTTTCTTCAAGGATGGTATTATGCACTTAGCATGATTACGATCGAAATTTGATATTTTAATTGTAATGAGTAGATTTAGCTCGAAGTGCAATACCCTTATGTGAGATCTATGTATGGATCGGGTGGCACATCGCCATGTGTATGTTAATTGAATCGGGTTGCGCGCCGCAATAGTGTGATGTCGAGTTTGGTTTTCTATATGTTATTTCTTTGTGTTTTTTACTTCCTATCTTCTAAGGAAGTCCGTATTAGTGCGGGGGTTATGTAATTCCTTCTTGAGTTCGATTTCCTGTTTGTGTTGTATCCGAATTGGGGGCCTATTGGCACATTGTGGCGTCATATGAGACTTTTGACCACATTCAGAATGGCTTATTGCTTGAGCAGTCCGTACTGGGTGAGACGAGATTATGATATTTAAAATCAGTGCAATCTGATTATATGAAGTATATTAAGGAGCAAAGGTCATTATTAGGTTCAGAATGTGGTAATGTTTCTTGTCTGAAGTATAGACTCAATGATTGGTTGACTCGGTGGTTTATTATGAGTTTAGTCACATCCGGCATGGTGGTATTGTAAGAGTTAGAGTAAGACTTGAGTGTGTCATGAGATGCAATGGGAGCATCTGCTTCGTTGAGTTTTAGCTAATGTAACGACCCGACCGGTCATTTTGAGTACTAGCACTCCGTTCAATAGTCGGAGGCCATGAACAACTTCATTTCAAGTATTATGACTTGTACGCGTGGTCGGAACTTGATTTCGGGAAGTTCGAAGTTGATATGGGAAGAGAATTCTCAATTCATAAGCTTAAAGTTGAAAGAATGAACTAGGATTAGAATTTTGAGTAAACGACCTCAGAATCAGAATCTGAAGGTCCCAACAGGTTCGTATGATGATTTCAGACTTGGGCGTATGCCCGGTGCGGGTTTTGGATAACCTAGGAGCGTTTTGGCGCCTATTGTGGAAGTTACCATTTTGGAAGAAATTTCTTAAGTTTGGCTTGAAGTTCATTTTAGTGTTATCGATGTCCGTTTGGGATTCCAAGTCTAGGAATAGCTCCGTATGGTGATTCTGGAGTTAGGAGCGCGATTGAAAGTGAATTCGAAGGTGCATAGGTCATTTTGGAGCCATTTGGCTAAAGATAGAAATTTGAAGGTTTTTGAGAAGTTTGACCGAGAGGTTGAATTTTTAATATCGGGGCCGAAATTCGATTTCGAAAGTTGAAACAGATCCGTAATGTCAAGTATGACTTTTTGTGCAAAATTTGAGGTCAATCGGACATGAATTGATAGGTTTAAACATCGGAAATGGAGATTTGAAAGTTCAAAGTTCATAAAGCTTGAATCGGGGTGTAATTTATGGATATAGCGTTGTTTGATGTGATTTGAAGCCTCGAGCAAGTCTGTAATATGTTTTGGGATTGGTTGGTATGTTTAGTTGGGGTCCTGGCGGCCTCGTGTGGATTCCGAATGGTTAAAGGAACAAAAATTTGATTTTTTGGGAAGATCTAAGTTGCTGGTAACTAGTATTTCTTCTTCTGTGGAAATGGGACTGTAGAAGTGGCCCCGCAGAAGCGGAGAGAAGAACCACAAAAGCAGACAAGGGCTGGGGCAGGAAGGACCACAGAAGCGGCCCTTGATTAACTGGTGCGGAACCGCAGAAACGGTAAGGATTACCGCAGAAGCGGAAAGCCTGGGGTCATTAGGAGTCGCAGAAGTGGAACCGCGGAAGCGGTAAAAGTCATCTCAGAAGCGGGAAATGGGTCCAAGACTAGGACCGCAAAAGCGGCCAAGAATCCGCATAAGCGGAACAGCATAGGCGGTTATAGTTCCGCATAAGCGAAATTTGCTGAAGGTAGGAGGGTTATTTTAAAGTCAGATTTTGCTCATTTCTCTCATTTTCTTCACTTCATTTGGCGATTCTTGGAGGGTTCAAAGGTTGGTATTCATCTACAATGTGGAGATAAGTTATTTCCACCTATTATAAGCTAAATATGTTGATTATGTATGAGATTAAGCATAGAAATTAGTGTAAATATTGGGGTTTTGGTTGGAAACCTAGAAAATTGTAATCTTGGATTTTAGCCACGATATTGAGTATGGAATTAGGATAAAATCATATATTTGAGTTCCTAAGGTCATGGGTAACCATTTTCTTCGAAAAAGTTTGGATTTCGGGCACGTGGGCCGAAGGACGTTTTGGTCATTTCACTAAGCGAAGTTGGGAATTTGTATAATCTCAATTGTTAACAAGTATTTGAGTATATTCTCATTAGTTTGTTGTTAATTGTCTAGTTTTGGTGTATTGTGTGTTAGTTTAAGCCTTCGGAAGAATAAAGAATTCCGGGTGTGAGTCTTTAGAGCGAGGTGAGTCCCCTTCCTAATTCTGTGAGGGGGAATTACCCCATAGGTGAGTAAAATGGTTATGTGCTCCTATTTTTGGGGGATACGCATGTACGAGAAGATGAGAGTCTGTGCATAGCTACTATTATGCCATTGTTCAGGTAGTTAGGACCCAAAAGCATGTCATACTTGAATTAATTATGAACCCATCAATAACTTGAATTGCTTAAGTTACATTGACTTAGTAAATGAATTTCTAAAAGGATTACATTACATTTTCTTAAATTGTTAAAGGAGAATTGGTTTTATTTTGATAAATTATTCTCCGATAAAAGAATCCTAATTGGTTATTTGAGCATGTATATTATGTGTAAATGTGTCGTACGAATGATTCGCGAGCAGGGTGGCTGTTTATTTTATGTTGACCGTGTAGAATGAATGATTCGCAAGCGGGGTAATAGATTCATCTATAGTTCGTGCCATTTAACCCTCAGCAGTGCACAATTTACATTTCTATTGGATCGGGCCGTCGCCTCAGTGTGATTTGCGCATGTTATTATCGCTCGAGAAATTTTAAATATGAAATTTCCCTTCGTGGATTGATGTAAATTGATAAGATAAAAAAGTGTAAGCTTGAAAATCCTTGATTTCTCGTTAAAGGTGCTTACCTATTTTTCTGCCTTGTCAGATAGAATAGCTATAAAACCCTTGTTTTCCCCACATTTTTATTACACTATCATTGGACCTCTAGTAAGGAAGTCGATCATCTCGTCTCTACCCCTTCAGGATTAGGCGGGACACTCATTGAGTACACGTTGATTTCGTACTCATACTACACTTCTATGCACTTTTGTTGCACAGGTACATATACACTTCTAGTAGCCTACTAGCGTAGCAACACGGATAACTCTGGGACGAGGTGAGCTGCAACCTGCGAGATGACCCGCAGCTAGTGTAGTTCATTTCTGTACTTTAAATTATTTATTTCATGTCCACTGTATTTTAGACAGATGTTGTATTTTATATCACTTATCAGTAGTCACTCATGCACTTGTGACACCGGGTTCTGGGATGGTTTTTGAAAAATTTGATTTAATTGTTATTGTCGATTTGAATTGAAGTAAAAAACCTCTTAATTATTAAAATGGAAGGAAATTTCTGGAATTTGACATATTTTAAAAGAGGATTTTAAATCGGTAATTTATTTGGCTTGCCTGACAGCGGTGTCCGGCGCCATCACTATCCTTAGTAGATTTTTGGTCGTGACATCAGTGTTTTAAAACCTTTTGAATTTTGGGCCCCGGCCATCAGGAAGGTTCCTGGGTCTGATCTCGGCTACAATTGTGAATTTTGTTTTTTAATCACACATATGTAGCAAAAGGTATGGTTATTCTCAAACAATTGAAGTCCACAACTCTAGGACTCGGAATAATCTTAAACTTAAAAATAAATTGTTCATGAACACTATAGTTTGCTTTAGGCACACAATTAAATTACTATAACCGCGGGTATGGTTCATGTGGCGTGGTTGTGATACCTAATTTTAAATTAGATTTAAATAGTAGCATCTTTAGTTTGCTTTAGTGATATACAAATCTATTAAAATATTTTGAGGTTCTCCATCTACAAATGAATCCTATAATCTATGGCCCTCATATAAATACAAAACTAGTGTAGAAAACACTTTGAAAGCGTAGTTGCTTTAGGTGCGATTTGTAATAAAATTGTCATAGCTACAGGTACGGTTCCTGTAACGTAGTTGTGATACCTAATTTCAAATCCGGGGGTACATTTATCTGACACATCTACAACTTATAATAACTTTTATAAATTAAACATGTTTTAGATCGTGGGTACGGTTCCCGTGACATGATTCGCAATGTGTATCAAACAAAAAAGCGTACCTCAATCGTAACTTATTCCAGAATAATTTCATATAATTAAAAAGCAGTTATAAAGTTAAATATACACAATAGGTTCAAAATGTTGGTTTAACAGAATTCTTTATCTAGAATTTCTGAGTTTGCAGATTTTTGAATAAAGTCAATTTCCTCGATTTGGGATTTCAAAAAAATCGGTGACTTGGGATACGAAATAAAATATTCCAAGTGGAGACTCTGAAAAATAAAATAAATAGTCCCATTTAGATTAATGTAACTTAAATTTGAAAATCTCTCTTATATCCACTCTAGGGGTGGAAAAAAAAGAGGTGTTACAGGGCCTGACGGCGTAGTTATGTATACATATACCAAGCCTGAGGCTATAGCTTGTGCACATATATATTGGGCCCGAGGCCGTAGTTTATCAGATAAATACATTGTTCATCATTCAGAAGAGGGTGTATTCATATCCTTACTTCCTTGTTCAGTTATCAGTTTATCAGCTAGTAGTTCCGTTTCAGTAACAGTATTTACAATTTTTTTCTTTAGTTGTTTTACATAGCAGTACAATTCAAATGTACTGACAACTCTTTTTCCTCAGGACCTGCGTCTCGCGATGTAGGTAACGATTTACAAGTTTACAATTCTGCTTGCTAGGACATCTTGTATCAGCTACTGGTGAGCACCAGTCTTTCGGGGCCTTATCCCTCTTTTTTTCCGGTCATTGTAGTATTTCAGTTAATAAGGTATACCAGGAACCTTATCCAGATAAACAACTAACATTTTTTGTATTCTTTAGAGGCTTCTTAGACTATAACCCAGTCAGTCAGATATTAGCAAGGTTTTATGTATTAGCCTTGTCGACTACTTGTTTATACTCGCAGACCTTTCAGTATTTTCCACATCTATGATATTTCAAACAGACTCTTTAGTAGATTATCATGTCATATATTTACCTCTAGCTTATAGTAATACCATATGTTGATCCAACCATACAATTGGTTCATTCTGTTACATGCAGTCAGACACCGAGTGTCGTGATACGCCCAGGCCATTGTTCAGGGCATGACAAGATCCACCAGCTACCCCAGTTCTTGATCAAGTCCTAGTTGTGGATGCTCCAGCAGCACCAGCTCAGGCACCAGCTACGCTATTGTGATTCTAGGCCTTATGGAGACCCTGACCCAAATTCTATCAGTGTGTACTGACCTAGCTCAGGCGGTCTCAGTTACTACGACTACAACTATTTCTTTGGGTGGGGAGTCACTCAAACTCTCATCGCTTGCACACCAGAGAAGGTCATGCAGGGACTTTAGATATCGAGGGAACCTTCAGACAAGCCAGCTGTAGCTGCTTCGGGCTATGTAGCTCATGTTAAGCTAGAGGATGAGCAGTGCATATTAGAGAGGTCTGGGAGACTTTAGCCTCTGACTTTGAGTTATGCAGAGGGTGAGGACTTCTGCGTCTAACTTTTAGTTCTCTACCAATAATGTTGTCTTAGATCTTGATACATCTTTGCAGCTCCTGGATGAATGGAATACTGCGAGCTTTGAGCCTCTTCCAGAATCAACTCCCGAAGACCATCTACATTGAGCACACATATCCGGCCCTACCATATCAACACCCCATTATCTCTTATAGTCACATCCTTGGCATCATGATGTTGAACATTGTCCTTAAGGACAAGTAAATGAGGATCATCATACTGGTGGTACCTTATGCGCTCATATAAGGAAGACCGAAAAATCACGTAAGCCAATACCTTACCGGACTCTGAAATATCCAACCTCACGAACCAATTGGCATCTAATATCAACTACAAGAGGTCTCTTCCCAACTGCAATGTATGTCGAACTCCCCATACTGGTCGCCTTTCGGCTCAAACGTCAGCCACTATATTGGCCTTCCCCAGGTGATACAAGATAGTAATGTCATAATCCTTAAGCAACTCCAATTGACTCAAGTTGAGATCCTTTTCCTTTAACAAGTGCTAGAGGATACGATGATCATCATATACCTTACAAGACATACCATACAAATAATGCCTCCAAATCTTCAACGAGCGAACAATGGCATCCAACTCTAAATAGTGAACAGGGTAGTTCTTTTCATGAGGCTTGAACTGACGAGAAGCGTAAATAGTAACTCTACCCTCCTGCATCAGAACACACCCAATACCAACTCTCAAAGTGTCATAATATACGGTATAAGAATCTGAAGTTGATGGCAATACTAGCACTAGAGTTATGGTCAAGGCAGTCTTAAGCTTTTGAAAACTCTTCTCACACTCACCAAACCAATAAAATGAAACACCATTCAGAGTCAACTTGGTCAAGGGTGATGAAATAGATGAGAACCCTTGAACAAACAGGCAATAATAACCCGTCAAGCCAAGAAAATTGCATCTCTCTATAGTTGAGGACGGTTTGAGCCAACATTGAACCGCCTTTATCTTCTTCGGGTCCACCTGAATACCCTCGTTAGACACCACGTTGAAGGCACTGAATTGAGCCAGAAATCAAATTCGAAGAATTTCGCATAAAGTTTCTCCTCCCTCAACTTCTGCAACACCACTCTTAAATGCTCCGCATTCTTTTCTTAACTATGTGAGTATACCAGAATACTATCAATAAAGATTATGACAAACCAGTCGAGATACAGCCGGAACACACTGTTCATGAAATGTATAAACGCTCTTGGGGCATTAGTAGGCCTGAAAGACATCACCGAGAACTCATAATGACCATATTAGGTCCTAAAAGTTGTCTTAAGAATATCTGAGTCCTTGATCTTCAAATGGTGATAACCAGAGTGGAGATCAATCTTACAGAATATTGTCGCTCCCTGAAGCTGGTTGAGCAAATTGTTGATACGGGGCAAATGATACTTATTCTTGATTGTCACTTTATTCAACTGCTTGTAATCAATGCACATTCTCATCGTGCCATCCTTCTTCTTTACAAAGAGAATCGGTGCACCCCACAATGACACACTCGGACAAATGAACCCCTTATCCAGGAGTTCCTGAAGCTGCTCCTTTAACTCCTTCAACTCCGTAGGTGCCATACGATATGGTGGAACAAAAATGGGCTGAGTACCAAGCACCAACTCAATACCAGAATCTATATCCCTATCCAGTGGAATACCCAACAAGTCTATAGGAAATATGTTGGGAAAATCCCTCACAATTGGAACAGAATCAATACCAGGAGTCTCTGCACCAACATCCCTCACAAAGGCTAGATATGAAAGACAAACTTTCCCAATTATACACTAGGCGTATAAGAAAAAAATCACTCTACTAGGAACATAATCGCTCGAATGTCACCACTCAATCCGTGGCATACCAGGCATAGCCATAGTCACTATCTTGGCATGACAGTCCACAATAGCTTGACACAGAGATAACTAGTCCATGCCCAGACTAACATTGAAATCCATCATACATAATAATAATAGATCCACTCTGGTTTCTAGACCCCTCAATAGATACAACACACGACCGGTACACACTGTCTACCATGACAGTATCACCCACCGGTGCAGAAATATGAATTGAAGAAACAAGGGACTCGCAAGGCATATCCAAATAATGGTCAAAATAAGACGACACATAAGAGAAAGTAGAGCAAGGTAAAATAACACAGAAACATCCATGAGTCAGACTAAGATAATTTGTAATCACTACATCTAAAGAAATCACATCAGGCCTAACTAGAAGTGCATAGAAGCGAGCTTGGAAACCTCCAAATCGACCACACCTATGGGCTAACCCTTAGATGACTGTCCTCTACCACTAGATGGGGGGTGGGTGGTGAAGTGGCTAGGGCTGAGGCTAATGGCTAACCCCTCTACTTAGAACGACGAGGATACTGTCTCCACAAGTGACCCATATTTTCATACTTATAGAAACCTATGGGAGCTAGAGACAGGGACTGATGGGAACCCCTGCAACTAGAATAACTAGCGGACGCACCTAGCATAGAATAATCCTAAAAACCCTAGGCCAAAAGTGTAGTAAGTGAAGAATGGTCCTGCTGAGAACCATGAGGACTATGGCTGCATAATTCCCCCATGATAACCTGGGCGAGCTAAGCTGACTGAGCATGTCTGCATTGTCGGCCTCTGCCATACTGAAATTGGCACCTTTAAGGAGCATCCCCAAAACTACCATGTCCTCGAAGCCTCTCGACCTTCCTCTCCTTGCGCTCCTTTTGACAAACTAACATAATCTATTGATCAATATCCACAACCTCCTCAAATGTAGCACCTAACACCCTATCCCAGGTCATGAGAACCCGAAGCTGGTAGGTGAAGCCATCAATAAACCTAATGATATTCTCTCTCTCTCTCAGTAGTAACTAGCCAAATAACATTTCGAGCTAACTCTGAGAACCTAATCTCATACTGACTAACAGTCATATCCCCTTATCGTAACTGCTCGAACTGCCTACGGAGCTCCTCCCTACAGGACTGTGGGATATACTTCTCCAGAAATAGAGTGGAGAACTGTTGTCAAGTTAGAGGTGTCGAACCAACAGGAATACACCTCTCATCTACCTCCCACCAAGTGAAGGAAGCTCCGGT